>CM066328.1:209791123-210321123 GCA_033807585.1 Hydrophis major
AAAGTATCACTGCAAATTCCTTTTACTTCCAGGCAGTCTCCTCTATTTTTCCAGATCCTGCCCTTTTATTATTTCCTTTTCTCTCCTTTTCTTCTTTTAAAGGTTGTTGAATATCCAAATGTCCTTATTATCTCTTTGACATTTTATTTTCAACTTAAATGCCTATTGATGTCAAAGTGGATTTTTGTCAATTACTTAAATCTCTTAGCTGTCAGTATAAGGAAGGGAAGAAAAAAAAGCCAAATCCTTTCCCTTCCCTCTCTCCTTCGCTACTTCAAAATCTTCTTTGGGAACAATGTTATTTTTTATAGTTCAAATTCCAGGGTACCTTACGTTGTTGCTTTTTCAGTTCAACCCGGTCAACCAAAACCTTCTCTTCTTATCTTCCTCCTGCACATTCTTTTCCAGTGGAGTTCTTCTTTGAGGTGGCCATTTCTGACCACCGCTTGCAACTGCCTTCAGGAAAGGGAGTAATGGCCAGCTGGGGAGGAGAGATGTGGCTCTCCTTGACCCTGCTGGAGGTCTCCCCCCTCTTCACCACTTCTATGGGATGGCTTAGCCCCGAATCCAGCCATCTCAGGGTGCTCTGGCGATGAGCACGGATCAAAATCATGCACGATCATGGATTTCAGTCCATTGCTGAAGAAGCTCAAACCGGAAGCCCCAGGAGAAACTTTCTGACAGTGAGAACAATCAACCAGAAGTTGTGGGAGTGCCATCACTTGAGACCTTCAAGAAATGGTGTAGGATCTCTCGCTTAGGCAGTGGGTTGGACGAGATCAGGGGTCACCAACCTTTTGGATCTCAGGGACCACCAAATTCATACTTTTAAATCCCGAGGACCACTAATATGAAATTTTTTAAAAGCTAATATATTTAATATAATTTTTATGTTAATGTTACATATATATATATATATATATATATATATATATATATATATATATATATATATATATATATATATATATATATGATAGAAGGGAGGAGGGTGTGTGGAATGGAGGAGGGTGGGGGAAGGGGAGAATACTAGCATAAAAGTTGTTCAGGTTTTTCCCCCCTCTTTGAACAATCCAGTGTGTGATGAACAATGCAGGCCATTTCTCTGATATTGTTTCAACAGAAATTACAACTGCAGCTATATGTGTATTACCATACTAACTGAAGAGAGTTGATTTATATCTTAACTATTGCATAAAATTAAAAGGAAGTCACCCAATTTCTCAAGAGTAGCCCCGCTCATCTTTGTCATTCTGCCTGGTAATAAGAGAGATCCTTTGCAACCAAAAATCTTGTAAATTACAAATAGCCTAATCGCAAGCCCAAAGATGCTTATGGCTCCATACTTTTTCTGGTATAAATTATTGCTGAAAATTGATGGCATGATTTCCAGCACTTTAAATTGGGAGTTTGAAATATATGCTTCTGAAGAGGAAGGAAATTCTCAAAACCTGTCATCATGGTCAACCCTGCCTTTTTGCAGTACCCATCTTCCAAAAATAACATGTCCAATCTTGGCATTACAAAGATGTCCATTGCTGCTTTAGAGAAAAAATCAACCAACGAGTCACCTACTCTTGATTTTGTAGGAAGTAGGAAAGATTGTATTTGGCCTATGCAACCAGAGAGGAGATATCCATTCTCTTTATCCCTGGAAAGATATCACGGCAATATGATACAACTCTCTTCCAAATATGCATATGTATATATTGGATAGGAAAGATCCAGATGCAGGGAGATTATTTTCATCCTTTGCGCCTGAAATTTTTTTTGGCTCCACCTTCTGCCTTCCTCTGTCATACAGAAGCCAATGGTGGCTCCAACATTATCTCCCACTGCAAAAGACATGGATGAGAAAGAGGTTGACTTGACCTTTACTTGAGAGGAAGAGTAACCACTGAGAAGCTGCTTTGCCTTTCCCTGCAGGAAATTTCTAACATTTCCAAAGACTAGGCCTGCAGAGCTAAAGAGCAATAGAGAGGAAACCAAGAGTAAATTGGCCTTTAACAAGAGTTGATGAAGGAGAAACTGACCGGGACCCAGCTCTTTTGTTCTCCCTCAATAGAACTCTCTGGTATGATTGACAGCAGCCTGAGAAGACTCATCCTTTGCTGTAGCACTAAGGACTACTATATTGAATAGATATATTGTGTATGAAGTGACCTGAGCTTATCTTTAAAGAGATAAGAATATCAAAATTAAAGTAATAAAACAACTCTTATACAATTTACATTCTTCTTCTTTCTTCTTCTTGATATGCCTTAAGCAATGACCAAAGACTTAGTGATGTTTTACAAACTTACATTTCCCATTTTCTCCACCTACTTGTATCGAAAGTGGTCAGTAATGGTGTTCTGCATGTAACTCTGATTCATGGCTTAGATCCATGATTCCCAATCTGCATGCCCCAGTATCCCACAGCAAATTCACAGGGGTGCTTGCAATATTTTAATGTTTCAAAGAAAATTAAGTGCTCCTTGACATCTGTCAAACCCTATGCAAACGAGTAGTCTAGTATCAGTATTTCTTTTGAAAATGTAAAATCTCACACAGTGGCCATATGTTTGTTCTTTTGTTAAGCCCACAGTTCCAAAATTGTTCTATTTCTACTATTTTTGCTTGCTTGATGTGACTCACATTTGCATGTTTTTAATACATAAGCTATAATTTCAAGTATTGGGCAAATCAAATTAGTTGCACAGTAGAACTTAATGGGTGGGTTGATATATTTAACTTCAATTAAATTCAATTTGATTATAGGTTTAACATCATATTGTCCATAGAATGTTGGATTTGAGATATTTTACAGGCATTTTTCCTTCAGTATGCTTTAAATGAGAACTGCCACTTTTGATTCTTTATGGAAGGTAATTTGAAACTCATAACATTGTTAAAAACTCTGGATCCATATGCATTTATTCCATGCCATGCACTTTAAATATTGGTGGCTTTTCTCAGGCAGACTAACCCTGGATTATGTTATAAATAATAAATAAAATGTATTCTATTTCTGTTCCATCTTGCTTGAATGTTATACCTTCCTGAACATAGATGTGGTTGATTCTTTTTTAATTCTGTTTCTCAATTTGTATCCAAGTTCTGGATTGCTTCTTCATTCTGATTCTTTTGTTATTTTTTGTATGTTCTCAGTCCTTCTATAATTCCAGGTTTACATGTGACCAGGGGTGGGATTCTACCAGTTCACACCTATTCTCTAGAACCAGTTGTTAACATTCTAAGCAGTTCAGAGAACCAGTTGTTAGAAGAAATTACTGGCCTAATCCTGTAAGGAAGGCAGGAAGGAAACATTCTGGTGTTGCTTACAGAAACTGCCTCTTCGTTAACCCTTATTACATTCTTGGCAGGACTAGACTTTCTGTCTCAGGAACTTCTCTGGAATTTTTTTTCTCCTCTCTACAGTCCCTCTCTACAAAATTATGCAAACTGGGATGTACATTCTTGTGTCTCAATGCGTGATGGCTGAGCCAACGGTTTGATTTTCTTTGGAAAAAGTAAGAAGGAAGGGGAATGGCGGTGCAATATTTCCCCTTGCATCTTTCAAAACAGAGTTGGCAGCTTGGGAATTTGAAATTAAGACAGTAAACTTAAGGCACCAATGGGCATCACAACTCCTACCTCACAATACATCAAGCAGAAAGGGGGTGAAATTTATGGTCCACCCATTGGAGGATTCAGAAAAGTGGGACATGCTCAGATGGTTGAAATACTTATTCAGGAGACAAAAGATTCATTTCTCCTGAAGATTAGAACCATATATTAGAGATTTCTGCTCCTTTTTAACAATTCCTCCCTATTATAACCTTGGTCTCCCCTGCATTCTATCAACTTCTAGGCATTTTACCACCATTTCCAATTGTGCTGATGCCCCATTTCCAATAGTGATGATGTCTCAGTTTGGAGGAGATCCTGCCCCTCTTGGACTTTCTCTGCACTAAGGGCAGAACACCCCAGCCTTTAGGCAAAATCTGGCAAGTACTTTTTGGAGGGATTTCCAGGTGTCTGCACGGGCCGGATTCTGTTGCTCTTCTGGAGGATGATGAAGATGCTGGGCCTTTTCTTCAGCAGTCCTTCTGTGGCAACTTTGTTATTCTTTCTAAGAAAGAATTGTATTATTTTGGATAGCCTACAATAGAGAGAAAAAGATGAAATTATTTGTAGAGATTTCCCTTACACAGGAACAAGTAGAAGATAGCAACAACAAGGGAAGCAAAAGAGAGCACCATAATTTCCACCATCTTTCCTCTTTGTTTAGATTATGAGCCTTCTTTCAGTTCCAATTATTTCCAGAACCACTGAATTGAGAAGAAAAGTTAGAGGGTATTAAATGTATCCCTTTCTGGAGTGAATTGGCAGAGAACCTTCTCGGACTGTCTTAAAGAATTATGTTTGCTATGAAATCTTACATGATTATCCCTTTCCTATCTTTCTTTCAATTCAAAACCCAAACAAAGATAGTTCTATCTTCTTTCCTGAGCACTGCTGCCATTTTTACCTCTGACGAGAGAAACTAAACTGCTGATGTCATAGTAGTCATTTTGACCTGCCACCTACTCATTGTGGCTTTGGCAGCTTCAGTACTCACCAAACCTATAACCCTCACCATTTCTAGTACATTATAATTGTTGAATTAGACCAAGGAGGTTTGAAGCAATATAATGAGCTCTTATCTTCCTCTGTCTTATAAGAAGACAGATCAGTGGTGGGATTAACATTTTTTTACTACCGGTTCTGTGGGCGTGGCTTGGTGGGCGTGGCTTGGTGGGCGTGGCAGGGGAAGGATACTGTAAAATCTCCAGTCAGAAGTGGGATTTGCTGGTTCTCCCAACTACTCAAAATTTCCACTACCAATTCTCCAGAACTAGTCAGAACCTTCTGAATACCACGTCTGAGGCAGATTTGTAAGATTGTATGCAGTTAGGAGAAAACTGGAACAAACGCAAAAAGACTATAGATAAAATTCTGACTGCAGAAATACTCTGTGTTGCTTCAAAATTAAAAATAGAGATAAAAAATACAACAAAAAAACAATAGTTACCCAGAGAGAGCAAATCAGGATCACTTCACCCCATTCTCCACTTTAAAAGCCCAGCCATACACTGAGCCGAAGTCTGGGGCAGAAGCCAAACTAAGGCTTGCTTAAGGATCTGTAAGGCCATACTAATTTCTGGAGCAATCTTGTTCAAGAGGGCAAGCTTACAATAGAAAAGCATCTAAGTATGTATTGCTGAATTCTCCTCCCTTCCACTGCGTTCACTTGGAACAACTATGTGGATGCATGATTACGAAGGGAATCAAAGGCAGAGGTGGTATTCAGCAGAACCGGTAGCAGAAATTTTGAGTAGTTTGGAAAACCAGCAAACACCACCTCTGACTGGAGATTTTACAGTATCCTTCCCCTGCCACGTCCACCAAGCCACGCCGGTAGTAAAAATTTTTGAATCCCACCACTAGGTCACCAGAGTTCAGAAGGGTGGCTTCCCTATAGACGATAGGGAAAATAATTTCCACCAACTGTCCCTCAGATTTAATTATGAGCTTCCTTTCATTCTCAGCTGACTGCCAAAGTTTTTCCAAAACTGAAGAGAAAAAGAGTATTAAAGATACCTCTTCCTGCACTGGGTTGGGAGAGAGCCCTCCTGGAGAATGAAGACTGCTGTGAAATCTTACTTACATGGTTTTCCTTTTTCTTTTCTTTCCTTTCAGCTCAGAGATCAACAAGCTAGGACTGCACTGCTGCCAATTTAACATAAGACCTGAGTTGCTGAGAGGTTAAGCTGCTGGAGGGCATGATGTCACAATGGTCCTTTGGCCTCCCTGATAATCATTGTGACTTTGAAGTGGTCTTATACTTTTGATTATCTGCACTTTTTGTTACAAGAAGCAGCAGCACAGATTTAAAAAAAAAAATCATTAGTTGCTGTCCCCTGCTTAAGCTCCAAATTTGTATTCCAAACTTCAAGAAATGATCCCATACAAAAAGTCTCATTTTCTGAGAGGGTTTTTTTTTTTTTTTTTTTTTAAAAGAGTTATACCAACTAGCTTGAATATTATATTTATTCTGATAAGCAGGGTTTTGTTCAAATATGTTAGCATATGACTCTGAATAGGAACCCTGGGAATACAATTCTAATATGTCTCAGATTTCGTAGATGTACCTCTGCATTGGTATCCAAAAAAGATCCAAAAAAGATTAAATTTTACATTGATTCCAGTGTTAAACAGATTAAATTATTGTTATGAAGAGCTTTACTTAATGATTTTTTTTCTGTTGTCAGAAGGAAGCTGGGCAAATTATTAGAGAATATTCATTCAGAACAATAACCATGATTTCACACTTATTTCCATGACATTGCTGCACTTTAACAGGAATCTCTGCCTGAAGGCATGAGTTAAGTAGAAAGAGGATAAAATAAAGTGAACATGTAGTGGATACTACAAGGGAATCATCTTTAAGAGAATTAGAGTTGTATCTAATGTAAAAAGCAGGAACCAAATTGTTTTCTGATACTGTACACTAGGGATATCACACTCAAAGCTTGGGGGCCTGATCTGGCCCACGTGTTGTTTATATGTGGCAATGGGGGCCTCCCTATAAACAGCAAAGGACTGGCCCATGGTGCCTCTGCCAACGAAAATGGAGCACACTGAGGGCCACACGCTGACAAGATCCATCTGGAACTTTCTTGGCTATTCCTGCCAGCTTTTCTCATTGCAAATTTGATGAGTTCTCCTTCTACTCCCTCATCTAAATCGTTTATGAGGATATTGAAGAGTACTGAGCCTAAAACAGAACCCTGGGGTACCCCGCTGCTCACTTCCCTCCATGTATATGTAGTTCCATTCAGGATAACATGTTGAGTTAACACAATTTGTCAGCTAGTTACAAATCCATCTGGTGGGGGTGCTATCTATCCAACATTTTCTATCTTACCAAGAAGTAGGCTGTGGTCTACTTTGTCAAATCCAAGTATATTATGTCCACAGAATTTCACTGGTCTGCTATTTTAGTCACTTTGTCAAAGAATGAAATAAGATTTGTTTGGCATGATCTGTTTTTGACAAACCCATGTTGGTTTCTGTTGGTTTCTAATTGTTCATAGATCTATAGCTTGATTATCATTTCCAGGAATTTCCCAGGTAATAATGTCAGGGTGATTGGTCTGTAGTTTCCTGTATCTGTTTTTTTCCCTTTTTTGAAGATGGGAACTACATCAGCTCTTTTCCAATCCTCTGGCAGTTCCCCAGTGCTCCAGGATTTTTGATAGATATGATTCTGAGATCATATCTGCCAGCTCCTTCAAACTCTGGGATATAATCCATCAGGACTTGGTGATTTGAACTTTTCTAGAGTGGACAAATGTTCTCTTACCATTTTCATGTCTATTTTAATTTGCATTCTTAGTCTGTCTTTTACAGTTCTGTTATCTAATTCCCAAACAGTCTTACAACAATTATGTTTTAGAATTGTTATAGGACTCTTTAGGGATAAGATTTTTTTTTTCATATCAGTAATGTCTGATTGCCTGGATAAGTCCCTGCAGTTTTCTTAGCAAGATTTTTCGAAAGTGGTTTACCCTTGCCTTATTCCTAGGACAGAAAGAAAGTGACTGGCCCCATGTCAATCATCTGGCTTTATGGCCAGGGTGGGACTATAAATCATTTCCAGTTTGTACCCTGATACCTTAACCACTATAGCCGTCTGGATCTACACACAGTCATAGACATAAGTATATGTTTAGTGATAAGGATTAAACGTAGAATTTAGGAAAATAAACAAGTCTTGTTAAACTGTATAGAATAAAAGCCTCTCTGGAAATGGAGCAAAGATTGATCTTTATTGGTTATCTACACCATATTGCAAAAGAACCCCCTCCTCTCTAGCAAATGCTATCTTGCGGCATATTTCTTGATTACTGGAATCTTTTATTGTTGATAGTCCCCAAAAGCAAAAGCCATTTCCACTTTAATATTTTCATTGTTTGGTTTCACACCCAATTGTCATAAGTTTGGCTTTCTATTTATTTAATTCTTGACTTACATTACTAGAATTTGCTGATCATTTGCATATTAAGCATCAGAATAGTTAATGTAGTACAAGTTGTTGATTTTTATTCATTTTGTTTTATTTATTTTAATATAGTATTGTATTAGCAACCAAGTTTAGTTATTCTTTACCTCTCATAAGCCTAGTGTTACTATAACAAGTGTAATTCTTCTTGTTTGCACCTTATGGAGGCCTACATAGTAGCAAAGATCTGTCTGACTGAGGAAATTTAATTTCTGTGTACATTTGTTTTTCAGCATAATCTTGGTTGCCTGTTAGATGCTAGGAATAAAGAAATCATTGGATCACCAGAAATCAGGTCGTCCTCCTGCTACATCTCTTAAACCATAGCGTCCAACTATGTTTTCTTCATTATTTCCAATTTTGGCATTCCAGTCTCCAATCTCAAATAGCACATCTTTCTTGAAAGTCTGATAAATTCCTATTGAACATGGGCATAAAATTCATTGTCTCTTCTACATCAGTTTTTGGAATCTAAACTTACACAACCATCTTATTAAAAGATCCACAAAGTCACATTTATATTATTTAGTCACTGGATTTTTATTATTAGTTGGCCTTTTTGTTTTCATTTTTAGTTGGCCTTTTTGTTTTGTTTGTATTATTAGTTGGCCTTTTTGTTTTCAAAGTGAACACTTTGAAAACCTGAGATTGAACTTTTGATGATGAACTAACCATATTTGCTTAGCTTGTAAAAGTCATTTAAGTTTTGAATTTACATTTCTTGGAGTCTATTCTCTATCTGCATTAATACAAAAAAATTGTTTTTCAGATCATTGTATATACAGTTATAGAAATTATTAAAATTGGTATTATGATATTTATCACTGAGATAGTATTTTGTAGGATTGCACTATGATCAATACAATCTATACAGCATAAGTTTACAGAAAGACTATAACTATAAAAATTGGATAGAATTTTTCACAGTATACTGTCTAATTCTGACTAAATATTTTTTTTATTTATAGCCACAATAGAAATCTCTATCTAAAGTCGCAGCCATTAATTTTTCTGATATTATATATTTGAATCGTGTAGTAATGGGCTGCTCCAGGAGATGTTATATATTAGCATTATAACATTTAATTATAGCATCTAGCATGGATAAAATGTGTTTTTTAAAAAACAAGCTCCTTCTTCTATACATACACAAACATACATATATTAAATTTTATTATATTTTAATTTAGCAAGCATTTTTAAAAATAGTTTCCTGGTGTTCTTTTATTTCCCACAGGCTTTCTACAAGAAAAACTTCAGCCTAGTCCACCAATTTTAATGGAACTGCTTATTATATTTGGCATAGTATCTTCTAGATGAACAGTAACAGATAAACATTTTTATTAAGCTTAGGAAATGGGTTTGGAACAAACTTCAGAAATCTGAGCATGTATTCTTACAAGAAATCATAAAACCCCAAGTGTTTCCATGTCTGAAGAAAAATGGACTGCTTTCCTGATTTTTCTAGAATTCTGCTCCATCTTCTTCCATGTAGTTAGATATAAAAAAAACTCATAAATCTTTCCTGCAGTTCTTTAGGGATATCTCTGGCAACTACCATTAAATTCCTTTATTGAAATTGCCAATAAAGGGTCTTCTGTTTCATTTGGAGCGTCCTTCCTGTAATTCTTATAACTAAAAAGCCATAAAACAACACTATGTTAATAATTTAACTGCAAGAATATTGAATAATACATTCCAATATTACCATTTATAAGAGATATCTTCTAAATGATAAAATATATCCTACAATGGTAAAAACTATTGTACTATTCATTCATTCTGTTTAATATTGAGAAGTTACAAGGATGCAATGACTATTCAGATTAAGAATTACTTTGTTCACAGAACGTTTATTGGTATTTTGCCAAACAAAGGTATAAGTACATGCTCGGGGACTTCCAGTTTGAAGGGCTTCTGCACAGAAAGGAATCCACGATCGTGCGCAGTTTCTGCCTGGGCTTGCTGCTGGAGCGCCCCAAGCCAGCTGGCTTCGGGGCTAAGCCACCCTGTAGAGGTGGTAAAGAAGGGGGAGATTGCCAGCAGGGTCGAAGAGAGCCACATCTCTTCTCCTCAGCTGGCCAAACTCCCTTTCCCGAAGGCGGTAGGAGCGGTGTTCAGAAATGGCCGCCTCAAAGAAGAACTCAACCGGAAAAGAAAGTGCAGGAGGAAGATAAGAAGTGAAAGTTTTGGCTGACCAGGTTAAGCTGAAAAAACAACAATTAAGGTACCCTGGAATTTAAATTTTACAAAAGATAACATCACTCCCATGGTCGGAAGCAGCAAAAGAAAGTGAAAAGGGAAAGGTTTTTTTTTCTTCTCTCTCCTTCCTTACATTGACAACTAAGAGATCGGAATAAGAAATCAGAAAAGTCCGCTTTGGCATCAATAGGCAATTAAGCTGAAAATATAACTAAATGCCAAAGGGACAATAAAGATCTCTGGACATTAAAAACTTTTTTCTTTTATAAGCAGGAAGGGAGAGGAAGGGAGACTGCCTGGACTTCAAAAGAATATAAAGTAAAACTTCAACAAGACTTCTAAAAGATACATTTTAACTGAGATTTTGCAACTAAATAGTAACCCCAGGAAGAGAAAGTGTAAAAAGAAACAGCTGTGTGTATTTGGACTGTCTGGTGACTTTTGGATTTTTGGTTTTTATATTTGAATGACTAACATCAATTGGGTGGGTGGTTTAAATTTTTTTACAATGGCATCACTTCTGGATGAATTGAAAATGGAACTTAAAAAATACAAAGAAGAGGCACAAGAAGAGAAGGGCTCTTTTGGCTTCATTTTTCAATTCTTAGAAATGGAGATCTCCAACTATGAGAAACAACAAGAAAAGATTGCAAAACAAGAAGACTGGGACAAAGAAGAAGCCATCTTTAATGAACAAGTAACTCTATGTGGGGAAGAAAGGGGAAAGGGGGGAAAGAGAATGGAGAAATTAAGACCTAAAAAAACAGCCAAAAAAGGGAAAAATAATTTGAAAAGTGAATATAATGTTGGAAAGCAACAGAAAAGGGGAATACAGAAAAGGGAAATGAAGGTGGAGAGACAGGGGAGCAAAAAGGGGAGAGAGAAGAAGAGAGGGAAGAAAGAAAGGAAGAGAAGTTATAAAGGTTTGGAGCAAGATGTAAAGAAACAGGACTTATTTAGAGATAATGGGTGAAAATCTAACTGAAAAAGGGATTCTGTGAAGGTACATAAGATTGTATTGTTATATTTGTAATAGAAATAATTTTAGAAAAATGGAAACAACATATGATTAAAAAGAGCGATAAAGTAGTTGGTGTGGTTTGGGCAAATGTTGTGAATAAAATAAATGAAATAAAATAAATGAGAAAATTGAATTAGGAAGAAACGGGAACATTTTAACTAGTCAATGTTTTATAAAATATAAGTGAAGAGGGGGAGGAACTAACTATGGAAAGTTTATAATTGTTCCCATTACTTATTTGAAAAGTAATGTGCAAAATGTTAAGATTTAAATGAATAGTAATATTAATGATAGAATTGAATTGGAACGGATTCTTGTTTTTATGATATTATACATGTATAATCTTTTTTTCTTTTTCAAGAATACAATGTGTAGTTTTAGAATGTGCCAAGCAGAATCCAAATGAAAGTTATATTATATTAAGTGTTATAATTTTAGGGGAAAGATATAAAGGTGTCATACTCCAATCAGTGATTACAGGAGAAAATTTGTTTAATGAGAAAAGATAGTAGACAGTTGAAACAGGACAGACAAAGAATATAAGTACAATGATTTGAATTGAGATGAAATAAATATAATAAAATTAAGAAAATTAAAAGAGGGGAGAAGCTATGTAGAAAATGTAGAATAGTAATAAGATATGGAATGGAATATAAAAATGAGCATGAACTTGAATTTGTGTCTGTACGAAGAGATGTAATCCAGGATATGCTGCTTTCAAAAAAGATGTTTTGTGAAAACTCAAATAAAACTTACAAAAAAAAAAAAGGTATAGGTCCAGGCTCACATGTTAACATAACAACAGACATCGAAAGTATGTGGTTTTCATATCAGATCTCTAGGGAAACTGTCAATATCTTAACATATTGTTAGCTTACAGAGTCCAAAACTTTACTTCTTCATATATCTTGAGGGTCTTACTAAGCTCATTTACTGTCTGGCAGATATCCCTTGGGAGGAATACCTGTAGATTTAGCTTCTGTTCCCTTGAATGGTAATTTACATTTGCATTTCATCTTCAATGCTGCAGCCATAATCTCCAGACAGGTCAGGAGAATGCTAGGAGGGGGATTATAGCTTCATCTTCTCCCGCATATACAAGTCCACTTCAAGGAGAAGGATCTTATCTCAATAGGTAAAACTCCATTTTGCTTTATTCCTCTTTAAAATGCTCAGATAGTTAAATGTGAGATTCAAAAATATCAAGCACAGGTTTAGGGAACTTCTGGATCAACCCACCATAGAGCAGTTGTTCAGGTTCTTAAAAGTAAGTGGGCTGACAATATGGTGTTTGACAAAGGAAAACCTGGCAGGCAGGTGTTCTGTCCAGTACTATATCTGGTCAGCACAATTAATTGCCACAGTTAAAATAAATTCCTGGAACTTCTGGTGCTTGTCTCTCAGACAGACAAACATGGAGGATGAATCATTGTGAATACAAATGCCCCCTGGGTCTCTCTTAGTTATGACTTGAGAGAGAACTGGTATATCATATTTTACTGATGATATATAACGGTCAATAATTGACAAATAGACAAACAGCAATAAATGTTGAAAATGCCACCAAACAGAAGGAACAGGCTACCATATGGGTGGACATGCAAAACCACCAAAACTATTGGGAAAATGTGCATAGCATTACCCAGAATTTTGAGGAATATTTTTTTTAATTCCTCAGACCTGATGGAATGCTAATAAACTTCTAATTCATGCATGTTCATCATGCATGGCTGTCACTTTTATGGGAGATTCCATGGGTAAAATGACGCACTCAATTTTTCCTCTGCTTATTAATGGCAGTGAACATTTTCTATCCTCAGTATTAACTCCCAGCTAAGGAAGGAGCAAGAAAATGGGCAGAATTAAAAGTTGTGGGAAAGCTAAGGAACTGCAACTATAGATATTAAGTCTAAAGTGTTACACAATTAACGAGGGCAGGGAACCTGCAGGTTCATGTGTAATTTCTACTTTGGATGCAAAATAATTCAAATTCTCTTTTTGATAATTTCTCCCAAAAAGTAATTTGATCAGATTAACATCTGATTCACAATTATCTGGTTGCTGGACATAGTTTGGATATTTGAAACAGATTAGGAGGCATGCATGGCTCTTTTGTTATGACAGTGCAGAGTCTGAGACAGTCCCCACCCCCTCAAAGACCCATACCCTAATTCTTTTGCAGGATATAATCTGGGTGAGTCACTGGGACCAGAGGTTAAGTCTTCCCAACTTTCGAACTTATGCTGGAATCCATCCTCAGGGAACTTTTCTCTACAGAATGTGTGTTTTGGGCTATTCTGTGCATAGTATTTATGTGGTACCTGGTTGGCTGGGACTTCTTATTAGTTGATTGGGGTGTTGATGGCCGGCTATTAAGTCATTGGTTGTTGTTTCCTTATGCTGCCAAATCCTTGGCTCCTAAGTATCTAATCTAGTGGTAAATCAGCACTCTTGTTGACTGACATGGGGCCCATTTCCAGGCTTTAATAATTTCTCTGGCTATCTTTGTACCTGCTCGGCCAACAATCTTTTTTTTTTTTTGAAACAAATTTTTATTAATTTTAAAGATAAAACAACACATCATTAACCAATAAATACATAAACACATAAAACCTCTTAATATTGTAAGTCCTTACAAGTCAAACAAAACAATATTTTTATACAGCATAATTCCAATTTATCCCATCCCCATATGGACACACAAATATCTTTCATCAAATTTCTCATTATTTCTCTTTACTCCTATTCAATTTCATTTCTCTTCCATATTTATCCATTTTATAGTCATCATATTCTTTTCTTTCTGGCTTGTTTAAATTATTCTCATCTAACATTCCTCCAAGGTTTTATTGATTCTTTTTTCCTTTTTTTTTTTTAATAAAAAACAAATTTTGTTAGTTTTATCATAAGCATAATACACAAACATACAAACACAAAACATAAAACATAGACAAAACTAAAAGATCTTTTCTGAAGGTTGTCTGTTCCCGGGTTAAAACTCTTTACACAGACACAAATTCAAACATCATATTCAACCTAAATCTCCTTCCATATCTTATTATCATTTTTTTTTTATATATATGTATATAAAAACCATTTTTATCAGTTTTCTAAAAACAATGCACACAAAATCAAGGCATAACAGCTTATAAATTCTTTTCTAAAAAAAAATAATAATGATAGACCAATAAAACATAACATTTCAAGATTATAATATTAATATTTCATATAATATTAACTTCATATCTTGTCCCTACTTCTCTTTTCCATCCAAATTATTTATCAATTAAAATTTTATTGCCTTTTATCAATATACAAAATCAAAAGAAAAGCATATATATCCTTCCATTATTACCATTTTCAACAACATTCTTTGTCTGTTCTATTTCCAAACATCCATTCATCTTTTTTCTTTTACTATACTTCTCCTGTACAACAATTGGAGTTACATCTATAACTCATTACCTAACTTAAAAATACTACATATAAATCTTTCTTGGGATTCTGTTTAAAAGATTCTAAAATTACATAATAAATTTTTTATTCTAAATATACATATAAAAACACACTCTTATATACCCTCCAGAATCCCTCTTTTAATCTAAATTAAATTCACCCATTGTCTCTAAATAAACTTTTTTTAAAAAAATCTTGCTTCCCCCCATTAAGGCTTCTCCTCCCCCCTTTTCTCTCTTGCTTATTCTTCTCCTTGCCCTTTCTACCCCTTTGCTTTTTCTCTTCGCTTTTCTTGCTCCTTTTCCTTTGCTTTCTAACCTTGCCTCCATCTTTTCGCTCATTTTTCTCTCTTTTGGTTGTTTTTATAATTCTTAAAAACCCCTTTTTCTTATCCTTTTTCTCCTCCTCTCCGGAAGGAACCCATTGTTCATCAAAGATGGCTTCTTCTTCCTCTTCTTCCTTGTCCCAGTCCTTCTGCTGCATAATCAACTTTTCAACAGAACATAACGCCATTTCTAAGAATTGGAACAAAGCGCCCAAAGTATCTTCTTTTTTATATTTTTGATAGTCAATCTCTAGTTCATCCACAGACAATGCCATTATGAAAAGGGAAAACTTTTTCCAAAACAACCACAAGTATTTTTAATCCAGGACAATCAAAAGCAATTAAAAAAAAGAAAAAAGTTCCAAAAGTTAATACTTTTCTTCCTTCTTCTCTTTCTCTTTCTAAATTAATTTTTAATCAAAGAGGTCCAATTACCATATATCTTCTTTTGGGATCCACCAAGACATTCCAGACAGTCTCCTCCTTTTTCAGTTTCTGCTCCAATTTTTTTTTTCTCCCTTCCCACTTGCAATAACAATTTTAAATAATCAAAAATCCATACCTCCAGCAAAAATTTTCCAATTTCTTAAATTTTTCAATGTCCAAAAATCCCTTTGTCTCTTAGCTTAGTTTTCAAAGCAATCCACTTTCAATGTCTAATATATCCAAATATTTCTGCTTTTTCCGTGGGATGGGAGAGTAAACAAAAATAAAAAAAAGAAAGTTCCCTTTGACAGCTTCTCCGCCGCTTTCGGTCTTCTTAGGGAAACAATGTATCCTCCAGCAACAAGCAGCTCAATTCCAGGCAATTTAAAAGTTGTTACTTGACCCGGCTCAGACAGAACTTTCACTTTTCACACTTCCTCCAGCACAGTTCTTACCCGGTTGCTGGCATCTTCGTGGCGGCCATTGCTGACCGCCGCTCCACCGCCTTGGGAAAAAGGGGTTTTTCCGGAGAAGGGGGGGGTCTGCGATGCCCCCACCTCCCTAACCGGCTCCCCTCTATCTTCAGCTGTCCCTACAGGGCAGCCTTAACCCCCTGACCCATCTGGATCGGGGGTACCTCGACAGCTAGCCAGCAGGAATCGCGAGCTGTCGCGAATTCCTGCTGCCCCGAAGCCACGCAAACCGGAAGTTCCCCCACTCGGCCAACAATCTTAATAGCTGAGAAATTTAATGTAATGTACATCAAAATTGAATATAATACTGAAATTTGCCAAAAACATGCCTTTTAATAACATTTGTTATTTGGAAAGAGTGCTACCAGATTCCTGTTTTGTTTTTTGTTTTTTTGTTTTTTGGCACTTTATTAAGACATTTCATTTAATGACTTGCCATCTGTCATAGTGACTAGCAGTAACTGGAACACTTCTTTTAAACTGACCCAAGTGGACTGCAGTCCAGAAACAGTCAGTTGCGGCTTATGATTTGTAAAACCTTATTCCCCTTGTCCCCAGACACCTTACATGCTCCCCCATACTTAATTTTAAGTTCCTTAGAAGAGAGTTTCCTTCTGACTGGAGTCATGTTTGTCTGGAATATGATGATGTTCTTCCAGGTTATATTTATGGGATGGATAGTATAAGAGTTGCCCTTCCTCCAGCAAGCTTTAGGTTGGTGTAACTTTCTTTGCCTTTTATTAAACTGAATTTAACTTGGGGACTCCTAGATATAATGATTTATAGCAATTATCACCTCAGCTGTAAGAACTCACATGCTGATTGGATGATGGAAATAAGAATTCAACCTCTCTGGATAGCCTTAAGTTAGAACCTGTCCAATCTAGAACTGGAGATCCATTCTTTCTTAAAGAGCAATAGGAAGGATATATCTATTTTGATGGTGTTCAGTATTATTATGAGCTTTCTGAATAAATAAATGTGATTTGCAGCACAATACTGTAAACTCTGACATAGGAAATCATTCTCAATATTTTAAGGGAGCTTCTATCCTTCTAGGAGAATGGAACATTAGAATTCTGTCCAAAATGAACATTTTATCTAATGAAGCTGTCTTAATTGTGGCAAGAATATCTGAGTTGCTCAAAAATGTTTTTGGATCCTAAAATCTATGGGAAAAACAGGTATTTCTATTAAAAAGTATAGTCTTTCCTGCCCCCCCCCTTTCTTCCTCCTTCCCTCTTCTTTCCTTCCTTCCTTTTGCTGGGGGAAGAATGTTCAACATTTTCTGAGAAATAATCTTAACAACTGCATATGGGTGGAATCATCCTCAGAGATAATTTACCAAGACAATTCAAATATAATAAAAAGGAGACAGCAGTTTTGAATGGGTGGTATCACAAAAGCCTGAAAGGGAGATTTTTATTGGCATATTTTTCATCATCTTCTGTACAAAAGCCCCCAACTCCTTAGAATCCAACCTTGAAATTCTGTAAATAAATGATTCTTGATCTTCTGCCTAGCTGAGAACAGAGAGCACAGCTGAAGCAGACACACCCACAAATATTCTTTGCAGCAATTAGTTATTTTTGGAATGGAGCTGAATCAAAGACTTTCCCCTCCCCTCCCCAGTCTACTCTTTCTCTTCCTTCTCCCTCTGCCTTAAAGAAACCAAGTTATATAAGGCTGGTTTTTGAGCTTATTGAAATGCTTAAAGTAAAAGATTCCAAATGTTGTTTTTTCCCCTCTGGATTGATTGCAAGCATTCAGTTATTTCCTCCCACACAGTTGGGAGATTTTTTTTTAACACACACTCTCTTAATACACATAATTTTTTCCATGTATCAAATGAATGCAAACATTATAGTTCATTTGATACAATGGAATAGTCATGCATGTAAACTTTTCATTAAGCAACAGAGCACATCCTCCCTCAATCCTTAGCTGGGTTACCAAGTCAACAGGTGTCATCAGACTCCTACAGGTAGGGAAACAGTGACTCCTAAAAATCAAAAATATCTGGTAAGAGAAGGAGGCATTTGATTCTCTCTCTCTCTCTCTCTCTCTTTACCACCTCTGTTCTGCTGTGTCGGTCTCTCTTCATCAAAGTGGTACTCAACCTTACCTTGTTAACTTGCATTTGAAAAAGCAGCCTGCCCATCCCTGATCAGAAATGGGGGGAAAGTCTGGGCCTAAACTTACCACAGGGGCTATGACCTGAACTGTTACTGTGGAAGAAATAGCTGCCAATTCTTCTAACACAGGATATGCTGATCCAGTTCTACAGAGGAATTATTGAGTCTGTAATCTGCACCTCTACAACTGTCTGGTTTGGCAGACAGACAGACACAGACTCCAGAGAGTAATTAGGACTGCAGAAAAAAACAATTACTACCAACTTGCCTTCCATTGAGAACCTGTATACTGCATGAGTCAAAAAGAGGGCTGTGAAAATATTTACAGACCCCTCCACCCCGGACATAAACTGTTTTAACTCCTACCCTCAAAACAACAGTTTTTCCCTAAATGCCATCACTGCTAAACAACTAATTCCCTCAACTCTGTCCAACTATTTACAAAGTTTGCACTACTATTACAATTAATCTTCTCATCACTCCTTATCGCCCATCTTCTCCCACTTGTGACTGTATGACTGTAACCTTGCCGCTTGTATCCTAAGATTTATATTGACTGTTTTATAATATGATTTGATTACTTATTGTACCTTATGACTATTATTAAGTGTTGTACCTGATGATTCTTTACTCTTGATGAATGTATCTTTTCTTTTATGTACACTGACAGCATTTGCACTAAGACAAATTCCTTGTGTGTCCAATCACATTTGGTCAATAAAGAATTCTATATGCTCTGAGTTTCTCTATTGGGATATGAACATGGAAGGAGGGTCCTCACAAGCTAGATCTTTGGATTGACACCAGAAAGTGGACACCAGGTACATGAAGATTTGTGAATCGAATTCTACTATGATTTAAAACAGTGATCTTCAAACTAGACAGTTTTAAGACTTGTGCACTTTAACTCCCAGAATTCCTCCTCCAGTCATGTTAGCTCAGGAATTCTGGGAGTTGAAGTCCACAAGTCTTAAACTTGCCAAGTTTGAAGACCCTTGATTTAAAAGCAGGCAGCATTTATTGCAGCATTTGCTGAACAACCAATCGGATCAATACTTCTCTTTCAAAATACTTCAAGAAATAATAATGCCTATGAAGGGTTTTCACGTGAATTATGCCGCTTTCCTTACTGGAGTAGATAGTAGAGCTGAACTTATTTTTTTTAAGTAGCCATACAGGAGCAAGACTAGGATGGTACTGCTGCTTTCCTTATCACCTCTTCAATATGTAGCCTATCAGAGGTTTAATCTCCATGGCCATCAAAGAGTCAAATCTGGATCTATTTGTTTTACAAATAGAGGACACCTTATCTTTTTACTGTTTCTAATTCTGTATTAAAATGGTCTCAAAGCTAATTGGACCTAGCTGTGGGCGAGAAGTGGCTTCTGCCTTTAATAAGAGTACTTTGAGTTAGGCCACCTATTTGTAGCTAAAACAAGGGGATGCTGTCGTGTCCTCGAAAATGATGCCAGGAGTCAGTGACTTCAAATCATGCTCTTTTATTAAAGTAGGAACCGAACTGGCGCTTTGCAAAAGGTTCGCGGCTTTTATTCCTTTAGCCGCAGTGGCCGCGGCCAATGGCACCACTTTGAATCTCCCGCAATTCGAATAGACCAATCGCGGGAGATTCTTAGCGAGCCAATCGGCGCGGCTCGCCTGACCAATCAGAGTGCCCCGCGCTTTGGCCAATCAAAGCGCGGGGATCTCAAGAATGCTAATTAGGGGACAGAACACCCCTCCCCTCTTGGTTTGGTCCTTACGTCGCGTAGTCACGTAGGTAGGCGGGGCTCGATCTTAGCCTACTGGACCTGCGCAGCTCAGTCGTAGGTTGGATCCCGGCCGATTCGGTCGGGATCTCTGTTGCTCCTGATGCCATCGTGGGAACCGGCTGGTCGATCGGGCCGGGCCGCTCTCCGTAGCTCCCTCCTGGGCCTCCCGGGTTGGTTGAGCTGCGGGTTTCGCCGCTCCCGCTCAGTCTCCCCAGGTCGGTCGAGCTGGCCTGGCTGTCTCTTCCTGGCGAGGGGTCGTGCTGGCTGCTTTCCGGTAAGTATGGCTGGTTTATTCTTCTTTGGTTTTGGTCCCCTGGGTATTCCCTCCCCCCTTGGTTTGTGTTGTGGGGGTCTGTTTCGCCTGTTTGTGCGTCGGTGGTCTCTTGGTTGGTCGTCCTCGACCTTAATTGGTCGATGTGGCGTTTCCAGGCTCGTCCGTCTGCTGTTTGTAGCCGGTACGAGTGTGGGCCTGTTATTTGTGTGATGACGGCTGGTACCCATAATGGGTCTCCCGTCAGGTTTCTTGCGTATACGGGGTCACCTGGTGCGAAAGTTCGGTCTTTGCTGTTTGAGTCTGGGGGCTTTTCCGGGTTATACGTGGGGTGTAACCTGTCGAGTGGGGACCTTAATTTCCTCCCCATTAACAGTTCGGCTGGGCTCTTATTCGTTGTGGTATTTGGGGTTATGTGTTGGGTGAAGAGTAGTTTGTTTATTTTCTCCTGGATCTCCCCGTGGTCTATTTTCCGGATGGTTTTCTTAGTGAATTGCACCATCCGTTCCGCCCTACCGTTCGCTGCTGGGTACGCCGGTGCTGTCAGCGCGTGGCGGATACCCCTTTCCGCTAGGAATTTTTCAAATTCCAGCGAGGTGAATTGGGGCCCGTTGTCGGAAACGACGACGTCTGGGAGGCCGTGCGTTGCAAAGAGTTTGCAGAGTTCCTTGATCACGGCCTCCGTGGTTGTTGTTTTCATGTTGCTTACCTCCAGCCAGTTGGAGTAAGCGTCTACTGTTATAAGGAAGGTGTGTCCTTTAGTGGGCCCAGCGAAGTCTATATGGATCCTAGACCAAGGTCCCCTTGGGGTTTCCCACTCTAGGATGGGTGCTGTGGGTGGTCTTGGCCTAGTTTCCTGGCATCATTGGCACCTTGCTACCCATGTCTCAATCTGTTTGTCCATCCCTGGCCACCAAGCGTAACTTCTGGCCAGGGCTTTAGTCCTAACGATGCCAGGGTGCCCCTCGTGTAGTAGTTCCAGAAACTTCCCTTGTAGTTTTTCAGGAATGACCACCCTATCCCCCCATAGTATGCACCCTTTTAATAACGAGAGTTTTGTTTGCCGGTTTTGGAATGTTTTGACGGACTCGTCGTTGTCCCTTTCTGGCCACCCTTTCTCTACCCAATGCAACACCTGCGCCAGACGTTTGTCTTTATTAGTCTCTCGGGCAATGTCTGACGCAGTTATGGGCAGGTTGGGTAGAGTCTCTATGCTGAGGGTGGTCGTCGTGGGTGCTGGGTCGGTGTCAGGTTCCGGTAGCGGCGAGCGGCTTAAGGCGTCTGCATGGGAGATCGTCTTACCCGGTCTGTGTATGAGTCCGTAGTTGTAGGCCGCCAGGAACTCGGACCACCTTGTCATTCGGGGAGACAGAATGTTCGGGTTGGCCCGGTTTCCTGCAAGGATTCCCAGCAGCGGCTTGTGGTCGGTTATGATGGTGAATGTCCGGCCGTAGAGGTACTCGTGGAATCTTTTTACGGCGGCAACGATAGCCAGAGCCTCTTTGTCCAGCTGGCTATAGTTCCGCTCCGGTTTGGTGAGGGTCCTTGAAAAGAACGCGATGGGTGCTTCTTTTCCATCGGGGAGGGTATGGCTGAGGACAGCGCCGACGCCGAAGGGTGATGCGTCACATGTGACGGCCAGAGGTAGGGTCTCGTTATACTGTATAAGGACGGCGTCCAAAGTGAGGAGGTCCTTTGTTCTTTGGAAGGCGGCTTGCTCGCGTTTCCCCCAAGTCCAAGTCGCCACCTTGTCCAGGAGCCTATGCAAGGGCTCCGCCACCGTTGCCTTTTGGGGCAGGAAAACATTGTAAAAGTTAAGTAGCCCCAGGAATGCCTGTAGTTCCGTCTTCGACTTGGGTGTGGGGGCTTCTTTGATGGCCTTGATTTTTTGGTTTGTGGGGTGAATGCCGTGACGGTCTAGGAGGTATCCTAGGAATTCAACCCGTTCCGTGTATAATTGGCATTTCTCCCTCTTTACTTTGAGCCCGGTCTCTTTGAATTTGGTTAGAACCTCTCTTAGGCGACCCTCTAGTTCGGCTTGGTTGGTTGCCGACACTAGGATGTCGTCGAAGTAAGGTACCACCCCCTTGATGCCTTGCAATAGTCTTTCCATTAGACTTTGGAATATTCCCGGTGCCACGCTGACTCCGAATTGGAGTCGGTTGCATTTAAATGCTCCCCGGTGGGTGACTATGGTTTGTGCTTCTGCCGTTTGCTCGTCGACTGGCAACTGTTGGTATGCCTGGGCGAGGTCGAGCTTGGCGAAAACCTTGCCCCCTCCCAGTGAGTGCAATAGGTGTTGCACTACTGGGACGGGGTAGGCGCTTTGTTGCAACGCGCCATTTAGGGTGGCCTTATAGTCCCCACAGATCCTCACCGACCCATCGGGCTTGATCGGGGTGACTATGGGGGTCTCCCACCGGGCGTGGTCTATTGACTGTAGGACCCCTTGCTTGACGAGCTTTTCAATTTGCTCGTCTATCTTGGGTTTAAGTGCGAATGGCACCCGCCTTGGTTTCAGGCTTTTTGGGGGGACGTTTGGGTCTAGGCTGAATAAGGGGCCCTCGGTACTTGCCTAGGTTTCCGTCGAAGACCTCTTGGAATTCCCGGGCCAGTTGTTGCTCCCAGCTGTCGTTGGTGACGTGGTCAACTCCCGTGACTGCGATGCCGAGCGGGGCGAACCATTGCAGTCCCAGTAGGCTTGGGCAGTCGCGGTCGACGATTGTCAGGGGAAGCCTTTTGGTGTGCCCTTTATATGTGACGTTGAAGTGTCCGGTTCCGACTACCGGGATGCGGTTTCCCTGGTAGTCCTTTACGATGAGTCTCTGGCTGTCTAGGTTTGGATGGTAGGCACCAAGCGCTTTATTTCATGCCATGCTATCATGGAGAGGTAGGACCCGGAGTCCACCTCCATTTTGCATGGCTCGCCCTCGATGCCTACCTCCACGTGGATCTTCCGGGCGTCATTGGTTATGGCGTGGCCGATGGTGACCATCTGATGGGTCTCCTCTCTTCGCCGGTTATCGCCGCCTCGTAGGGATTGTCCGTTCCGGTCCCATCTGTTGTCCGAGGGGTGATCTCTGGTCCGGGGTGGTGTGTTCTCTCTCCTCCGTTCGCTCTGGTCCCATCGGGGCGGGCTGCGGTTCTTTTTTAGGCGGCAGACGCGGGCGATGTGACCCTTTTTGTCACAATGCCGGCAGATCGACTCGAAAAACTGGCATTCGGACCTGGGGTGGTCACCTCCGCAACCGGCACAGTTGGTCCTCGACTTACGACCCCGCCGGTTCCGTGGGTCGCGGCCTGTCTGGAGGCGATGAATGTCTTCCTCGTCATCGGAAGTGCCCGATGCCGAGTGGAAATCGCCCTGGTGGGTGGTCGTCTCAGTTTGGGCCTCGGCCGACCTTGCAGGGTTGTTGTTCCCGCTGTGGTCCCCAGCGTTCGGTCCGCGCATGCGGTCGGCGGATATTTGGGTTGCTTCGGCGGCTGCGGCTGCGGTGAGGGTGTCTGCTAGGCTGATGTTGCCCTTGGCCATCAGCCGGCTCTGGAGGACGGGGTCCCACAAACTGAGCACGATTCTGTCTCGCAGGGCGTCATTCAGGTTGTTGAATTCGCAGAACCCCCCTAGGTGCTGTAGTTCGGCGACAAAGTCGCTGAAACTCTCACCCGACCGTTGGTCCCAACGGTAGAATTCGTTGCGTCGGATCAGGATGGGTACCTCTGGAGCGTAGTGCCGCCGAAGTATTGGCTCGAGGACGTCCCAGTCCATCGCGGTCGCATCGGCGGGTTTGGCAAGCGCCTTGGCCATCTTGAATACCTCGGTCCTGCAGTGGGTCAGGAAGACGGCACGCTTCATGGGACCGGTGGCGTCCTTCAGATCGCTGCACTTGAGGAACATGCGGAATCGGTCGGAGTACGATTCCCAGTCCTCGGTGGCGGGGTTGAAGGGTGCGGGGGGTGCGATTTTCGCCATCGTGGTGGTTCGTCTGGCTTCCGTCGGACACGTGGTTCGGTTCAGGGTCTGGATCCCACCTTCGTCACCAGTGTCGTGTCCTCGAAAATGATGCCAGGAGTCGGTGATTTCAAATCATGCTCTTTTATTAAAGTAGGAACCAAACTGGCGTTTTGCAAAAGGTTCGCGGCTTTTATTCCTTTAGCCGCGGCGGCCGCGGCCAAAGGCACCACTTTGAATCTCCTGCGATTCGAATAGACCAATCGCGGGAGATTCTTAGCGAGCCAATCGGCGCGGCTCGCCTGACCAATCAGAGTGCCCCGCGCTTTGGCCAATCAAAGCGCGGGGATCTCAAGAATGCTAATTAGGGGACAGAACAGATGCTATTCTTATCTCTTCCTACTTTTTAGTCTTTAGCCTCATAAAAATGTCTTGTTTAGAATATAGTCATACTAATAAAGATTCACTCTACCAACATGCTATTCGGTTCCACTGATAAGAGCAGCTTAGCAACAGCCATAATCCCATTAGTAGCCATAACTCAACAGAAGTATTCGACAATCCATTTTCTTTTTGTCGTGGCTCATTTGGAGAATTTCAGTATGGACCCTTTAACAATGCATGCATGACTTTATTTTTTAAATCCTTGGCTATAAAACTTTACCCAGACTGCCTTGTTCTTTCAGAGCTCTAAGGATGTGTTCTGTACCTTCATTTGCATTCTTGAAACCCTGCGTTTTGATTGGTCAAAGCGCGGAGTGATCTGATTGGTTTAGCGAGCTGCGCTGATTGGCCTGCTAAGAATCTCCCGCAATTGGAGGATACGGATCACAGGAGATTCAAAGTGGTGCCATTGGCCGCGGCCGCCGCGGCTTGAGAATAAAAAGCCACAAGTTTTCCCTTGGAGCCAGATCAGTTCTGGGGGCTAAATAAAGAGCTGAAACCGCAGTCACTGCCTCCTGGTCTCCTTACCGAACGGACACAACAGGATGGAATTAAAGCTTTGCATCCCCCATTCATTGTGTAGTTCATTTGCATTTGATTTGTCCATATGGAACTCATTTGCATGCCATTGAAATTTGAAGTGAAATGCAAGGGAAGTTCAGTGAGGATGCCTGCCAGATGCAGAGCAGATCCCTTCCTGTTGTCATGTAGAAATGATGTCAACTTGGGCTGGAAGAAGAAGCAGTATTTAATTTGGCATAAAAAATCACTGTATCTATCCCATTCCAATATATTACTCCATTGCCTTAAGGCAAGTCTGCAAAACATATAGACAATAGAGAACCAATCTATTGCAATCTCGTGGATGAATTTCAAATGCTACATTTCTGTGGAAATTTAGCTCACCCAAGCTGAATGCAGAAATGAGATAAAAGTTACATTGCTGCAATTGTATCGAAGGAAGGACACAGTAGTAGGGGTGAGGAGAAAGAGAAAGTAAATACAGGTTTTATTTTTTTCAGTTGAGGAAGCCTTCGATTAAATAGAGCTATTGCTCCATCATAGAACTTGAGGGCTGAGCAAGGCAAGAACCAAACCTATTTTATTACCCAATGGATTGAAACCCATACTTTGTCTTAACAGTAAGCAAATATAAATTCCAATGAATCATTTACAAAAATCACAGAAATCATAAGGTTATGTTCCAGTTCTTCATGTGGTGAATTCCAGTTTCCTGTTTAAACCATTTATCTGGTAGAAAACTTCGATTATTTCTGTTATGTAGAAGGTTCAGGAACATGATTTCTTTGCTATTAAGAGTTCACACACATACTTTTAATTTTGTTTAAATCACTTCAAAGAAAATAATAATGATATTACTCTAGATACTGATCTGTTTTCTCTAATATTGCTAGCCTAAAATCTGAATATATTCCAAATTAAGACAAAATGAATATATTCTCTATCCACTGAGTCCACTATCCCAGTGTCTCTTTTATCTCTGTCTTTCCCACTAGCACTGAATATTCAGAAAAGACAAAGACAGCGAGGTATCAATAAGAGTGTCAGTGACATTATTTGGCAACAGGTTCCACTTTTTCCTCTTCTGCTATACAGAAATAAACTGATACTCAGAAGAATCAAATTCAAAGTCTTGTTGAGTACAAATTCATATTTATTAGTTGAACATGATTACTTTTCATGAATTTTCCATTTTTGAGCCACTTTAAGCTTTATATTATTAAATAAATTTTGGAGGAATTTGGAGAATCTATTATATATATATATATATATATATATATATATATATATATATATATATATATATATATTATATCTACTCTAGATCGGGGTGTCAAACTCAATTTCATGGAGGGCTGCATCAGGACTGTAGTTGACCTTGCGGGGGGCGTGGCCAGCTGGGTGGGCATGGCCAACTGGATGGGCGTGGCTAGTTTGACATCACTCCCCAAACTGCTGGCATATTTCCTCTTCGCATTAAGTAGACTGAGCCAAAGCCTGGCTAGCCCAATCTTTCCTCTTCACTTTGGATAAACCAGGACAGCCCCGTGGACTGGATCTGACCTCATCATGGGCTGGATCCGGCCCGCAGGCCCTGAGTCTTACTCCCCTGATCTAGACTACTAGTTCAGTTTTAGTTTACTAAAATAATATAATCATAGACCAAATATGCATAAATTAAAAATACATTCAATGTCAATTAAAAAATAAAAATATATTCATGCTTGCACAAAATACACCTAGAAATGGATATAGATATGTATATTGAGAAATTGTAAAAGGAGGATGTGTAAGCTCATTATAGGGTTTAGAAGTGTTAGTTCTGCCTCTTAGTAAATTAAACTTAAAAATCTCAGTTTGAGCCATCTTCTGGTTTCATCCAAGCCTAACAAAGGTACAAATTGTGAGTAAATCCATAATAAGACAAGTCATCCAGTATTTGTTTCTTTCCAGAAGATTAGTTTCGGTCTGTCAGAACTAGCTGGTGTAGTGATTCACCTCCCCAAATTTGTCAAAACCAAGTACTTCAACTGGGAGTGTCATAATCAAGCCTCAACTGAGATAAATATGAGTTCTAGGCAGAAAAGCACATTAGCCACAGAAAGGGTAATTTGGAATAAGGATCTCAGAAATTTTGATTGCACAACTTGTAAGCATGGATGCCCCTGTAAGCATAACATTTGCATCATACCCAAAAAACATTTAGCGCTTTGGGCTTTAAAATATGTTAATTGATATAATATAGGAGCCATGGTGGTGCAGTGGTTAGAATGCAGTACTGCAGGCTTCATCTGCTGACTGCCAGCTGACTGCAATTTGGCAGTTTGAATCTCACCAGGCTCAAGGTTGACTCAGCCTTCCATCCTTCCAAGGTGGGTAAAATGAGGACCCAGATTGTTGGGGGCAATAGGCTGACTCTGTAAACCACTTAGGGCTGTAAAGCACTTTGAAGCAGTATATGTCTAAGTGCTATTGCTATAGGCCACCTAAACTGGCAGTTATCCTTTATGACATATTAAATTCAGTTTAAATCTAGGAAGCCTGTACTAGAAATATTTACTATGAAAAAAAACTAAGTCTAAGCCCAAGCCAGACTGCTTTCAACATTTACTTTGAACAGAATACATTTCTGAAATTAAGATTATTTCTGATTGTAAAAGCAGATTGTAGCTCAGAAATAAATTCCCATTAGCCTGAATTCTTCTATTTTTTTAATCTTTTTAAAAATCATCCCACTTGGTCACATCCTTTACCCACATGTAAATTCTCACTGTGATATTATATATGAGATATTTCCCACCTTGATTTTGCTCCTGGTTTGCTGTTGATCTTGATTAGGAATATGCACCCAAACATTCTTATTTTTTTTAATGGATGTCATTTGAGAATCTCTAACCATTGTATCTAAAATATTTCATTCTCCTTGTCCTGAAGATAATGCACAAGAAAGCACATGCTTTCATGTTTATCCCAGGAAGAAATAATCCTGGGAATGAAATGTATTCCTAAGGGTAATAACCTGTAGGGTTATGTTAATGTATAGGTTCCATCTTCTTTTCTTGTTCACAGTAGCTGCATTGGATATCTCCAATAAACTTTACGTATTATTCTATTCATGTTCATAAATGAATGGAAATAAATATACATGCTCCACACATTTTTATATTCATGTTCATATTCATTACATGTTCATCCATTTATATTATCAAGCACCAGATTACCATTATATGTAAAGATGATCATAATTTATTAACTGTAAACAAATATAAAGAAGCACGTATATGAGTGTTTATATGCAACATTGTGAGTTTGAAAATATTTCCCTGTAGGTTGTCCCATTTATTGACTGTGTTGGAAAAGGTCCTCTTTTTATCTACTCTGCTTCTACTTGCCAGCTTATCATCTTCTTTGCCAGGCCTTTCTGGCATGATTCTGTAAAAGAAAAGTTTCTGGAAACCATTGCACTGCAATGGAAAACTTAAAGAGTTTTTTTTTCTGGAAAGATCCTGACCTAAAAAAAAGCCTAATTACTTACATCATGGTTAAACAAAAGAAAAACATCAAAACGAGTTCCAGTCCAAATATGCGTCTCCTGTGTATGGGAATCACCTTAAGCCTGAAAGCCATTTGTTTCCAGTTAGAATCCCAAGAAAAATTTAATGCTAATTTTCGGCATATTAAGCCAGTACGAAAATTTAACTTTCAGAATAATAGCCATGTTAAGCTACTGCAGCAAAATAAAAACAATGTTGTGGCATGTTAAAACTAGGTTATTTAAAGAAAATTAACTTTACTTCACAAGTGTTACATGCCTATTCAATTTTATTGACTACAGCTGTTTCTGTATATTTTACTTACACTATTAAATAATAACTGGGGATTAATAAATCATTCTGTATTAGGTATCAATTGGTTTTTTTTATATATTTACTTATTCTCATATATACGTCTTCTCATTTCTGGCTTATTTTTAATTTTATAAAATCTGCACAAAAATTCCAAAATAAATTCCACAAAGATTCCTAGTGATGGCTAGTAATATCCTCCTTCCTCTCTTGTGGCTGTGTCTCTAGCACTAGATCTGTGATGGATTCTATGCTTTTATAAAAATGAATCAGAAGACTTCTATAGCTAGAACAATAGCAGCAAAATAAGCAATGTGTTTCATGGAGATATATTACCCATCTTACATTGTCATTTTTTGTGATGTTCTGAGATTAGATATAGGAAACTGAATCTATCTCTGGTTGGGATCTCCTAATTTGTGCCTTTGAAGATCTATATAAGGCACCTGGCATCCTAGCAATTCAAAACCATGCAAATGCAAGTACATAAATAGGTACCACTTTGGTGAGAAGGTAACAGCATTCTGGGCACCTCAACATACAGTCATGATAGCCACATGACCACAGAAGCATCCTCAGACAATGCTGACTTCCTTGGCTAGGAAACTGAGATGAGCATCGCCCACTAGAGTCGGATAGAATAGAATAGAATAGAATAGAATACTTTATTGGCCAAGGGTGATTGGACACACAAGGAATTTGTCTTGGTGTAAATACTCTCAGTATATATAAAGAAAAGATACATTCGTTAAGAATCAAGAATCATAATGTACAACACTTAATGATAGTCATAAGGTACAATCAACAATCAAATCATACTAGGAAACAGTCAATATAAATCATAAGGATACAAGGGACAAAGTTACAGTCCTACTGTAACCTTGTAGTGAGAGGGGATGGTGATAAGGAGTGATGAGAAGATTAGCAGTAATAGCAGTGCAGATATCAGCTGGTGCTCCATTCAAAATCCAAGAAAGAAATACTGAGACTCCATTAATTAGAGAAAAGATATCTTTCACTGGAAGTCAAGTGGTAGCAACAAAAAAATTCTGAATCTGAGAAAATGAGCACGTAAATCATATATACAAAGTGATGGCAACATTCCTACTCCCAATAGTTCAATTGGCTCATCCAATTAAAAGTTGTGTAAAGCATCATGTGGGCATCTCCAGGTGGTGATGAAGCCTCGGTCCGTTGACCTTGACATATTTTGATAAAGAGTTGCGGCTGCGCATAGCATAGGATAGAAGCCTAAGCAAGAATCTTCCCCCCCAACTTATAAAGTTCTGTTTTGTAACACCTCCAGCTCACTTCCCATAACGATGGCCCCCGCTCCACCCCGTTACTTATGACAGCCGAAAGATGCAAAGCAAAGGAAGAAAATATTGAAGACTGATAGCAGACTTCGTAATAATTGAACAGTGTTGAGGGAATTATTTGTTTAGCAGAGTGATGCCGTTCGAGGAAAAAACTATTCTTGTGTCTAGTTGTTCTGGTGTGCAGTGCTCTATAGCATCGTTTTGAGGGAAGGAGTTGAAACAGTTTATGTCCGGGATGTGACGGGTCTGTAAATATTTTCACAGCCCTCTTTTTGACTCGTTCAGTCTTTTTGACTTGTGCAACTAGACAGGGAAAACCTTACCTAATCTTAAAAGTGCCCACTAGATAATTTCCCCCAATGGACTTTTAAAACATTTATTTAAAAGACAGGCATGCTACAAAGCAAAGGACTCTTTGTTTTTTGTTTGGTTTTGCAAGGAATATTTTAGCGTAATCAATATGGTAGATGGCAGCAACCTAGAAGTTAATTTTGAAAAAGTATATGTCTACCCAGAGAAAAATAACCAACAACTCTGTTTCATCCATGGACTATGCATACCTGAAAAATGGCAATGATTCCATGACCCTTAGAATAAAACCAAATATTTTCTTGCTACAATCTATAATTAAAGTATTATAAAAATGGGAGAATGAAAAGTTTCAATTCCCTGCATTCAAGGGGAAGAAAGTCCTGCTTTCTCGTAGGATCACTTTCTGTTAATTCAGAACAAGAGTGGACAGCAAAAACCTGAAGAGGTAAGTTTCTGCATCTCTCAATATATGAACAATAATCTGCTCAAGATTAATTCTTCACAATTCTATAAAGAATGTTTTGCAATTTTGATTTCTTGGTTTCAGCCTAGCTATAATTTAATATTCTTCAACATGCAACTTTAGAGCAACAATCCAGAATCAGGCTTTAAAATAAGCTTATTTCATATTATCCGAAATCAAAAATTGTTGATCATTGTGATGGCTTACAGAAAATTATCAGCATGCAAAGAGCAGAAATATCTTGGATTGGGCCTTTATATGAGTGCAGCAGTGTTCCAGACAATCATCAGATGGCAAAGGTGATTTAGCTATTTCTTTTCTCTTTGCTTCCATCTAACACTATTGCTTTATTATGTTTGTTTATTTATTTATCTAAAATTATGCAATTGTTTATTTATTTATTTAAAATTATGCAGCCTAGATATGGTTTCCTTAGAAAAGAAGAACTGGATTTGAATTCGTACTAAACCGAAAGTTCCTGGAAAGCTTTTGTTCTGTAGAGACAAAGGGAGATAATTTTGACAAGATTGCAATAACATTCTTTAAGTCCCAGAAAGTATGATGATATTTAGAAACTGCTCAGGCAGGATTCATTAAAATATAAGAAAGATAGAAAATAAAGCTTAACTAAGTTTGCAGGATTCTGTAATTATAGCCTATCTCAATAAAATATAGTTTCTAGTCTTCATTTGGAGAGATTTTTTTTTTGTCTTTTCTATACAGTGAGATAACACATTATTTGTCCTTAAGTTTGGCACAGGTCATAATATCATTTAAGATAAATGTCCAAAGCTCATTGAAGGAAAAAAAAAAACTCATTGAAGGAGGGAGGGAGGGAGGGAGGAAGGAAGGAAATCAATCTTTAACAGATTTTTCTCCATTTCAAATACACAAAGAAACTGGGTATGTTATTTAGAGCAAATCAGCAGAATAGTTTCATAAAATGTAAAATGGCTTGATCTTATCCTCTTCCTGTCATCTGCACTTTGGATTGCTTTTAGCAGGTTTACCTAAGATAACATACTGTCAGATATTAAATGCTAGAGTAAAAATCAATGGCTATTCTAAATTTATTGCAAGCACACTAAATGGACTGCTGTCAGCTTTTGGGGTCAGCTCTATGTCAGGAAGCATCATTCAAGTCAATGCTATAAACCTGGTATGTAAACATCACTTTCAATTCAGGATCACAGAACTAATTTCTGTACAAAGAACTGCCACATTGAGAAGTGTCTGTGTTCCATGAAAAGATAATTGCATGGAGGTGGTAGGAGGTATATACAGAAATGACCTTATTTGTACTCTGATGCTCCAAATGTTTAAATAGTAGAGAAAATGTGTCATATTTCCATAATTGCTGTTGTGAATCAATAAAGTATTGAATAAAGATTATTAAGAGCTTGAAGCAAAGTGCAGGGTTCTGGCCCTGCACTTCTGATTGGCCGATAATAGCGACATCAGATTGGTCCATTCAGGAGAGTCTGATTGGCTATTAACGAGCCTCTCCCATTGGTTAATGGAGCTAGCGCTCCCCGTGTTTCATTGGTTAAATAGTTAAGAGCTTGCCTATATAAAGGGGCCCATTGCGGCCATTGAGCTGAGCTGTTTTCACATGTAAATAAAGAGTTTGAAGTTCACTGTTCACTGGCTTGTCTCCTCCTTTGCGCCCATGCACAGAACTTAACACTGGCGACGAAGGTGGGATGTGGAGACGTCAGAGCTTACTGAACGATGAAGAACTATAACCAAGCACGTGGCAAAACGCACCAACAGCGGAACCATGTCCGGCGGCGTCATACCACCCGCTCTATTCGACCCGGCACAAGAAGACTGGGACTCATATATGGATCACTTCCAGATGTTTCTGGAAACCAACAATTTGAAGGATGCCACTACCGGAAAGAAACGAGCGGTATTCCTAACTCATTGCGGGCCAACCGTATTCAAGATGGCCAAGGCACTAGCAAAACTGGCAGAAGTAAAGTCTATGGACTGGGATGTCCTCACACCCCTGCTGAGGGCTCACTACGCACCGACTGTGCCAACGCTCGTTAGAAGGCATGAGTTTTACCAGAGAAGTCAGTGGAAGGGCGAAAGTGTTGCTGATTTCATAGTGGATCTCCAGAATCTGGTAGGCCTATGCGAGTTTGCCAACCTAGAAGAAGCCCTAAGAGACCAAATAGTTCTGGGATTAGATGCACCAGGCACTCAGAGTAAACTAATGGCGAAGGGCGACATTAGCCTTAAAGATGCCATAGCTGAAACTACTGCAGCAGAAGCAACCAGGAAGTCGGCTGCCCAAATGCGCCACACCCACGCCCCGCTTTGACAACGCGCCCACGAAATTTCACCTCAGTCAGAAGGTCAGCTTGAAACAGCCCACCACGAGGACCTCGAATCGTCGTCAGAAAGCGATGAAGAAGAGGTCCATCGACTTCGGTCCGATGAGACCAACACCAGAAATTGCAGTACCAATGCGCCAGGTCAGAATGCAAATTCCTTGACGTGCTCTGCCATGTGTGTGGGAAAAGAGGCCATATCGGACGGGTCTGTAGAAGCAAGCTAGGACCCAGTCAGCCCTTCGGGGGGGGCTAACTATCGCCAACCAACGGGAAGTCGTCCCGTGAAGCGAGAACCCGTGAACCACCAATTGAACAACCACTCCTACAGAAACAAAACCCTAAACGACCCAATGAAGTGAGAAGAGGCTCAACAAATGATCACGATCGGTCATGCCTCATCTCTTGACGCCAAAAAGATCCGAGTGAAAGTGACCATCAAAAACCAACCCTGCCTGATGAAAGTCGATTCAGGATCGTCCTCTCAATGGTTTCCTGGAAGACTCTCAAGCAGCTCATCCCTACTATCCGGTGGCAAGACCTCAGATTCCAAAGACTCATACTCAAGGACTATCAAGGAAATCGAATCCCGGTCGTTGGATCCAGCCGAGTCCGAGTATCGTTTAAGAACTGTACAGCATTCCTACCCCTGACTGTGATTGACAGGGATCGGCCTAGTTTGTTAGGCCTCCAATGGTTCGCTCCACTCGGAATTGAAGTAGCCGGCATTCACTGAACCTGCAGCAGCGATTGGGAAGAAGACCTAGTCCACGAATTCCAGGACGTCTTCACAGAAAAATTAGGTGAGTACAAGGGGACCCCGATATCATTTAACCTCAACCCCGAAATAGCTCCCATCCACCTTAAGCCTCGTCGAGTTCCATTTGCCCTTAAACCAAAGATTGACGAGCAGCTTGATAAATTAATAGCCCAGGGTGTGTTAGAACCAACCGATCACTCTCCCTGGGAAACCCCAATCATAACACCCATCAAACCGGATGGATCGATAAGAATTTGTGGGGACTACCGAGCCACCCTGAACCAGGCCCTTCAACAAAACACTTACCCGGTACTGGTGGTGCAACACCCCCTCCATTCCCTGGGGGGCGGAAAAGTCTTCACTAAAGTAGACTTAGCCCAGGCATACCAACAACTGCCTGTAGACAAAAAAATGGCAGAGGCCCAAACGATCGTTATGCACCGAGGTGCGTTTAAATGTAACCGACTCCAGTTCGGAGTGAGCGTAGCCCCGGGAATCTTTCAAAGTTTGATGGAAAGGCTATTACAAGGGATAAAAGGCCATATTTTGATGATGTGTTAATCGCTGCCCCAACTTGAAAAATACTAAAGGAACACCTGAGGTTGGTTCTCCAGAGATTTAAAGACTCAGGTCTCAAAGTTAAAAAAAACAAGTGTCAATTATGTACGGATCGTGTAGAATTTTTGGGATATTTAATTGATAGTCAAGGCATTCACCCCACCGATAACAAACTTAGGGCAATCAAGAACGCCCCAAAACCCCGGAATAAGGCCGACCTCCAGGCTTTTCTAGGCCTTATCAATTTTTATAACGTTTTCCTGCCTCACAAAGCAACCGTAGTTGAAACCCTACATCGTTTATTGGACAAAAAAGCAACCTGGCTATGGGGACACAGAGAAGAACAGGCGTTTGGACATGTGAAAAATTTATTGACTTCTGATGCTGTTTTGATGCAGTATAACAAGACTTTGCCTTTAACGATCATGTGTGATGCATCACCATTCGGAGTGGGCGCCATTTTGAGCCACGTTTTGCCAAACGGTAGTGAAGCCCCTGTTGCTTATTTCTCAAAGACATTATCAAAAGCAGAATGCAATTACAGTCAAATTGATAAAGAGGCCCTTGCTATTGTGTCTGCGGTTAAGAGATTTCATGAATATGTGTATGGCCGAGCCTTTACTATAGTGACTGACCACAAACCTTTGCTGGGAATAATAGCAGGAGATAGGTCTTACACTTCCACAATGAGACCTTTTACTCAGCATATCTCCTTTGCTGCACAAATTACTGCAATGTGTGCCCCTTTAGGCCAAAAAAGTTGGTGTGGCTCATAACCAGAGGTGGTATTCAGCAGGTTCTGACCAGTTCTGGAGAACTGGTAGTGGAAATTTTGAGTAGTTCAGAGAATCGGCAAATACCACCTCTGACTGGCCCCACTCCCATCTATTCTCTGCCTCCCAAGTCCCAGCTGATTGGCTGGGTCTTCTTTTATTGCCCTGCACAGGAGAACGGAACTGGAAAGCAGGTTAGTGGGGTGGCGGGTAAATGGGATTTTGCAGTAACCTTCCCCTGCCATGCTCACCAAGCCATGCCTACAGAACCAGGAATAAAAAAAATTGAATCCCACCACTGGTCATAATGTCTTATTCTGCAACTATCCCCAAGAAGCCTGGGTGTCATTTAGTGAGTCAATTGAACAAAAGTAATTTTCAATCTTGGAATAAGGATGACAAGAAATTGAAATATACCTGGAAACAATTTCCCCCCAAACAAACTCAAGCTCCTCTTGCTAGCAGATTCCAAGATTCTGTAAAATGCAATTAGTTCTCATTCTCCAATACATTCATATATGGATCTTATAGAAATGAAACTTTTATTTTTGTAAACCAAAAGTTTCCAGTGTAAGTCACTACTCTATGGACTTTTTACATATCTATGCTAGCCGTCTTTGTGGGTGTATATACAGTATGTTGTTGTTTGGCTCTAATCCATTTTTGTTTCATACTTTTAGTGAAAGGGAACTTGTTCAGTTTTCCATAGAATTCAGGGTTTGATTAGCACATAAAACCACTGTTCATCCTTCTCCAGTTGACTGGGGGATTCTGGGAGTTGAAGTCCACACATCTAAAAGTTGCCAAAATATTGGCTAACAGCCATCTGGTTCGTCCTATGGGAATAGAATGCTAACTGTTGTGAATTAATAAAAGTGCTTGAATAAAGTTTGTTGAAACCTTAAAGCAAAGTGCAGGGTTCTGGCCCTGCACTTCTGATTGGCCAAGAATAGCGATATCGGATTGGTCCATTCAGGAGAATCTGATTGGCTATTAACGAGCCTTTCTCTTTGGTTAAAAAGAGCTAACATTCCTGTGTTTTCATTGGCTAAATACCCAAGAGCTTTCCTATATAAAAGGGGCTGTTGAGGCCATTCAGAGAGCTGTTGCACCATGTTAAATAAAGAGTTGAAGTTCACTGTTCATCGACTTGTCTCCGCTTCTTGCGCCACGCACAGAACATAACACTGGCGATGAAGGTGGGATGTGGAGACGTCAGAGCTGACTGAACACTACAGAGCGATAACAGAGCACATGGCTGAAACGCACCAACGGCGGAACCATGTCTGGCAGCGTCATACCACCCGCTCCATTCGACCCGGCAAAAGAAGATTGGGACTCATATATGGATCGCTTCCAGATGTTTCTGGAGACCAACAATTTGAAGGATGCCACTACCGGAAAGAAACGGGCAGTATTCCTAACTCATTGCGGGCCAACTGTATTCAAGATGGCCAAAGCACGAGCGAAACCGGCAGAAGTGAAGTCCATGGACTGGGACGTCCTCGAACCCCTGCTAAGGGCCCACTATGCACCGACTGTAACAACGTTCGTGAGAAGGCATGAATTTTACCAGAGAGATCAGCGGAAGGGTGAAAGCGTTGCAGATTTCATAGCGGATCTCCGGAATCTAGGAGGCCTATGCGGGTTTGCCGACCTTGAAGAAGCCCTGAGAGACAGACTAGTTCTGGGATTAGATGCTCCAGGCGTGCAGAGTAAGCCGATGGTGAAAGGCAACATTAGCCTTACAGAGACCATCGCTGACACTACTGCAGCAGAAGCAACCAGGAAGTCGGCTGCTCGAATGCGCCACACCCATGCTCCACTTCGCTAACTCGCCAGCGAAGTTTCACCTCACTTAGAAGAACCGGCAACGACAGCCCACCACAAGGACCTCGAATCGTCATCAGAAAGCGATGAAGAAGAGGTCAACTGGCTTCGGTCTGAACGAGACCAACGCCAGAAATTGCAGTACCAATGTGCTGGTTGTGGGGCAAACCACCCCCGATCAGACTGCAAATTCTTCAACGCGCTCTGCCATGTGTGTGGGAAAAAAGGCCACATCGGACGGGTCTGTAGAAGCAAGCAAGGACCCAGCCAAACCCCGAGGGGGGCTAACTATCACCAATCTACAGGAAGCCATCTTGCAAAGCGAGAACCCTTGAACCACCAATGGAACAACCACTCTTACAGAAACAGACCTCAAAACCACTCAACGAAGCGAGAAGAGGTACACCAAACTATTACGATTGGTCACATCTCATCACTGGACGCCAAGAAGATCTGGGTGAAGGTGGCCATCGAAAACCAGCCTTGTATGATGGAAGTCGATTCAGGATCGTCCCTCTCAATGGTTTCCTGGAAGACCCTCAAGCAATTCATCCCTACTATCCGGCGACAAGACCTCCGATTCCAAAGAATCATACTCAAAGATTATCAAGGAAATTGAATTCCAGTCGTTGGATCCAGCCAAGTCCATGTCTCCTTTAAAAATCGTACTGCATCTCTACCCTTGACTGTAGTCAACAGGGATCGGCCTCCAATGGTTCACTCCACTTGGAATTGAAGTGGCCGGCATTCACCAAACCAGCAGCAACGACTGGGAAGAGGCTCTCGTCCAAGAATTCCAGGACGTCTTTGCAGACAAACTAGGCGAGTACAAGGGGACCCCGATATCATTTAACCTCAACCCCGAAATAGCTCCCATCCGCCTTAAGCCTCGTCGAGTCCCATTCGCCCTTAATCCAAAGATTGACAAGCAGCTTGATAAATTAATAGCCCAGGGGGTGTTAGAACCAACCGACCATTCTCCCTGGGAAACCCCAATCGTAACACCCATCAAGCCGGATGGATTGTTAAGAATTTGTGGGGACTATCGAGCCACCCTGAATCATGCCCTGCAGCAAAACGCTTACCTGGTACCGGTGGTGCAACACCTTCTCCATTCCCTGGGGGGGCGGAAAAGTCTTCGCTAAACTAGATCTAGCCCAGGCATACCAACAACTGCCTGTAGACAGAAAAACAGCAGAGGCTCAAACGATCGTTACGCACCGAGGTGCGTTTAAATGTAACCAACTCCAATTTGGAGTAAGCGTGGCCCCGGGAATCTTTCAAAGTTTGATGGAAAGACTATTACAAGGGATAAAAGGCGTTGTCCCCTATTTTGATGATGTTTTAATTGCTGCTCCGACTCAAGAAATACTAAGGAGCACCTGGGGTTGGTTCTTCAGAGATTTAAAGACTCGGGTCTCAAAGTTAAGAAAAACAAGTGTCAACTATGTACTGATCGAGTAGAATTTTTAGGATATTTAATAGATAAACAGGGCATTCACCCCACTGATAGCAAACTTAGGGCAATCAAAAACACCCCAAAACCCCGAAATAAGGCGGATCTCCAAGCATTCCTAGGCCTTATCAATTTTTATAATGTCTTCCTGCCTCACAAGGCAACCGTAGCCGAACCCCTACATCGTTTATTAGACAAAAAAGCAACCTGGGTTTGGGGGCACCGAGAGGAACAGGCGTTTCGACAAACAAAAAACTTATTGACCTCCGACACTGTTTTGATGCAGTATAATGAAACTTTGCCTTTAACTGTTACTTGTGATGCATCACCCTTCGGAGTGGGCGGCATTTTGAGCCACGTTTTACCAAACAGAAGTGAAGCCCCTGTTGCCTATATTTCAAAAACACTGTCAAAAGCAGAACACAATTACAGTCAAATCGATAAGGAAGCTCTTGCTATTGTATTTGCTGTTAAACGATTTCATGAATATATTTATGGGCGAGCTTTCACCATAATAACTGACCACAAACCTTTACTGGGAATAATAGCGGGAGATAAACCAACCCCTTATATATTATCTCCCAGAATGACTCGCTGGTCAGAATTCTTGGCTGCCTATATTTATAAGTTGCAACACCTCCCGGGGAAAGCCATTCCCCACGCTGACGCATTAAGCCGTGCACCGCTTCCAGAAACCGTTGATGACCCTGCTCCGACCGTCACAACACTGCAGATCGAGACACTCCAAAAACTGCTGCTGACAGCTCGCGATATCGCAATTGAAACTAAACGCAATTCCGTTTTAGCACATGTCCTCAGCTGGGTAGAACGTGGATGGCCATTGGACCAAATCCCTGACAATTACACTCCTTTCAAAAATCGACAGAAGGAACTGTTTTTCCAGAAGGGCTGCATCATTTGGGGTGATAGAGTCATTGTCCCAGAGCGATTACAGCGAGTGGTACTGAGAACCTTGCATGACAGCCACCCCGGCATTGTGAACATGAAAGCACTCACACGAAGCTACGCGTGGTGGCCGGGCATAGACAAGCAGATTGAAGCCTGGGTAAAGACTTGTTCCAAATGCCAGGAAGTCAGCAATGCCCCACCGAAAGCTACCCCAACAGAATAGGAAACACCCAGAGGACCATGGTCCTGTATTCATCTGGACTTTGCGGGACCTACGAATGGACACACATTTTTATTTACAGTGGATGCCTACTCGAACTGGCTCGAAATCCGTGAGATGAAAAATACAACAACCAAATCGGTCATCAGGAAATTGGACAGATTGTTTGCAACACACGGATTACCGGACGTTCTGGTATCCGACAACGGGCCCCAGTTTACCACGCTTTCTTTTGAACAGTACCTGGCGGACCGCGGTATTCGCCATGCGCTAACTTCACCGGTGCATCCTGGGGCTAATGGAAGGGCCGAGCGCATGGTACAATTCGTCAAAAGAACTCTACATAAAATGGACTATGGCGATATCGAAGACAATATTAACCGGATACTCCTTTTGCAGCACATCACGCCACACAGCGTCACCAACAAAACTCCCGCTGAGTTATTGATGGGACGGAAACTCCGCTCCCACCTGGACCGACTACACCCATCGTACGAACCTGAAAAACCACACGGATCCAGCGGGAAATGCCAAAATTTCCAGGTAGGCGACTTGGTTTTTGCGAGAAACTTTTATGGTGACCCATTGTGGGTCAAGGCAACTGTAATCCAAGTAACCGGACCCAGATCGTACCGAGTGAAATGTCGCGACGATAGAATATGGAAATGCCATATTGATCAGCTGTGTTCAAGGCTGCAGTCTGGGGTCTGCGATTCCAGTGATTTCCAAACTGAGGGGGGAGGAGACGCCAAGGAGACTGAGTTTGGAACGGCGGAAGGCACAAGCGGAACAAACGACCACTAAGACTCAACATGTGAAGAAGGATCGGGGACAGGGGTTAACTCACCTCAAAGAGATATCGAGGACATTAATGGTAGCGGAAGTTTAGATACAGAATCAGAGGCACCCTGTTCACCAGATAACGTCCTACCCCAACAAAACTCTAGACAAATACCGGGAGGACAGCGTAAATCAAACAGACAATCAAAACAATCTGCCTACCTCAAAGACTACGTTACCGCACCCCTTAAATGGAACCCGGGGGGAAGGGGTGTTGTGAATTAATAAAAGTGCTTGAATAAAGTTTGTTGAAACCTTAAAGTAAAGTGCAGGGTTCTGGCCCTGCACTTCTGATTGGCCGAGAATAGCGATATCGGATTGGTCCGTTCAGGAGAATCTGATTGGCTATTAACGAGCCTTTCTCTTTGGTTAAAAAGAGCTAATGTTCCTGTGTTTTCATTGGCTAAATACCCAAGAGTTTGCCTATATAAAGGGGGCTGTTGAGGCCATTCGGAGAGCTGTTGCACCATGTTAAATAAAGAGTTGAAGTTCACTGTTCATTGACTCATCTCCGCTTCTTGCACCATGCACAGAACATAACACTAACCAAGATAAGGTTCTTCTATTTTTGTAGAACCCAATACACTTAACAGAGATTGCTTCTTAGCTTTCTTCTATAAAGTGCAGTTCCTTCATCCACAACCACACTTGAAGAGTCAACATGTCTGCCAAATTCTAGACCAAACAGGAGCCTTCCTGCATCTTGCAGATCTCATTCATACCAATTCCTATGTAAATGATTGATAACTGTTAAAATTATTCCAGTTGCTAGAAATGCAAATCAATAATCACATTTTTTTTAATGCTTCCTCTCTTCTCTCAGCTCTGAGAGATTACAATTAAGAATGATTTGAACCTTAAATTGTTCATTTGGCTTTATTATCTCAGCTGATCTTTATTTCCTGCTATACTTGGCAATTTTCAGTCTTGGTATTTCAGTCTCACAGTATAAGCTAATCAAGTTTCATACTATCAGAAGCATCATAAATACTTTTAGCATTATTATTTTATTCAGTTTTGAAATTTCAAAACAAAAAAATGAACAGAATGGGTCTCTGAAATCATGAACTGATAACTATAATTAATGTTAAACCCTTCTGCAAAATCAGCATAATTAGTTTATGTATTATTCACTAGATATTTGAAAACAATAGTTTAATAATATATAGATAACATAAATATATATACCACAGGTGTCCATAACTCATAAGATAGTGTCAGTATTCCAGCAAACCTCCATTCCAACCAATAACTCTGAGACAGACATCTCTGAAAAGTTCCTTTTATTTGGATAGTAACTGGCACAACTGTGGAATCCTGAATCTGAAAGTTCCGGGCTTCCTTGCAATAAGTAAAAACTACAAATCCATCAGCTACACCCATCACCACATCGCATGACCCAATCATCATCTGTCCCAAAGTAAGACTTCCTTTCACTATGCGCAACATGACCTGACCTTGAATCAGAAAAAGAATTTTATTATGTCTAACTAGATATACTTCAATGAATTCTCCCCTCCCACTTTCCCAGGCTCAATTGGCAACGTGGGAGCATCGGATCTCAATATGGCTTCCAAAGCTGATAGATAGCTTTCAGTGGGTCTCTGGACTTGGCCAAAAATTATAAGTTTATTTTCATTAACTTCTAAGTCAATTTAATTTTTCATTCAATAATGAATATACACAACAAAATTATTTATATTCTCTAAAATTGTTAACTTCAATAAATCTTATTGCCACAAAGAAGGGGGGGTCAACTTATTCTCCAAAGCCACCTGAAGGCATGACAAGAAGCAATGGATGGAAACTAATCAAGGACAGAACCAACCTAGAACTAAGGAGGAATTTCCTGAAAGTGAGAACAATGAATCAGTTGAATGGCTTGCCTTCAGAAGTTGTGGGTGCTTCATCACTGGAGGTTTTTAAGAAGATATTGGACAGCCATTTCTCTGAATTGGTATTGGGTCTCCTGCTTGAGCAAGAGGTTGGATTATAATTGTGCATGAATATGCACAAACATGAGAACTAAAAACATATTGCTTAATTAAGGTAAAAATTTAATTCTCTGTTTTAAAATTCTGGACAATGTCCCATATATTTAAAATTATAGTGAATAAATTTTCTCATATATTGAAAATGATAAGAAATTAATTCAACATTTCCAAATGTTGTGCATTTGATTGCAATTCATATGACTCATACACAACAGTGAATTTCCATCCTAACTGAGAAGGTTGGGAATCGTTACAAATACATTTGGAGAGTCTGAATTTGAAGAAGGCCTTTAATTCAAATTTGTTATTGTTGGTTATAGCAACTAGCCTTATGAAATTAATTCAAAATGCATTCTTTGTCCTTGGTAACTGAAATACATTCCTTCTTTTTCATATTCAACAGCAAACATCTGGAAATCATTGGATGCCAAATTGAATGACCTGCATTAATAGCTGGAAAGTATTTTGAGATGAAATCTTAGATATCAAATCTTATGGCCTGTGTTCCTTTGAGAATGTCACATCCAGGATAAGGGTGAAACAGATGTCCTACCTCTCTGCTTCGTGGCAATTTAAAAGCTCTCTTAATCTGTTTCTCTAAACTTTTTGAATACAATAACCTTTCAGTGGAATTCATTTTCTTTCCTGGCACATTAATCATGTGAATGTATTGAGTGTGTGTATTGTGCACACACAAACATATTTGCACATTTAGTCTATCATAATTATTTTGCTAGCAACATTAAAATATTCCCAATCAGCCACCTCATTATCTAAGTATAATTATATAACTGGAATTGTTTATTTGTGCTTGGATGACATCAGCTTTTACTCAGGAAATCAGGTTTTAAGGCTTTCATCTCCTTCTCTCCCTTCTGTTCTCTCTTAACATGATAATTAATCAAATCTTTTTTTTCAAGAGCACATATAGCATTGGAACATATCAGGGCAAGGCAGAGACATTGTCAGCTGGTGCTCCATTCAAAATCCAAGAAAGAAATACTGAGACTCCATTAATCAAAAAAAAGATATCTTTTACTGGAAATCAAGTGGTAGCAACAAAAGAATTCTGAATCTGAGAAAATGGGCGCGTAAATCACATATACAAAGTAATGGCAATGTTCCCACCCCCAAGAGTTCAATTGGCTCATCCAATTAAAAGTTGTGTAGATCATCATGTGGGCATCTCCAGGTGGTGATGAGGCTTCTGTCTGTTGACCTTGACATAGTTTGATAAAGAGTTGCAGCTGCGCATAGCATAGGCTAGAAACCTAAGCAAGAATGTACTCCCCCCAGCTTATACAGTGCTGGTTTGTAACACCTCCAGGTCACTTCCCATAACCATTCCCCCTCCTCCCCCCGTTACTTATGACAGCCAAAAGATGCAAAGCAAAGGGAGAAATCTTGAAGGCTGACATTCGGCCCTCCTGCAAAAGAGACGTTAGTCCTAAAAAAGATAAAAATAGAAGGTAATAGAAACTATACATGTAACACCATCATACTATTTTTTAGGGTTTATCAGGATATTTAGTACGAAATGCCTTGATAAGTGTAGGAGCTCTAACATCCTTCTCATTCACCCATTCAGACTGGGAAGGAGGAAAATGTTTCTAAACAATCAAATATTGGAATCGACCCCTTTGTTTTCGAGAATCCAAAATTTCTTTAACTTTAAAATGTTGTTCACCTTCAATTTGCAATGGTACAGGGGGATCAACTTGAGTTGATCTCAAGTCGGAGGTATGTTCAGGTTTTAATAAACTAACATGGAAAACAGGGTGGATCCGTCGAAGGGTTTTAGGTAATTTCAGTTGGACTGCCACAGGGTTCACAATTCGTTCAATTGAGAAAGGTCCAACATTCTTAGGTCCAAGCTTTTTTGACTTTTGTGTGGTCTGCAAATATCTGGTGGATAAAAAGACCTGGTCACTCACTTGATATGGTTTTTGTGGAGTTCTCTTTTTATCTGCAAATTTTTTATGAGTTTGATGAGCATCATCTAATGCTTTACGGGTAACCAGCCAGGTAAGCTGGAGCTGTGTTATCCATTCATCTAATGACTGAATGTTAGGTTTCTCCTGTGGAAGCTTGGGTGTGGGTACAAAGTCTTGTCCTGAAGCCACTTTAAATGGAGTAAACCCAGTACTACTATGTACCAAATTGTTATATGCCACCTCAGCGAATGGCAATAGGTCAGCCCAATTATCTTGCTGATAATTTATATAACATCAAAGATATTGTTCCAATACCGAGTTAGTTCTCTCACAAGCCCCATTGGTTTGTGGGTGGTGGGCAGAGCTTAAGCCCTGGTCAGAGCCCAATAACTTCAGGAACTCCTTCCAAAAGTTTGAGGTAAACTGGACATCCCTGTCTGAGATTATGTGTTCAGGAACCCCATGTAACCTGTAGATATGTAAAATAAACAGTTTAGCCAATGTTTTCATAGATGGGATTTTCGGACAAGGTATGAAATATACCTGTTTGGAAAACAAATCAGTTACTACCCAAATAACTGTATTCCCCCCACTTTCAGCTAATTCCACTATAAAATCCATAGAAATTTCCCTCCATGGAGCCGTTGGTCTAGCCACATTTTGTAGTAAGCCTACTGGTTTACCAGGAGGCCGTTTGGCTGAGGCACAGATAGGACAGCTAGCCACATAAGTCTCAATGTCCTTTTTCAAGGTAGGCCATCAAAATTGCCTTTTAACCAAGTGTAAGGTTTTCACGAATCCAAAATGTCTAGCAGCTTTAGAGTCATGAACTTGCTGTAATATTTGGTTTCTCAGCTTTGCTGGCACATATAATTTGGCCCCCACCCATGCCAATCCATCTCTAACCGTACAGTTATTTGAGTGAGCAAGGAACCAATCATCAAGTTTTAGAGCATCTCTTAATTGTGCAGTCAAATCATTTGATAAATCAACCTCCTTCTTTTTCTGGACTCTGGTACCACTGCAGCTGCCAACTGTTTGGTTGGGACAATAGGCTGTACCACTTCTTGGTGAGCACTATTATATTGAGGTAATCTAGATAAAGCATCCACCATGAAGTTCTTCCCCCCTGGAATGTACTTCAATGAAAAATTAAAGTGCTTAAAGTACTGCACCCAGGGAACTTGCTTGGGAGACAGCTTCCAAGGCATTTTCAAAGCCTCCAAATTTTTATGCTCCATCCACACCTCAAATGGGTGTTTTGCCCCTTCTACGAAATGCTTCCAGGTTAACAGAGCCCAGCAAACTGCAAAAACTTCTTTTTCCCAGATGGCCCATCTTCTTTCAGTTTCAGTTAGGTTATGGGAAGCATATGCACACGGTTGCAGAGTCCCCATCTTGTTTGCTTGTGGTAACACTGCCCTGACTGCTACGTCACTTGCATCGGCTTGGATTACAAAAGGGGCATCCATGTCTGGGTGCTTGAGTACAGGCTCAGCAGCAAACAGTCATTTCAGCTTCTCAAAAGTGGCTTGGCACTCCATGGACCACTCCAGGGGTTTACTAGGTTTCGGTTTCAATTCCCCTTTGGTTTTTAGGAGATTTGTAATCGGCAATGCAATCTTCGCAAAAGCAGGGATAAACTGACGGCAAAAATTAGCAAATCCCAAGAAACTTTGCAGTTGTTTCCTGGTGCAGGGAGGGGCCCATTTCAAAATGGCATGAACTTTCCCCGGATCCATTTCTATTCTGTCATGTGATATTTAATAGCCTAAATAGTGAATTTTCTCCTGGTGGAATTCACATTTGGATAACTTTGCGTACAGTTCAGCAGCTCAAAGTTTTTCCAGAACTGAACGTACTAGTTTCACATGTTCATCACAAGTCTCCATGTAGATAAGAAGACCATCAAGATAAACCAGCACTCCCTTGTATAAATGTTCTTGCAGAACCTGATTTATCATTTGCATAATTGCAGGGCCCCCCGTAGGCCAAATGGAAAAATGTTGAATTGGAAACAGCCCATTGGGCAGTTAAAAGCAGTTTTCCATTCATCCCCTTCCTTAATTCGAACTCGGTAGTATACTTCTCTCAGGTCGAGTTTTGTAAAAATTTCCCTTTGGCCAAGTGGGCCAACATATCTTTCATCAAGGGGAAGGGGTACACGTTCTCCACTGAAATAGTGTTGAGGTTTCTGTAGTCAACACATAAATGAAGGGAGCCATCTTTCTTTTCACGGAACAATACTGGGGCTGCTACCTGGGGTCTAGCAGGTTGGATGAAACCACGTTCCAAATTCTTATCGATAAATGACTGCAGCTCTTTTAGCTCCCGCGGTGTCATCGAGTACAGTTTCGGTTTGGGGACTTTCACCCTGGGTAAAATTTCAATGCTGCAATCTGCTGAGCGATGAGGGTGAAGCTCGACTGAGGCCGTTTCACTGAATACCTCCTTTAAGTCCCAATATTCCTCCGGAATTTTCTCCTCCCATTTCAGGCTCTCGGTGCCAGTGGAAGCCAGCTCAGTGGGATTCTTGAGTTTAGGTTGAGATTGCCCCTCCCCTTCTGGGCGTTGGTCATTACATATGCGCAATGACCCCCTCCTCCAATCAACGTAGGGGTTCCATTTCCGGAGCCAGGGCAACCCCAGTATTAGGGGGTGCTCCATCCCAGGAGCCACAATAAAAACACAAAGTCTCTCATCTACTAAGTATTTACAAACCACACACAAATGTAAAAAATTGGGACCTAAATATGTGGGACCTTTCACCATTATACGAATTGTAAATCCTGTGGCAGTACAATTACAATTGCCAAAGACACTTAGATGGATTCACTCTGTCTTTCATGTCAATTTGTTAAAACCTGAACTTATGTCCAGTTTGCGACCTGGCCAGACCAAATCCTCTTTTGATTGAGGGCGAATTAAATTTTGAGATTAAAAAAATTCTGGATTTGAGGAAACAGAGAGGAAAACTCCAATATTTAATGGTTTGGAAACATTTCCCTCCTTCTCAGTCGGAATGGGTATGTGAACGAGATATCAGAGTCCCTGGGCTCATACAAGCATTTCGTTCAAAATATCCTGACAAACCTTAACTTCTTTGTAATGTTTTATAGTGTTTTGGAATGTTTATTTTCCTATTGTTTTATTCTTTCTTGTTTCCTAAGGATAATGCCTCTTTTGCAGGGGGGGCTAAATGTCAGCCTTCAAGCTTCCTTCTTCTGCTTGGCTTTCCAGCTGCCATAGTAATGGGGGGAGGGGGGATAAATTGGGCAATGTGTGTGGGGGAAAGATTGCTGGAGGCTTGAGAAGGTGAACTGTAAAACTTTCTTGTCTATGCTTACTTGCTTATTGCGCAGCCGCAGCATCTTATCTATCCAAGCCAAGGTCAAGGGCCAGAGGTCTGCATCATCACCTGAAGATGCCCCACATGACATTATGCACATCTCAGATTGGATGACCAATTTGAACTGTTGAGGGTGGGAACATTGGCGTAACTTTCTATATGTGATTTTCGCACCTATTGCCTCAGATCTTGTATTCCTCTGATACTACCATATCAATTTTCAGTAAAAGTCCTTTTCTCTAAAACAATGGAGTCTAAGGGTTTCTTTCTTGGATTTTGAATGGAGCCTCACCTGCCACTTCCCTTTATTCACAGGGCTAAAATCATTTATAACAGAATATTAGGAAATAGAAAATGAGAGGGGACTTCTGAGAGATTAGGTTTGAGACCTTCAACTCTTGTTACTTTAGACAATTTCCAAATTTTGTCATTATGAGGTTTAGCCAATTAAGAAAAATGCTGGGGCATCAACATGTACAATAACAGGCTAATTTACATTTTACCATCACAACAAAGGCAACAGTTTAACCTATGGCATATTTTGAAAGGTCATATCACCCTTTCTAGGTAGGAGCTATAGCATAATACATATGAAAGTAATTCCCATTCAGCTCTGTCATCAATCATTATTTAAAGATCCAATGGGGCAATCCCGAATGAATCTGCCACTGATCTGAAGTTATTGTAGATTTAGGGGAAAATAGAGAACAATGCAGCATTTAAATTTTATGTGTATGTCTGTGTGTGTTCGTTTGTTTGTGTGCAAATTCTATTTATCTTACACAATACTGATCTAACTGGAGCAATTTTTTTTTTATTGGATAACTGCAGAAACTAAAAAGGCTGCTGGTCAGGAGTCACAGTCTTTTCATATAATATCTTGTCATTTCAAGGTGTTTGTGCAGAATGCCATAAACATTTCATCCAATTTTCAAGACGTTGCATTTCTCATCTTCATGAAGCAATGCACCACAAAGGCATTTTGAATAGGAAAAGAATTTATAAACATATGTCTACTATACCAGCTGCAAAGATTAAAATGCAATATATATAATGTACTTTGCAAGTTTCTCATAGCAACATTATTTGAAAAGAAAGGCGGGGTAGAGTCCTGCCCAGATACAACATTAAAAGAAAATGCTATAACTGAAACAAAAAGCAAAGAAATATTGCAGGGACAATTTGAGCTAATAAACCAATTTGAGTTTACCCTACTTCCACTTAATCACAGCACAAATATGCTTTTTGCAAGGTTTTATTTTTTGCAATAATTTCATCGCATTGTCTAGACAGGCTTAAGTCACCCTTAACTGCATCAGTCCTAAAAGAATCAACTTCCCATTATTCCAAGGCAGCCTGGATATAATCTGTTATGCTTCATTACCAATCTCTAAAGGAAAGTCAGGTAATGACAGCAATTGGGAATAAATGTAAGTAAGGCAGGATATGAAATAAATACTATAAAGGCAGGATAAATATTAACAAAACTCAGGACAGCAAATTTCACGCCAGTGTTGTTTTGCTGACTCATTGATGCAAAAGTGCCACTTTGGCTCATCCTTATATTCTCCTAACATGGCAGCAAAATGCCACACCCCCCCCCCTAATGTTTTTATACATGGCATTGCCTTTATCTCCTCCTCAATCCACAGCTACAACTTAGTTTTAAAATAGTATTTTCCATGATCTTTTCCTTCCATTTTCTTCAGTTTGGGTTGTGGCTACAATCTAGCATATTGCATTAACAACAATGGAGTTGTTGAGAGGCTTGGAGGGGGATCTGTCCAGGGCTACCCATTACTTGAGGTTGTTGCAGGCATGGCCCCTCCCTTATGGCCTCTGGAACTCTTCCCCACCCACCCCATTTTGAGTGAGCTGCAGGACAGATCAATCAGACTTATGATGATTGATGAACCTTTTGGGCTTAGTGTGTCAAAAATTCAGAAACTGCATTATCTGACTCTGTTCACGTCACACCTGCACATGCATATACTTTACAAAACAGAAACAACTGTTTACATATTTAAATGAGATGGCCAGCACATACATCCCATACATAGCCCCAGCCTACACAAGACCTTTATTGTTGAAGCTATACTGGAGAATATTCTTCCACGGTTGCTTTAGCCTCCGAAAAGCCCAATTCTTATGCCATTTTTGAAGGGTCCAGAACCACAAAACCACCAGTGGGACTGGGAGCCATGTGATAGAACAGTTTATTCTTGTGCAGCCTTCACAGCATCAATTTTTTTTTCCATCACAGCTGTCATTCATTCTCCTTTCCCAGTTCTCTCTTCTGAACACCTGAGATGTTCTAACATGTGCATGCACATTTTAAATAAAGTTTTTAAAATTTCAGTGTTTAAAATACGACAGGTTTTGTTTTGGTTATGATGAGGTTTTCTTTGAAATAGAATGAAACAGGAGATATGTGGATTGAACACAGCTTTATAAATAACATACATAGAAAAACCATAATATGAAGGGGGGGGAAAGGAGGGGTTGCTTTTGGACATAATCTATGACGCATTAAATAAATGACATTAAATCAATCTAAGTTGTCCATAGGATTTTAAATATGAAGATATAAAAGCAGCCAGAAATTTCATAGTTCCTAATTGTCAAACATGTAAACCTCTCAGAGTTTTGAGGTCAAATATGATATAAATATTTGTTAAACTTATAAATGCAATATATCAACAGTACTAATGTTACTCACATATTTAAGGAGAGAACTAATCTAGAACTAAGGACAAATTTCCTGATAGTATGATTACCGTAATCAATGGAATGGGTTTCCTTCAGAAGTTGTGAGTGTCCCATCACTGGAGGCTTATAAAAAGAGTGGAAATGGTATGGAGTTTCCTGCCTGGGCAAGAGGTTGGACTACAAGACCTCCAAGGTCTCTTTCAACTCACTCATTCTGTTAATATGAAATGAGACACAGTGTTAGTTGATATGTGGTCTGAAAACATACGTGACAAATCCGCTAATTATATACTATGACACACTAGGAATCGTGTTGTGGACTAAGCCAACTCAGCAAGACAACCCTAAACAGCTTTTACTTTACAGCAGGCTTGTAATCCTGCACTTCTCATTGGCCCGCAAATAGCGAGTCATGATTGGTTGTTTTGGGCCAGTCTGATTGGCTGTTAACGGGCCCTTCTGATTGGACGCTTGCGAAAGTGGTAAACTCAAACCATTGGTTGTTTTGACAGCAGTCAGCTCTATAAAAGAGCTGCTGCTGCCCAAGTATTTGCTCTGTTCTTATTTTACAATAAAGAGTTGAAGTCACTGTTTGATGTCTCGTCTCTGTTCTTATTTTACAATAAAGAGTTGAAGTCACTGTTCGATGTCTCGTCTCTGTTCCTTGCGCCCATGCCCAGGACTTAACACTGGCGATGAGGATGGGATGCAGAGACGATAGAGCTGACTAAATACGCATCGAACAAAACAGAGCACGTGGCGAAAGAGTGCATGCAACAAACGGCAAGATGACCAGCGGCGCCATACCACCCTCTCCATTTGACCCAGCAACCGAAGACTGGTACTCGTATATAGATAGCTTCCAAATGTTCCTGGAGACCAACAATTTAAAAGATGCTACGCCTGGCAAGAAATGAGCGGTGTTCCTGACTCATTGCGGCCCCGCCATTTTCAAAATGGCTAAAGCACTGGAAAAACCGACGGAAATGAAGACCATGGATTGGGATACCCTCGCCCCAATCCTCCGGGCCCATTACGCACCCACAGTACCTACACTGATATGAAGACACAAATTTTACCAGAGGGAACAACGGAAAGACGAGAGCGTTGGGAATTTCGTAGCTGACTTCCGGAACCTAGGAGGCCTTTGTGGTTTTGCAAATTTAGAGGAAGCCCTAAGAGACCGCATAGTTCTGGGACTAAATGCACCACATGTGCAGAGTAAACTGATGGCAAAAGGCGACATCAGCCTTACAGATGTCATCGCCGACACTACTGCTGCAGAAGCAACCAGGAAGTCAGCCACTCAAATGCACCGAGCGAACGCACCGCTTCGCCAACTCGCTAACGATAGACCAATCGCCACTGAGAAGCACGCTACCACCACCCACCACGAAGACCTCGAGTCATCCTCAGACAGTGAAGAAGAGGAGGTCAATCGGCTCCGCTCGGAACAAGAGCAAAGGAACCAGAGATGTCCGCGCCAATGTGCTGGTTGCAGGGCAAACCACCCGCAATCGGACTGCAAATTCCTCGATGCACTCTGCCATACTTGCGGAAAAAGAGGCCACATTACAAAAGTCTGCAGAAGCAAGCAGGAGTCCAGTCCCAGCCGAAGGGAGAACAACCTCTGTCAGGAGACAGGCAAACCTCCTGAGAACCAGGATCATCTGAACCACCAATGGAACAACCACTACTACTACAGAAATCGAGCATCTGCCTCTTCAACGAGATGAGAAGAGGCCCACCAAACCATTATTATCGGCCATGCTTCATCGTTCGATGCAAGAAAGATCCGCATAAAGGTTACTATTGAGAATCGACCGTGCATGATGGAAGTCGATTCGGGATCATCCCTATCGATGGTATCCTGGAAAACCCTCAAACAGCTGATCCCTGCCATCTGCCGCCAGGACCTCAGCACACAACGAATCATCCTAAAAGACTACCAAGGAAACAGAATTCCAGTTGTCGGTTCCAGCCAAGTCCAAGTATCCTTCAAGGACCGCACAGCGACGCTTCCCCTGACTGTCATCGATCGTGACCGACCCAGCTTGTTAGGGTTACAGTGGTTCACCCCACTCGGGATTGAACTACCTGGCATACACCAAACCAGAAGCAACGACTGGGAAGAGGCTCTCATCCAGGAATTCCAGGACGTGTTCACAGGAACATTAGGCAAGTATAAGGAGACCCCATAACATTTAATCTCAGCCCCGATGTAGCTCCCATTTGGCTTAAGCCTCATCGGGTACCTTTTGCCCTAAAGCCGAAGATCGACGAGCAGCTAGATAAACTGATAGCCCAGGGTGTATTGGAACCGATTGACCATGCCCGCTGGGAAACTCCAATAGTAACGCCCATGAAGCCAGATGGTTCGTTAAGAATTTGTGGGGATTACCGGGCCACCCTAAATCATGCTCTTCAACAGAGCACTTACCCAGTACCGGTGGTTCAACACCTTCTTCATTCCCTGGGTGGCGGAAAAATATTTGCGAAATTGGACTTACCTCAGGCGTACCAGCAACTGCCTGTAGACGCGACAACTGCAGAAGCCCAGACAATAGTTACACATAGAGGCACTTTCAAATGCAATAGACTCCAATTCGGAGTAAGCGTGGCACCTGGCATTTTCCAAAGTTTAATGGAGAGACTATTACAAGGCATAAAATGCGTCGTGCCTTACTTTGATGACGTCCTAATAGCTGCCCCCACTAAAGAGTTATTAGTACAACGACTCAGAAAAGTTCTTCAGAAATTTAAAGACGCTGGTCTGAGGGTAAAAAGGGACAAGTGTCAACTTTGTACAGAGAGAGTGGAGTTCCTGGGATACCTTCTCGACAGACAGGGAATCCACCCCACCGAAAAAAAACTAACTGCAATCAAAAACGCCCCGAGACCTAGGAATAAGACAAACCTCCAAGCCTTCCTGGGACTCATTAACTTTTATAACATCTTCTTGCCCCAGAAGGTGACCGTAGCCGAGCCCTTACATAGACTTCTTGACAAAAAGACTCCCTGGGTCTGGGGACGGCGTGAAGAGAGGGCATTCCAAGAGGTAAAAGACCTCTTAACCTCCGATGCTGTATTAATGCAATTCAACAAGACTCTACCTTTGACAGTTACCTGTGACGCCTCACCATTCGGAGTGGGAGCCATTTTAAGCCATGTCCTACCAAATGGGAATGAGGCACCAATTGCGTTCTTTTCGAGAACTTTGTCTAAGACCAAAAGGAACTATAGTCAACTTGATAAAGAGGCTCTCACTATTGTATCCGCAATTAAACGTTTCCATGAATATGTGTATGGAAGACCCTTTACCATAATTACAGACCACAAGCCGCTACTTGGTATTTTGGCGGGAAACAAACCAACTCCACATATCTTATCACCAAGAATGACACGTTGGTCAGAATTTTTAGCTGCCTACGATTACCGATTGCAACACTGCCTGGAAAAAAACATTCCCCACGCTGACGCTTTGAGCCGATCCCCACTACCAGACATCATAGAGGACCCAGCTCCAACCTTATCTGTATTGCAAATCAAAACCCTCAAATCGCTGCCGCTGACCACTCGAGACATTGCCTTAGAAACAAAAAAGGACCCTGTTTTGGTATGAGTCCTCAGCTGGGTGGAACAGGGTTGACCAGTCAGCGAAACCAATGATACATTCAAGCCATTTAAGAATCATCAAACAGAGCTATTCTCCCAAAAAGGCTGGATAGTGTGGGGAGACAGAGTCATAATCCCAGAGAAATTGCAACATAGAGTATTAAAAATGTTGCACGATGGACATCCAGGCATCGTGCGGATGAAGGCATTGGCCAGGAGTTACGCATGGTGGCCTGGGTTAGATAAACAAATAGAAACCCGGGTAGCAAAGTGCAGCAAATGCCAGGAGACTCGCTCTAATCCTCCAAAAACTCCCCCAACCCAGTGGGAAACTCCTCGAGGTCCTTGGTCCCATATCCACATCAATTTTGCGGGACCCACAAGAGGACACACTTTCCTCCTAACAGTGGATGCCTATTCAAACTGGCTCGAAGTCCACAAGATGAAAAGCACTACCACAGTGGCGGTCACTAAAAAGCTGAATAAGCTATTCACTACCCACGGATTTCCGGATGTCCTGGTCTCCGATAATGGCCTCCAATTCACTGCCCTGCCATTCGAACAGTACCTGGCAGATCGGGGCATCCACCATGCCTTAATATCGTTAGCTCACCCTGCGGCCAATGGTAGGGCTGAGTAAATAGTTCAATTTGTAAAAAGGACCTTGCACAAAATGGACCACAGCGACATTGACGACAGAATAAATCGGATGCTTCTCCTCCAGCACATAACCCCAAACAGTACCACAAACAAAACCCCAGCTGAACTCCTGATGGGTCACAAACTTCGCTCGCATCTCGATCACCCCCACCCAAACTACATGCCGGAACAACCCCCAGGATCCACCAGCAAGTGTCGGGAATTCCAGGAAGGTGACCTCGTGTTTGTGAAAAACTTCTCGGGCGACCCATTGTGGGTCCCCGCTACCATAACGCAACTTATGGGACCCCAATCCTATCGCCTGCAAACTACAGATGGTAAGATGTGGAAATGCCACATAGACCAACTCCGTTCCAGACTAGCACCTAGTCCTATCTCAGCCCCGGAATCTCTTGCTGGGGGGGGAGGGAACATTGAGGAGGCCGAAGAAGAATTAACAATCAAAACCCAACAATCTACACAACCAACCAGGGAATACTCACCATCAGAAGGAGAACCGAGCCAGGGAGTGGCCTTGCCGCGTGACAGCACTGCGATGGAAACGGATCCAGGGAACCCGGAAGACAGCACTGGCGTAAGCAGAGAAAGCAGCCCAGGGCCACAGTTCTCACCATCCAACCCAGCTAGCAGCCCACTGGAACCAGAGCCAGGACAAAAACCGGTGGAACAGCGCAGGTCGAGCAGACAGGTGAAGCTACCTGCCTATTTGTGAGAATACGTCATCCCACCCCTCAGATGGAACCTAGGGGGGAGGGGTGTTATGGACCAAGCCAACTCAGCGAGACAACCCTAAACAGCTTTTACTTTACAGCAGGCTTGTAATCCTGCACTTCTCATTGGCCCACAAATAGCGAGTTGTGATTGGTCGTTTTGGGCCAGTCTGATTGGCTGTTAACGGGCCCCTCTGATTGGACACTTGCGAAAGCAGTAAACTCAAACCATTGGTTGTTTTGACAGCAGTCAGCTCTATAAAAGAGCTGCTGCTACCCAAGTATTTGCTCTGTTCTTATTTTACAATAAAGAGTTGAAGTCACCGTTCGATGTCTCGTCTCCGTTCTTTGCGCCCACGCCCAGGACTTAACAAATTGCACACAGTTTTTCATGAGGATCAGTTAACTGCTCAGGTTAGTAAATAAACACTGTTGAAATCACTCAGCCATTCCTGGATCAGAAAACTAGATCAGAAAACTAGTTGTCTCATAGTTAGAATTATATTTTGGAAAAACTGATGCCAAGAAATATTGGACTTGTTCACACGTGATGCTAAATTATAGTGTGTTTTTTGATTAGCTTGATATGCTAACTTGCCTATTATTAAACAAAAGTTAAAATACTTCATTTGCATTATGCATAAACAAGACAACCAAGGTATTTTTAATAAATTCTTACCAAGGAAGCCAACTGTCCATCTGCTCTCTCCAGTAGACTGAAGTCTTCCTGAAATCTGTTTATAATCCAGAACTTCACAATTGTTCTTGATCCAGAAATAAGGAGATTAGTATTAGTGCTTTTTTTCCTTCCTCTATTGAAAATATTCCTCTTTTAAAAATATTCCTCTTTTAAAAATATTAGGTTACTCTCGTGTAATTTTTAAATAGTAAAATAATACACAGTCTAAATTAAGATTTCAGGATGTTTTCATCTGAAAGGATATGTTCTCTGCTGCCTAAATACAGTATAACAGGAAGTAAAAGTTTGGAAATGTAATGCCTTAGAGATAAAGATGTAAAATTGTATTTCATAAAGTAGATATAACTATATCTCACAGATATATCTAGCTTGGAAATGAGCCTTTTCATAATGAAAAATTGGACTTGAAAATCACCATAAAAGCAACAGTGGGATTGCTAGGATTATGATCCATGTCACGTCATTAATTTTTGTTGTCCAGTGACCTCTGACTCTTCTGAGCCTGGCATAATTTTACCAGACTTGTCTATCAGTAACTGCTTCTTTCAGTTCTTGTAAGCTTATGTTTGTTTCTGTATCTAAACTCTTTGTCTTCTAACTCTAATCTTCTATTTCAATTTCATTCACATTTTTCAAAAATCAGAGTTTTCTCCAATGATTCTTGCTTTCTCATTATGTATCCAAATTATTTAAGTTTTAACTTCATTATTTATACTTCCATTGAGCTGTCCAGTTTTACTGCATCTGGTATTCAGCCTGCTTTTCTTCATTCTAAGCAGGGGTGGGATTCAAATTTCTTAACAACCGGTTCTGTGGGCATGGCCTAATTTGTGGGCGTGGCTTGGTGGTCATGTGATGGTGGGCGTGGCTTGGTGGTCATGGCCAACTCGATGTGATTCACATGGAGGGGCACCTCGCCTGGCTTCTCCTCACCCATCCCCTCCCAGCCAGTCCTCACTTCGTCTTTCATGTTATGGTGAGAGAAGAAGCTTTTTCAAAGTCATCTTCCCCTTGATACTAGCCAATAAGATGAGACTTTGCTATCAGAAGACCTGATAGACATTTCCAAATATTGTTTATCACCATTCTCTTGGAAAGATTGAGTGGAGAGGTTTATAAAGAATAACAGAGTTGGAAGAGACCTTGGTGGTTTTCTAGTCCAACCCCTGCTGAAGCATGAGGCCCTATACTATTATGGACAAATTTCTTCTTAAAAACCTCCAGTGATGGCATACCCACAATTTCTGAAGGCATCCCATTTCTCTGATTAATTGTTCTCACTGTCAGGAAATTTCTTCTTATTTCTAGGTTGGATCTGTTTGATAAGTTTCCATCTCACAGTTACTTCCAGTAGAGCCAGGCACCACCTATTCTATACATTTTTTTTCTTCCCTGTGTAAAATCTTACTTTACTCTCCATTAAATGTTTAAATTATTCTACAGTGCTATTCATTTACTACAATGATTTTTGCAAAATGCATTAAAGCTTGAAGAATACATCTCTGCTTATACTGATAAAGATTATTCCTTTTAAATATTAAAGCATATAGTCAAGCAAATATTTCCAATCCTAGAATTGAAACACATATTTGAAAGGTATTTTCAAAGCAGTCAGTTAGTGGGTGTCTTACCATTCTTTCTCTTCTCCTCTAATTAAATCTTTCTGCTTTATATATATTTTTCTTTGGCCTTATTGCAATATTCCAAAATTTTCACAGATCCTTCACAAAGAACCATTTCTAATTTAACTGGAATACAAAACAATCTTTCCAGTCTGGAATTCCTTGACTCACACACACACTCCTCAGCTCCTCAACACTTCTCAATGTTTTCCTTTCCTTTCTGTTATGTACAGAAACGTGCTTCTCTTTTACTGCTCTTTTCAAATTAACCCTTCACTGATGCCTATACCTGCATTTAATTCAGGTAAACCCAAAGGACAATACTTCTTTCCTAAGTTGTCAAAATGGAAAGTGCTCCAAAGGGAATTACTCAGGAGGGTGATATTAGCAATTCATGAACATAATTATCTTGCTCTCAGAAAAGATGGGGACTTAACAAACTATTTAAGCAATGCATGATTAACTGCATAGCACCAAAAAGGCAGATGAGTTGCTCACTGAGACCAACGGTGATACAAGCAAAAAAATCAGTCTTGTTAGGAAAGGCTGTCTAATAAAAATGTACCCAGGTCTTTTCTTATTATAAAATCATCCAGGAGCTTACTCTCCTCCCTCTTTTGGGAAGATTTACAAACAACTTCTGTTGTGTATGCAATAAAATTAATAAAATGTGAGCTTGGAGTAAGTGCAGGGTCTGACCCTGCACTTCTGATTGGCTGTTAAGCGGCCGGACCAGATTGGCCTGTTCCGGGGAATCCGATTGGCCCTTAACAGAGAGTCCTTATTGGTTATAAGAGCTAGCATTCCTAGCTCGTTATTGGTTAAACGTTACAGGGTTTGCCTATATAAGGCAGGTTTTACTGCTGTTGAATTGAAGAAGTCACTATGTAAATAAAGAGCTGAAGTTCACCATTCAGAGGCTTGTCTCCATTCTTTCTCGCCCATGCTCAAAACTTAACACTGGCGACGAGGGTGGGATATGGAGATATCTGAACCAACAAAACTTCGAAGAACACTGAGCACGTGACAGACGACGCCAACAACAGAACCATGTCCGGCGGCATCGTACCACCCGCTCCGTTCAATCCAACACAAGAAGACTGGGAGTCTTACATGGATTGTTTCCAAATGTTCCTAGAGACGAACAACTTAAAGGATGCCACAGCCGGGAAGAAACGGGCGGTGTTCCTAACGCATTGCGGTCCAACCGTATTTAAGATGGCTAAAGCACTAGCCAAACCCCGAGAAGTGAAGGTCATGGATTGGGACGACCTCGAACCTATCCTGCGAGACCACTACACCCCGACCGTGCCTACGCTCGTGAGACGCCACGAGTTTTATCAAAGAAGCCAGCGAAAGGGAGAAAGCGTGGCCGACTTCATAGCAAACCTCTGAAATTTGGGAGGCCTCTGCAGATTCACCGATCTAGAAGAAGCACTAAGAGATAGCATAGTTCTGGGATTAGATGCACCAGGCGTTCAAAGCAAGCTGATGGCGAAAGGCGACATCAGCCTTGCCGACGCCATTGCCGATGTTACTGCAGCAGAAGCAACCAGGAAGTCGGCTGCACAACTACGCCAAAACCGCACTCCGGTACCACCACCGGCCAGTGAAATCTCACCTAGTTCAGAAGGGCAGCTCGCGACAACGCACCACGAGGACCTCTCTTCGTCATCAGACAGTGACGAAGCAGGGGTCCATCGACTGCAGTCCGACCAGGATCCTCGCCCGAAGCCCTTACACCCTTGTGCTGGCTGTGGAGCCAACCATGCCAGGTCCAAATGCAAATTCTTCGACGCACTCTGCCATGAGTGTGGGAAATGAGGCCACATCGGACGGGTCTGCCACAGCTTGCCAGGACCCAGCCAGGCCTCAAAAGGGGCTAACTGTCGCCAATCGACAGGAAACCGTCCTGTAAGGCGACAGCCAGTAAACCACTCCTACAGAAATCGAGCTTTGCAGAGAGAAGAGGCTCACCATACTGTCACTATCGGTCATGCCTCAGCCTTGGACACTAAGGAAATCTGAGTCACGGTAGCCATCGAGAACCAGCCTTGCCACATGGAGGTCGACTTGGGATCGTCCCTCTCGATGGTGTCTTGGAAGACATTCAAGCAACTCATCCCCACAATTCAACGCCAAGATCTCCGTTTCCAATGCCTCATCCTCAAGGACTACCAGGGGAATCGAATTCCCGTCGTCGGGTCCTGCAGAGTCCGAGTCTCCTTCAAGAAGCACACAGCGTACTTACCTTTAACAGTCATCGACAGAGATAGGCCTAGCCTACTGGGCCTCCAATGGTTCGCACCACTCGGCATTGAAGTGGCCAGCGTAAACCGGGTCGGTGGCTGTGACTGGGAGGAAGACTTTATCTATGAATTCAGGGATGTCTTTGCGGACAGCTTAGGCGAGTACAAGGGGACCCCGATCTCATTTAGTTTAGATCCAAAAATAGCTCCCATTCACCTAAAGCCCCGTCGAGTTCCGTTTGCTTTAAAATCGAAAATTGACGAACAACCCGAAAACTGATAGCTCAGGGGGTGTTGGAGCCCATCGATCATTCCCCGTGGGAAACCCCTATTGTAACACCCATTAAGCCAGACGGGTCAATCCGAATTTGTGGGGACTACCGGGCCACTTTGAATCACGCCCTGCAGCAGAACGCATATCCAGTTCCGGTGGTGCAGCACCTCCTCCATTCCCTGGGGGGCAGGAAAGTTTTCGCTAAATTGGATTTAGCTCAGGCATATCAGCTAATTGCTAGATGAAACTGCACTTCTGTTTGGCTGTTAAGCGGCCGGACCGGATTGGCCCATTCCGGGGAATCCGATTGGCCCTTAACAGAGAGTCCTTATTGGTTATAAGAGCTAGCGTTCCTAGCTCGTTATTGGTTAAACGTTACAGGGTTTGCCTATATAAGGCGGTTTTTACTGCTGTTGAATTGAAGAAGTCACTATGTAAATAAAGAGCTGAAGTTCAGAGGCTTGTCTCCATTCTTTCTCGCCCATGCTCAAAACTTAACAACTTCCAGCCAGGTTTGCCCTGCAGCCTCGCCCATCCCTACTGGCAGCTCTTGCCTGGGTGGTGGCTTGGCTTTACTTTGCCCAGCATTCTTCCTCCCACAGCTGGTGGCAGAGGGGAAGGCCAGCCCCCTCAGCTCCATCAATGTGCTGTATGCCGAGTCCCGATCTGGGGCTTTCCATACCTGGAGGAAGGGTGGTGGTGGTGGCATGCTCCAGTTGTTTTCATTGGCGAGAAGGGCTGCAGAGTCTCTCTTGCTGATGGGAAGGCCCTTGCTGAGCGTCTCAGAACTTCCTGGCAGTGGGGAGTTTTGTTGGCCGGATCCAGCCATGGCAGCACCAGGGGAAGAAGGAGATCTTTCCTTCCTTCCCAGCCAGCCCGGACATGGCCATGTGGTGGGGGGGGTGGGACAGCTAGCTAGCTAGGTCGCAGTGAAGCAAGCCAGGTAAGCCTGGGGAGGGGTGGGTGGGGAGACAGCACAGTGGCCTAGGCTGGCCCGGGAGTTGACTTGACCGGGGCGGGGCTTGCTTGTAGGCTCATTCACCCAGGGAGATCAGGTCAGTGGGGGAAGGCAGGCAGCAATGGCGGGCAAACACAGGTTAACAATGGCCAGCAAGATGCGGAATGACTGGGCAGGGCAAGTGGGTGGGCCAGGAAGGGGCGGTGCCAGCCAGTGGTGCGATTTACCGGTTCTCTGAACTGCACAGAATCATAACAACTGGTTCTATAGAACCAGATGGAACAGGTAGAATCCCACCCCTGATTCTAAGGTATTTTCAACAATTTTCTCCAGCACCACAATTCAAAGATCTCAAGTTTTTCAGCCTTTCTCATATTTTCCCAGCTTTCAGTCATATGCTACATTTTGGGAATTCGTTGCCTCCATAATATGTCACTTTAAGTAATGTGATGCCACTAAACTTTTTTTCTAGATTCACCAATCTTTTTCCCAAATAAAGTTTATATTTCATGGTGATTCATCATAAATAATAAATAATTTTTGAAACTAAGAAAATGTTCTGTTTTAATATTCTTATTATACTGTATATTCTGCATATAAGTTAAATAGATATGGTGATACATAATTCTTGTTCCACTTTTGAACCAATTAATGATTCCATATTCTGTTTTAATTTTTGATTCTTGGTCACCATATAAAATCTTTAATGGGCTGTGTTGTGAATGAATAATGCCAAATAAAATTATCTTGAGCTTGAAGTCAAGTGCAAGGGTTCTGGCCCTGCACTTCTGATTGGCTGTTAATGGCAGGATAGGATTGGTCCGTTCAGGAGCATCTGATTGGCCATTAACAGGCCATTCTCATTGGTTAACGGAGCTAGCGCTCCAGGATTGCTATTGGCTGAATAGTTAATAAGTTGCCTATATAAGGAAGGCTATAGCAGCCCTCCAGTTTGAGCTGTCACACCATGTAAATAAAGAGTTTGAAGTTCACTGTTTCTACCGGCTCGTCTCCATCATTCGCACCCATGCTCCAGACCTAACACTGGCGACGAGGGTGGGATTGGATGACATCAGAGCCAACGACAAAGACAACTAAGCACGTGGCTGAAGCGCACAATGGCGGAACCATGTCCGGTGGCGCAGTACCACCTGCTCCGTTCGATCCAGCTCAAGAGGACTGGGAGTCCTACATGGACCGTTTCCAAATGTTTTTGGAAACGAATAATCTGAAGGATGCCACAACCGGGAAGAAACGGGCGGTATTCCTAACGCACTGCGGCCCAACGGTATTCAAAATGGCTAAGGCATTAGCGAAACCGGCTGTAGTGAAGGCCATGGACTGGGATGTCCCCGAACCGCTACTAAGGGCCCACTACGCATCGACCGTTCCAACGCTCGTAAGATGACATGAGTTCTATCAAAGAAACCAACGGAAAGGAGAAAGCGTTGCCGATTTCGTTGCAGACCTCCAGAACTTGGGAGGCCTTTGCGATTTCACCGACCTAGAGGAGGCTTTGAGAGACCGAGTAGTTCTCAGGTAAGACGCTCTAAACGTACAGAGCAAAATAATGGCAAAGGGTGACATCACCCTTAAAGACGCCATAGCTGAAGCTACAGCAGCGGAGGCGACCAAGAAGTTGGCTGCCCAAGTACATGGAAATAGCGCTCCAGCACACCAACCGGCCACCGAAGTTTGACCTAAGGCAGAAGGGCAGCAGCAGACGACCCACCACGAGGACCTCTCTTCATCGTCAGACAGAGCCGAATAAGAGGTCCATTGCCTGCGGTCCGATCGGGACCGTTACCCGAAGTTCCAGCAACCGTGCGCTGGCTGTGGCGCCAACCATTACCGCTCTGATTGCAAATTTCACAACGCGCTCTGTCACGAGTGCGGGAAACGAGGCCACATCGAACGGGTCTGCAGAAGTCTCCTCGGACCCAGCCAGACCGCGAAGGGTACCATCTCCGCCAATTGACAGGGAATCGCCCTGTAAGGCGAGAACCAGCAAACCACTCCTACAGAAACCGACCCGTGAATCGCCTAACGAGACAGGAAGAGGCCCACCAAACACTCACTATCGGCCACGCCTCTTCACTAGACGCTAAGAAAATTCGGGTCAAAGTGGACATCGAAAATCAACCTTGCCAAATGGAAGTTGACTCGGGGTCGTCTCTGTCAATGGTCTCATGGAAGACCCTCAAGCAACTCATCCCCACTATCCGGCACCAAGACCTTCAATTCCAACAGCTCATGTTAAAGGACTACCAGGGGAACCAGATTCCAGTTGTAGGATCCAGTAGAATCCGGGTTGCATTCAAGAACTGCACGGCATACTTACCCCTGACGGTGATCGACAAGGACCAGCCTAGTCTGTTAGGCCTGCAATGGTTCACACCACTCGGCATTGAAGTGGCAGGCATTAACTGAATCGGCGGCAGTGACTGGGAAGACCTCGCCCACGAATTCAGGGATGTCTTCGCGGAAAAGCTAGGCGAGTACAAGGGGACCCCGATATCATTTAGCCTTAATCGAAAAATAGCTCCCATCCGCCTTAAGCCTCGTCGAGTCCCGTTCGCTCTAAAGCCAAAAATCGACGAACAGCTTGATAAGTTCATAGCCCGGGGAGTTTTAAAGCCAACCGACCACTCCCCATGGGAAACACCAATCGTGACCCCAATTAAGCCGGACGGCTCCATTAGAATTTGTGGGGACTATCGAGCCACCCTAAACCGCACCCTGCAAAGAAATCCATATCCGGTGCCGGTGGTGCAATATCTCCTCCATTCCCTGGGGGGCAGAAAAGTCTTCGCTAAACTAGACTTAGCTCAGGCTTATCAGCAACTGCCGGTTAACAAAAAAAACGGCACAGGCACAGACTATCGTAACACACCGAGGTGCCTTTAAGTGCACGCGGCTTCAATTCGGAGTCAGTGTAGCCTCAGGGATCTTTCAGAGTCTAATGGAGAGACTATTACAGGAGATCAAAGGCGTTGTCCCCTATTTTGACGATGTGCTCATTGCTGCCCCCACTCCAAAAATATTACGGGATTGTTTAACACTGGTTTTACAAAAATTCCAGGAAGCAGGCCTGAAAGTGAAAAAAAATAAGTGCAAACTGTGTACAGATCATGTTGAATTCTTAGGGTACTTAATTGACAGTAGTCAGGGTAATCACCCTACCGATAGCAAATTGAGAGCAATAAAAAACGCTCCCAGACCCTGGAACAAAGCCAACCTCCAGGCGTTCTTAGGCCTCATCAATTTCTAATGTATTCTTGCCGCAAAAGGCGACTGTCGCTGAACCTTTACAACGCCTACTAGATAAAAAAGCAATTTGGGTATGGGGACATAGAAAAGAGCAGGCGTTCTGTAATGTAAAACAACTACTGACTTCTGACGCCGTACTAATGCAGTACAATGAGACCTTGCTATTAAATATCACATGTGATGCATCGCCTTTTCGAGTGGGTGCCATTTTGAGCCATGTATTACCTAATGGTAGCGAAGCCCCTGTTGCTTACTTTTTAAAAACGCTCTCGAAAACCGAGCGAAATTACAGCCAGATCGATAAAGAGGCTCTGGCAATTGTACCAGCTGTTAAAAGATTCCATGAGTATGTGTACGGCCGGGTTTTTACCATTGTAACTGACCACAAACCATTGCTGGGGATCATCCCTGGGGACAAGCCAACTCCCTACATACTTTCTCCCAGGATGACCCGCTGGTCAGAATTCTTGGCTGCCTACAATTATCAGCTACAATATCATCCCGGTAAAGCCATTCCCCACGCCGACGCGTTGAGCCGTGCACCGCTCCCTGAAACCATCAACGATCCTGCACCAACGATGACAACGTTGCAGATCGAGACACTCCATACACCGCCATTAACTGCCCATGACATCGTGAGAGAAACAAAACGCGACCCCATCTTAGCACGAGTCCTCACATGGGTGGAAGGCGGATGGCCATTGGACCAAGTACCAGATGACTTTGCACCATTCAAAAGCCGTCAAACAGAATTGTTCTCACAGAAGGGCTGTATCATCTGGGGCGATAGACTCGTTATCCCAGAACGACTCCAACAGGCACTGCTAAGAAACTTGCATGATGGCCACCCTGGCATCGTGCGCATGAAGGGCCTCGCAAAAAGCTACGCATGGTGGCCAGGCATCAACAGACAAATCGAATCATGGGTTAAAACTTGCAGGAGATGCCAATAAGTAAGCAACGCTCCACCAAAGGCAACCCCAACCAAATGGGAGACGCCGCGGGGAGCCTGGTCCCGCATCCATCTGGACTTTACTGGACCGACCAAAGGCCACACGTTTTTGCTAACCATTGACGCCTACTCGAATTGGCTCAAGATTCACCGAATGAGGAATACGACCACTGAAGCGGTCTTCAAAAGACTGGAAAGACTGTTTGCAACCCACGGATTACCAGACGTTCTGGTATCCGACAACGCACCCCACTTTACCGCGCTGTCTTTTGAGCAGTACCTGGCTGACCGCGGTATCCGACATGCGCTTACTTCGCCTGCGCACCCTGAGGCCAACGGTAGGGCTGAGCGCATAGTACAATTCGTCAAAAGGACTCTACAAAAGATAGACTATGACAACATCGACGAGAAAATCAACCGGATCCTTTTCCTACAGCACATCACACCTCACAGCGTCACCAACAAAACTCCTGCCGAGCTGCTAATGGGATGAAAGCTCCGCTCCCACCTCGATCAGTTACACCCAGCCTATGAACCAGAAAAGCCACTCGGATCCAGCGGCCGATGCCCTACCTTCCAGGTAGGCGATTTAGTATTCGCTAAAAACTTATCGGGCGATCCGCTGTGGGTAGAAGCGACCGTAATCCACGTAACCGGCCCAAGATCATACCTCGTTCAGTGCCCTGATGATGGACTTTGGAAGCGCCACATAGATCAACTACGATTGCGGCTACCGTCACGCAATTCTGAACTCCCTTATGACCAAACTGAGGGGAGGGGAGATACAGAGGAAAGAGAATTGCAACTAGAGGAAAACCTTTTCGAAGGGACTGAAAACGGAACTGAAATGCAGGAACAGGAACCGGGGACCAGAGTGAGTTCACCTCAGGGAGTGGCCAGTGATATCGGTGATGACGGGAACGCGAACTCGGAACCAGAGGCACCCCTACCATTAAACAACGATCTACCTCAACAGAAGTGCAGCCAACCGCCAGGCACTTTGCGAAAATCGAAAAGACTGATAAAACAGCTGTCCTACCTCAAGGACTATATAACCGCACCCCGTGGGCAGAAGCCGGAGGAAAGGGGTGTTGTGAATGAATAATGCCAAATAAAGTTATCTTCAGCTTGAAGTCAAGTGCAGGGTTCTGGCCCTGCACTTCTGATTGGCTGTTAATGGCAGGATCGGATTGGTCTGTTCAGGAGCATCTGATTGGCCATTAACAGGCCATTCTCATTGGTTAACGGAGCTAGCGCTCCAGGATTGCTATTGGTTGAATAGTTAATAAGTTGCCTATGTAAGGAAGGCTATAGCAGCCCTCCAGTTTGAGCTGTCACAATATGTAAATAAAGAGTTTGAAGTTCACTGTTTCTACTGGCTCGTCTCCATTATTCGCACCCATGCTCCAGACTTAACAGGCTGGATGAATGCAGCTCTCATTCTGTTTCTTGGTTGTGGCAATGTCCTTTGTTCAAACTGGCCTCATATGAAACACTAAGGACATAGTAGGAATCATATGCACATATTAAAACAAATCTGGAATCCTTCTGAAACTTAATGGAGCCTTGAGAAGATTTATTGATTTCCAATACTGTTACTTTCTTTAGTGCATATATTTTTTCTTTACATACTTTATGTTGATATTGAGTAAAATTATTTCAAAATTACAATTTATATAATGTAATTGTTTGGTGAATTCCTATGTTAACCTATTATGCAGAAATCACAAAGACTATGTATACAGCTAAGAAAGGTCTTTTTTTTTTTTTTTTATCCTCCCCTCTAAAATATATTCAAGACTCTGGAAAAAAAGCCTTAGCAGTCTTTTTTTCTTTTGTTACATTTACATAGGAGAGATTACCAGTTAGGAGATGAAGACTGAATTGTAACTGCTAAGAATGACATCTTCTGTTTTTCACCCAGCAAGATGATGTAGTTGATGTTTGTGTTAAGTCTGGAGCATGGGTGCGAATGATGGAGACGAGCTGGTAAAAACAGTGAACTTCAAACTCTTTATTTACATATTGTGACAGCTCAAACTGGAGGGCTGCTATAGCCTTCCTTATATAGGCAACTTATTAACTGTTCAACCAATAGCAAACCTGGAGCGCTAGCTCCATAAACCAATAGGAATGGCCTGTTAATGGCCAATCAGATGCTTCTGAATGGACCAATCCGATCCTGCCATTAACAGCCAATCAGAAGTGCAGGGCCAGAACCCTTGCACTTGACTTCAAGCTCAATATACTTTATTGGTATTATTCATTCACAACACCCCTTTCCCCCGGCTTCTGCCCACAAGGCGCGGTTACGTAGTCCTTAAGGTAGGATGGCTGTTTTGTTAGTCTTTTCGATTTTCGCAAAGTGCCTGGCGGTTGGCTGCACTTCTGCTGAGGTAGATCGTTGTTTATCGGTAGGGTGCCTCTGGTTCTGAGTTTGCGTTCCCGTCGTCACCGATACCACTGGCCACTCCCTGAGGTGAACTCACTCTGGTCCCCAGTTCCTGTTCCTGCATTTCAGTTCCATTTTTAGTCCCTTCAAAAAGGTTTTCCTCTAGTTGCAATTCGCTTTCCTCTGTATCTCCCCCCCCCTCAGTTTGGTCATAAGGGAGTTCGGAAGTGCGCAACGGTAGCCACGATCATAGTTGATCTATGTGGCACTTCCAAAGTCTGTCGTCAGGGCATTGAACGAGGTATGATCTTGGGCTGGTTACGTGGATCACGATCGCTTCTACCCACAGCAGATCGCCCAATAAGTTTTTAGCGAATACTAAATCGCCTACCTGGAAGGTACGGCATCGGCTGCTGGATCCAAGTGGTTTTTCCGGTTCGTAGGCTGGGTGTAGCCGATCGAGGTGGGAGCGGAGCTTTCATCCCATTAGCAGCTCGGCGGGAGTTTTGTTGGTGACGCTGTGAGGTGTGATGTGTTGTAGGAAAAGGATCCGGTTGATTTTCTCGTCGATGTTGTCGTAGTCAATCTTTTGAAGGGTCTTTTTGACGAATTGTAGCATGCGCTCAGCCCTACCATTGGCAGCAGGGTGTGCAGGTGAAGTGAGCGCATGTCGGATACCGCGGTCAGCCAGGTACTGCTCAAAAGACAGCGCGGTAAAATGGGGCCCTTTGTTGGATATCAGAACGTCTGGTAATCCGTGGGTTGCAAACAGTCTTTCCAGTCTTTTGATGACCGCGTTAGTGGTCGTGTTGCTCATTCGGTGAATCTCGAGCCAATTCGAGTAGGCGTTGATGGTTAGCAAAAACGTGTGGCCTTTGGTCGGTCCAGCAAAGTCCAGATGGATGCGGGACCAGGGTTCCCGCGGCGTCTCCCATTCAGTTGGGGTTGCCTTTGGTGGAGCGTTGCTTACTTATTGGCATCTCCTGCAAGTTTTAACCCATGATTCGATTTGTCTGTTGATGCCTGGCCACCATGCGTAGCTTTGTGCAAGGCCCTTCATGCGCACGATGCCAGGGTGGCCATCGTGCAAGGTTCTTAGCAATGTCTGTTGGAGTTGTTCTGGGATAACGACTCTATTGCCCTAGATGACACAGCCCTTCTGTGAGAACAGTTCTGTTTGACAACTTTTGAATGGTGCAAAGTCATCTGGTACTTGGTCCAATGGCCATCCGCCTTCCATCCATGTGAGGACTCGTGCTAAGATGGGGTCGCGTTTTGTTTCTCTCGCGATGTCATGGGCCGTTAATAGCGGCGTGTGGAGTGTCTCGATCTGCAACGCTGTCATCGTTGGTGCAGGATCGTTGATAGTTTCAGGGAGTGGTGTACGGCTCAGCGCATCGGCGTGGGGAATGGCTTTACTGGGATGATATTGTAGCCGATAATTGTAGGCAGGCAAGAATTCTGACCAGCGGGTCATTCTGGGAGAAAGTATGTAGGGAGTTGGCTTGTCCCCAGGGATGATCCCCAGAAATGGTTTGTGGTCAGTTACAATGGTGAAAACCCGGCCGTACACGTACTCATGAAATCTTTTAACAGCTGATACGATCGCCAGGGCTTCTTTATCGATCTGGCTGTAATTTCGCTCGGTTTTCGAGAGTGTCTTTGAGAAGTAAGCAACAGGGGCTTTGTTACCATTAGTTACACATGGCTCAAAATGGCGCCCACTCCAAAAGGCAATGGATCACATGTAATGTTTATTGGCAAAGTCTCATTGTACTGCATTAGTATGGCGTCCGAAGTCAGTAGTTTTTTCACATTACGGAACACCTGCTCTTCTTTGTAACCCCATACCCAAATCAATTTTTTATCTAATAGACGATGTAAAGGTTCAGCGACAGTCGCCTTTTGTGGCAAGAATACATTATAAAAATTGATAAGTCCTAAGAACGCCTGGAGGTCGGTCTTGTTCTGGGGTCTGGGAGCATTTTTTATTGCTCTCAATTTGCTATCGGTAGGGTGAATACCCTGACTATCAATTAAGTACCCTAAAAATTCAACATGATCGGTACACAGTTTGCACTTATGTCTTTTGACTTTTAAGCCTGCTTCCTGGAATTTTCATAATACCAGTCTTAAACGCTCCTGTAAGATTTTTGGAGTGGGGGCGGCAATGAGCACATCATCAAAATAGGGGACAACGCCCTTGATCCCCTGCAATAGTATCTCCATTAGGCTCTGAAAGATCCCCGGGGCCACACTGATTCCAAATTGAAGCCGCGTACACTTAAAGGCACCTCGGTGTGTTACGATAGTCTGTGCCTGTGCCATTTTTTCATCAACCGGCAGTTGTTGATAAGCCTGAGCTAAGTCTAGTTTAGCGAAGACTTTTCCGCCCCCAAGGGAATGGAGGAGGTGTTGTATCACCGGCACCGGATATGGGTTCTGTTGCAGGGCGTGGTTTAGGGTGGCTCGGTAGTCCCCACAAATTCTAATGGAGCCGTCCGGCTTAATTGGGGTCACAATCGGCGTTTCCCATGGGGAGTCGTCAGTTGGCTTTAACACTCCCTGGACAATCAACTTATCAAGCTGCTCATCGATTTTTGGCTTTAGAGCGAACGGAACTCGACGAGGCTTAAGGCGGATGGGAGCTATCTTTGGATTAAGGCTAAAGGATATCGGGTTCCCCTTGTACTCGCCTAGCTTTTCCGCGAAGACATCCCTGAATTCATGGGCGAGGTCTTCCTCCCAGTCACTGCCGCTGATTCGGTTAATGCCAGCCACTTCAATGCCGAGTGGTGTGAACCATTGCAGGCCTAACAGACTAGGCCGGTCCTTATCGATCACCTTCAGGGGTAAGTATGCCATGCGGTTCTTGAATGGAACCCGGACTCAACTGGATCCTGCGACTGGAATTCGGTTCCCCTGGTAGTCCTTTAACATGAGCTGTTGGAATTGAAGGTCTTGGCGCCGGATAGTGGGATGAGTTGTTTGAGTGTCTTCCATGAGACCATTGAAAGAGACAATCCCGAGTCAACTTCCATTTGGCAAGGCCGATTTTCAATGTTCACCTTGACCCGAATTTTCTTAGCGTCTAGTGAAGAGGCATGGCCAATAGTGAATGTTTGGTAGGCCTCTTCCCATCTCACTAGACGATTCATGGGTCGGTTTCTGTAAGAGTGGTTTACTGGTTCTCGCCTTACAAGCCGATTCCCTGTCGATTGGTGGAGATTGGTTCTTTTCGAGGTCTGGCTGGGTCCAAGGAGGCTTCTGCATACCCGTCCGATGTGGCCTCGTTTCCTGCACTTGTGGCAGAGCGTGTCGCGGAATTTGCAGTCGGAGCGGTAATGGTTGGCCCCGCAGCCAGCGCATGGTTGCTGGGACTTCAGGTATCGTTCTCGATCGGACCGCAGGCGATGGACCGCTTCTTCGTCGCTGTCTGACAACGAAGAGAGGTCCTCATGGTGGGCCGTTGGTAGCTGCCCTTCTGCGTTAGGTGAAACTTCGCCGGCCGGTGGGTGTGCTGGAGCGCGATTTCGGTATAGTTGGGCAGCCGACTTCTTGGTTGCCTCCGCTGCTGTAGCTTCAGCTATGGCGTCTTTAAGGGTGATGTCGCCCTTTGCCATTATTTTGCTCTGTACGTTTAGAGCGTACAGACTACTTGGTCTCTCAAGGCCTCTTCTAGGTCGGTGAAATCGCAAAGGCCTCCCAAGTTCCGGAGGTCTGCAACGAAATCGGCGACGCTTTCTCCTTTCCGGTGGTTTCTTTGATAGAACTCGTGTCGTCTAACGAGCGTTGGAACGGTTGGTGCATAGTGGGCCCTTAGTAGCGGTTCGAGGACGTCCCAGTCCATGGCTTTCACTTCAGCCAGTTTCGCTAATGCCTTAGCCATTTTGAATACCGTCGGGCCGCAGTGCGTTAGGAATACCGCCCGTTTCTTCCCGGGTGTGGCATCCTTCAGATTATTCATTTCCAAAAATATTTGAAAACGATCCATATAGGACTCCCAGTCCTCTTGAGCTGGATCGAACGGAGTGGGTGGTACTACGCCGCCGGACATGGTTCCGCCGTTGTGCGCGTCAGCCATGTGCTTAGTTGTCTTAGTTGGCTCTGATGTCATCCAATCCCATCCTCGTCGCCAGTGTTAGGTCTGGAGCATGGGTGCGATTGATGGAGACGAGCCGGTAAAAACAATGAACTTCAAACTCTTTATTTACATATTGTGACAGCTCAAACTGGAGGGCTGCTATAGCCTTTCTTATATAGGCAACTTATTAACTGTTCAACCAATTGCAAACCTGGAACGCTAGCTCCGTTAACCAATAGGAATGGCCTATTAATGGCCAATCAAATGCCCCTGAACAGATCAATCCGATCCTGCCATTAACAGCCAATCAGAAGTGCAGGGCCAGAACCCTTGCACTTGACTTCAAGTTCAATATACTTTATTGGTATTATTCATTCACAACACCTTGGTATGAATATTTCAACAGTGTAACAGAGCTGAAATCTCATTCTAGAAAATAAGACTCCAGAAAAGGCTGAGATACTCTCTGCAGGTAGTTGATCTCTTTGATTATCTGGCATTTGAGAGAAGGTTGCCACCTTATAGAATCAACTTCTCAGTCTGGAGATACTCCTGGACCAGAGATTTAAGGAAGTGTTTTGGAGTCCTTTTATCATTTGCCAAATATCATGTGCCTTACACTCTGATAATGACAGGCTTGGATTATTACAAGTTATGCATGTGGTTGTGATAGAAAAGGGGATTTAGAGTAAAATAGACTGATGAATAATATATCATTATCCAGGGCTTTGCTATCTACATTGATTGCCAATCTAGGCTACCATAACAATAGGATTTAGGCTTATATACCTCCCCAATGCCCCATAGTACTTTACAGCACTCTCTGGGCGGTTTATAATATTACTTGCATGTTGCCCTCAAAAGTCTGGCTCCTCATTTTACCGACCTAAGAAGGAGGGAAGTCTGAGTCAATCTTGAAACCTGTCAGGATTGAACTCCAAGCTGTGGGCAGCGTTTGCCTGTAATACTTCACTTTAATTACCTGGGCTGAAAGTTTAGAAGGCCACAAAGAGTTACAACCATTGGAAGGTGGCAAAGAGATTCAGGAAACTCTTTGGTGCTATCTAATAATTGCCTAATAATTGCCTGGATGTTTGCAGTTAAGGCCTGGTAGTGCTTTATCTATAAACATAAGTTTAAAATGCTGAGTTTCAGCTTTTTCTAATTAAACCTGACAGTTATTATCCAAGATCCTTTTCCATTGGAAAAAAAGCAAAATAGAATAGTTGATAACTATTCCAAAACTGGAATGCTTTATATATACACTGCGCAAAAAAATAAAGGGAACACTTAAACAACACAATGTAACTCCAAGTCAGTCACACTTCTGTGAAATCAAACTGTCCACTTAGGTAGCAACACTGATTGACAATCAATTTCACATGCTGTTGTGCAAATGGAATAGACAACAGGTGGAAAGCATAGGCACTTAGCAAGACATCCCCAATAAAGGAGTGGTTCAGTTCCTAGGCTTTCTGGCTGGTGGTTTGGTCACTTTTGAATGCTGGCGATGCTTTCACTCTAGTGGTAGCATGAGACGGAGTCTACAACCCACACAAGTGGCTCAGGTCATGCAGCTCATCCAGGATGGCACATCAATGCGAGCTGTGGCAAGGAGGTTTGCTGTGTCTGTCAGTGTAGTGTCCAGAGCATGGAGGTGCTACTATAAATCTATAATTTATAGTAGGAGACAGGCCAGTACATCAGGAGATGTGGTGGAGGCCGTAGGAGGGCAACAACCCAGCATCAGGATTGCCACCTCCGCCTTTGTGCAAGGAGGGACAGGAGGAGCACTGCCAGAGCCCTACAAAATGACCTCCAGCGGGCCACAAATGTGCATGTGGCTGCTCAAACGGTCAGAAACAGATTCCATGAGGGTGGTATGAGGGCCCAACGTCCACAGATGGGGATTGTGCTTACAGCCCAACACTGTGCAGGACGTTTGGCATTTGCCAGAGAACACCAAGATTGCAAATTCACCACTGGTGCTCTGTGCTCCTCACAGATGAAAGCAGGTTCACACTGAGCACATGTGACAGACATGACAGGGTCTGGAGATGCCATGGAGAATGTTTTGCTGCCTGCAACATCCTCCAGCATGACCAATTTGGCAGTAATGGTGTGTTGTGGTATTTCTTTAGGGGGCTGCACAGCCCTCCATGTATTCGCCAGAGGTAGCCTAACTGCCATTAGGTACCAAGATGAGATCCTCAGGCCCCTTGTGAGACCATATGCTGGTGCAGTTGGCCCTGGGTTCCTTCTAATGCACGGCAATGCTAGACCTCATGTGGCTGGAGTGTGTCAGCAGTTCCTGCAAGATGAAGGCATTGATGCTATGGACTGGCCCGCCCGTCCCCTAGACCTGAATCCAATTGAGCACATCTGGGACATCATGTCTCGCTCCATCCACCAATGCCACGTTGCACCACAGACTGTCCAGGAGTTGGGGGATGCTTTAGTCCAGGTGTGGGAGGAGATCCCTCAGGAGACCATCCACTTCCTCATCAGGAGCATGCCCAGGCATTGTAGGGAGGTCATACAGGCACGTGGAGGCCACACACACTACTGAGCCTTATTTCGACTTGTTTTAAGGACATTACATCAATGTTGGATCAGCCGGTAGTGTTTTTTTCCACTTTAATTTTGAGTGTAACTCCAAATCCAGACCTCCATGGGTTGCTAAATTTGATTTCCATTGATAATTTTTGTGTGATTTTGTTGTCAGCACATTCAACTATGTAATGAACAAAGTATTTACTAAGAATATTTCATTCATTTAGATCTAGGATGTCTTATTTTTGTGTTCCCTTTATTTTTTTGAGCAGTGTATATTATCAAGCATGTATTTGATAACAAATATAATTAGAACATGATTATGATGACATGAAATAGGTACAGATAAAAGGGAGACATTAGGACAGGGACGGTAGGCACATTGGTGCCCTTACAGATCTCTTAGGAATGGAGTGAGGTCAACAGTAGATAGTCTAAGGTTAGAGTCGGGGGAGTTTGGGGAAGAAACCACAGAGTCAGGTAGTACATTCCAGGCATTGACTACTCTGTTGCTGAAGTTGTATTTTCTGCAGTCGAGTTTGGAGTGGTTTACCTTGTTTGTATCTATTTTGTGCTCTGTTGTGATTGAAGCTGAAGTAGTCATTGACAGGTTTGACATTGTAGCAGATAATTTTGTGTACTATGCTTAGGTCAGACCGAAGGTGGCATAGTTCTAAGTTTTCTAAGTGCAAAATTTTGAATCTGGTAGTATAAGGTATTCTGTTGCAAGCAGAAGAGTGGAGGAATCTTCTTGTGAAATATCTTTGGACTCTCTCAATTGTATTAATGTCCTATATGCAGACAGATGAGCTGTATTCAATAATTGTTACAGTGGGCTCTGGCCCTTAGATCATTTGAAATTAATACTCCAAGGTCCTTGACAGAGTGTGAATTTAGAATTACTGAAATATACATAGAGTTACTGCGATATATTTTGCAGTATTTATTATTGTTATAATTAGTAGTATTAAAGGAATGTTTCCCTTAAGTAAAAGTACTGTAAATAGTATCTGGTATCTGTGTCAGGATGTCCATGCAGTCTTCTTGGCAATGATACTAAAGTAGTTTGCCATGCTATTTCTGAGAGGTTTTTTCAGCTTCCGAATGATGAGGCAGTTTTTATTATTTTATATCAATTTCTTTTATATATTTTTAACAAGTTTTTACAAATTACCGAGAGGACATCATGTAGATAATTAATAGGTAAATTATAGATTTATAAATGATTGATGATTGCTGTTTTGAACAATGTCTTGAAGCAAGGATGTTTGAATGAGAAGTGTACTGTCCAATGATTCAGTTTGAAACAACATCATATAAATTAATAAAGCAGCAAGCAGTGTAAACATTTGTTCAAGCTATTTTTGATTCTCCTGATTTCACTTTTCAAACTGGTTCTGAAATCTAGCATTTCCATTGTAAGCCAACACTACAATACCAGTTGCCAGATTCTTCGCTGATAGACCCCTTTGGGTTGAAACATTTCACCTTTCTTCTAAAACGATTGTACTGTTTCAAATTAGTTTCATATTGATTTCAAGCTAGGTTCTTCCAGCCACAAATAATTAATTCATTGATGCTATGTTTTCTATGTGTAATCTCCATAGGTCAAAAGAGGTTTAAATATCAGCGACTGGTGTAATCTTAGACTTTTACTGATATACTGAGTATACTGATATACTCTGATTTACTGATATACTGAGTATACTGATATACTGATATAGGGTCTGAAGATCAAGTATGAACAAGGACAGATATGGAAAACCTGAGTGAAAAGCAAATTTGGTGCAGAAGGAAGGGGATTCAGATAATTGTTTAAATCATGGATACAATAGTAATTCACATGGGCCTTTCTGGACAGGTACACTAGACCAGTTTTCCAACCTTTTTTCAAATCTAACAAGTTCCATACAGTAGTTTTATACAATAGCCAAACACCTGAATCCTCTAATGTGGCTTTAGAGGAAACTATTCAATCATAAAAATACAATTTTGTTGCTTGTTGTTTCAAAAAAGGGCAATTTAAGCCATTGCAATGGGAAACTATGGCAGTTCATTCCATATATTTAAATTATGGGAAATATACATTCCATACATTTAAATTATGAACCAATTTTATTTTGTTTTTGTTTTCCTTTTTTGAGTAACTATTTATGAATTCTTAGAACATAGAAATGAAATAACAGGGTTGGAAGAGACTTTGGGGGTCTTCTAGTCCAACTCCCTGCACAAATAAAGCATTCAAGACAAATGGTTGTCCAATCTTTTATTGAAAACCTCCCGCGATGGAACACCCACAACTACTGGAAGGAAGTCATTCTATTGTTAATTGTTTTCACTGTCAGAAAATTTTTCTCTAGTTCTAGGTTGGATTTGTCTTTAATGATCTTCCACCTGTTACTTCTTGTCCTGCCCTCAGCTGCTTTGGACAATAGGTTGATCCCCTGTTCTCTGTGACAGCCCCTTAAGTACTGGAGCACAGCTATGATGTCTCCCCTAATCCTTCTCTTTTATAGGCTAGACCAATGATGGCGAACCTTTTCGGCACTGAGTGCCGACATGGGAGCGTGTATGTGTGCACCAGAAACCATAAGAGCAGTTCCTTGGCGCACTGCACAGAAGCGCAGAAAACCAGAAGCTGGTATTCCAGTTTCTAACATGCATGCACATGAGAAGACCAGCTGGCTGGTGTGTGCCAGGGAGCTGTTCTTCCATTTTCTGGTGCTCCCGTGCCTACAAAGACCAGCTGGCTGGCACGCACATGCATGCAGGGGAGCTGTTCTTCTGGTTTCCAGCGATCCCATGTCTGCAAAGACCAGCTGGCATGAGTGCACTGTAACCCAGAAGAGCAACGAGCAACAGCTGGAGTGCCTGGAGAGATGGCTCTGCATGCCACTTGCAGCATGCGTGCCCTAGGTTCACCATCATGGGACTAGACATACCTAGCTCTCTCAACTGCTCATCATACAGTTTAGCCTCTATTATCTTTGTTGCTCTTTTCTGCCTGTTACCTAGGGCTTCAGTATCTTTTTTGTATCATGGTGACCAGAACTGGATGCAATATTCCAAGTGTGGCCTCACTAGTGCACTATAGGATGGTACTATTATTTCTCATGATCTTGATACTATATTTCTATTGATGTATCTTAGGACTGCATTGGCTTTTTTGGCAGCTGCAGCACACTGCTGGCTCATATTTAAGTGGTGGTGCATTAGATCCCTATCACAGTTATTACTATTGAGTCAGGTATCACCTATTCTATACCATCACCACTTTTGATTTTTTTTCTGCTTAGGTGCAGGACTTCACTTTTTTAACCAATGAATGACATTGTAAAATTCAGCTATAACTTAAGATCACAATGTGCCAAAAATGAACTTAAACAGAGGCTTTGAATAACAACATCTAACTTTTATTGATCAATCAAAGGGTAAGACCTCTCCTCTCATGCACACAGATATGTGAGGAAAGTTACAAAGCACATAGAAGAAAGTAACTCTTCTTATACCTTAAGATTCTTTTAAAAGTAGAGTAACTGCATTGTAAAACACTCTAACTTTGATTTATATCTCTCCTGCAAAAAACAAATGTCCTTCTGACACTTGTTTATCTTTCATTATTCCTTCTCCTATTGTCTTGCTAATCGGTCACAATTGACCTTTTAAGAGGGCTATTAACAGCATACTTCAAAAGGTGTATATTGCTCCAGATGTAGGGAGTTATGGTCCCAGGGAGTAGGTTCCATTCTCAAGGGGGTGGAACATAAACCAGATGGATTCTGATTTATTTAGATGGGAAAATCATGTGTCTTCAGATGAGAGAGTTGTAATTAATTGCAGGCTAGTTTTACAACACGTGAAAGGTTAGAGAAATATTTTCCACAACAGCAAGATGAGAAATGCCTATAGGGATATATACTTCTATGTACATAGGAAAAGAACTGCCTAACATCAAGATAAGACATGCCTATAGAGTAATAAATCCTTCTACATATGTAGGAAAACAACTGCCTAACATCAAGGTAAGATATTCCTATTAAGTAACTCTCTATTTAATGCTATAATATATTTTATTTCTTTCATTTATTTATTACCTTAACATTATCTTGTTGAATACAAACCTATGTTGGCTTCTAGTAATCATTTTGGCTGTTTCTAGGTGCTCGCAAATCTGTTGCTATGTTTTCCAGGATTTTCCCAGGTATTGATGTCAGTCTGATTGTTCTGTTTCCTGGATCTATTTTCCCCCCATTAGAAGATTTGAACTCTTTTCTAGTCCTCTGGCAATGTCATGGCCCCATTGGAGCACAGTTCAGAGGAGGAAGAGTAGTTGGAACCGGGACCATCTGACGGGGATGGCACATCTCCATTGGAATGTTTGGTGAGTCCAGGGACTGAGGATGGTGCTAGAGGCATCAGCAGGGAGGGGAAGAAGAGCAAATGGGCATTGGTGCTTATCTGATACGCCCTTTCTCGTCGAGCTGCGTAGAGCATCCAGAGTGGGAGGTGCTCCAGTCTCTGCACTCACAGGCTGAGCTTTAATTGAGGAACGCTCCTCCCCATCCATGTGACTCTCTCATAGTGTTCCCCAGTTTTACAAAGATGAGAAGACAAACAGGTATCATATCCTCCTAACTATTGTAATATTAAACATTAACTCCTTGACTCATTGATTCATTGGCCAAAACAGGATTCCCCACCAGACGGCTAAATTAGGGTGGGGCAGGATACTCTACACAGCTCGACGAGAAAGGGTGTATTAGGTAAGCACCAATGCCCATTCTCCATAGAGCTGCTTCGAGCATCCAGAGTGGGACATACCAAAGCATGGCTTGTCCTACGGGAGGGACTCCGTCTGGGTCGGAATCTCCTCTGGTTCTCGAACAACTTGTTGTAGAACTCATCTGCCAAGAGACCCTTCTGCTGAAGCAAACACCTTGATTTTGTAATGACGAATGAAGAATGACAGGGACGACCAGGTGGCCACTCGACAGATGTCATTTATTGATGCCTGAGTAGCCCAAGCTGCTGGGGTAGCCGCACTCCTTGTGGAATGTGCGGTTATTCCGCTGGGAACAGGAGGTGCTTGAACTGAGTAGGCCTTGGAGATTGTTGCTCTGATCCAATGGCCTATAGTTGACGGGGATACTTTGAAACCCAGCATCTTAGGTTGAAATGAAAGGAATAATGATTCCGACCTCCTGAAAGGCTGAGTGCGGCTGATATAAAAACGTAGCGCACGCCTAACATTGAGGGTATGCCACTGTCTTTCCCTCTCTCAAGAGGGTCTGGGGCAAAAGTTAGGAAGAATGAGTTCCTGCGATCTGTGAAAGGCTGAATTAACCTTGGGCAGGAAGGAAGGGTCTGGTCGTAGGACCACCTGATCAGCGTGAAAAACACAGAGGTCCTTTTTGACGGACAGAGCTACGATTTCAGATATCCGACGAGCAGATGTGACTGCCACAAGAAACACTACCTTGAACATTAGGAATTGAAGTGATGTCTCCCTTATGGGTTCGAAGGGAGGTTTAGTAAGTGACAGGAGGACCTTATTAAGATCCCAGGTTGGGTAGCGGTGCACCACTGGAGGGTGCAAATTGGTAGCTCCTATGAGGAATGCTTGGATACAAGGATGGTGTGAAAGCGAGTCAATATTGCCACAGGAGATGACGGTTGATAAGGCTGCAACCTTTGTCTCAAGGTTTTAGGGGCTAGCCCCTTATCTAAACCCTCTTGCATGAAGGCTAATATTTGCGCAATATGTTAAGAATAACAAGGTTACCTCACTTAGTTTGGGTAAAATAATATATATAAACTATGATTGTAGGTAAGTGTGTGTCACTTTAATTGCAAAGCATGTAATTTTGCATGCGGCTGTAAAACCTACATAAGAGGGAGCAAGAGAACTTGATTGATTGCTGGCTTACTGAATTGCTTGCTGACAATGATGGATTGATGGTTCCCTGCTGCTGCTGCTTTTGCTGAAGGAAGAAAGGAGGTTTGAACTAAGCTCCTGCTCCTCCTCCTCCTCCTCCTCCTCTTCTTCTTCTTCTTCTTCTTCTTCTTCTTCTTCTTCTTCTTCTTCTTCTTCTTCTTCTTCTTCTTCTTCTTCTTCTTCTTCTTCTTCTTCTTCTTCTTCCTGTCCTCCTCCTCTCCTCCTTCCCCTTCTTCCTCTTCCTCCTCCTCTTCTTCTTGCTTCCTTCTCCTGTTCTTCCTTCTTCCTCCTGCTCCTCCTCTTCTTCATCTCCTCCTCCTCCTCCTCCTCCTCCTCCTCCTCCTCCTCCTCCTCCTCCTCCTCCTCCTCTTCTTCTTCTTCTTCTTCTTCTTCTTCTTCTTCTTCTTCTTCTTCTTCTTCTTCTTCTTCTTCTTCTTCTTCTTCTTCTTCTTCTTCTTCTTCCTGTCCTCCTCCTCTCCTCCTTCCCCTCCTTCCCCTTCTTCTTCTTCCTGTCCTCCTCCTCTCCTCCTTCCCTTTCTCTACTGTGAGAAGATTTATTACTGGACTGATATTTGTAAGTTTACTGACCTCTTTTTCGACACTGGACTTTGCAACTGAATAATCCCCGGACAGACTGAACTATGTGTATGATATATGGACTGTTTTGACTATGCTAAAATTCTTACTGGAATAAACTATTTAACTAGCACATTGTATCTGTTTTACGGAGTGTAAGCTACAAAAACGTTTATCTCAAATATTTTGCCTGCCTGCCTGCCTGCCATGCAGATTCTGCTAGGGTGTATCCCTAACACTGGTTATGGGCCCAGGCTGCACAGTCAGACTAACCAGGATATAACAGGCTTATATAAAGTGAGTGTTAGTGTAGTTACACAATACTGTAAACAGACAGCTATGTTTTATTAATTATAGTTTAATATCCAGAAAAAGATGGCACAAGTCAATTTACCAAGTTTGTCTCTAATATCCAAACTGGATGGAACAAACTATGTTTCATGGTCTATGAAATGCAGCCTACTTCTACGCAGAGAAGGTTTGTGGACCCACCAGAGATAGATGATTGGGATCCAGAGGATGGGATGATGCTCAGAAAATACAAGAATATAAACTGAAGAATGAGCAAGCTCTCTGTATAATAGGACTGACACTCTGTGACCAGCAGCTTGTACATATTTGTGGAGAAGAAACAGCTGCGAAATGTTGGGAGAATTTAAAGAAGATTTATGTTTGAGACAGTGTAGGAGCACATATAAATCTTACACGGAAACTGTTCAGAACACATCTTAAAAAGAATGGAGACATGTTGACTCATTTAAACACTATGAAGAGGATTTTTCAGGAACTGCATGAAAAAGAACTTATCTTCACAGAACTACATCAGGTTTATATAATTTTGTCTTTGTTAAATGAGAGCTACAACGACTATGTAACTTCATTGGAAGTACTACCAAAAGATAACCTCACATTAACTGACATTACTGGCAGATTAATGAATTGAAGAAGTCAGGAGAAGGCTTGAAAGGGATCAACTCAGAAGGGAACGAACACAAGAAGATAAAGAATCCACAACAGCCTATACAATTAGAAAATGTTTTAATTGTGGAGGAAAAGGACATTTGGCTAGATTCTGCAAGAAAGGAAAACGCCAAAATGCCAGCCAGAATGCTAAAAGGCATCAAAAGGACAAAAAATGCATGGAGTTAGCCATGTATAGCAATGAAACTGTGAATAATAATTTATGGGTTGTAGATAGTGGAGCATCGCACTGCATAACGAAAGATAAGAAAAGATTTATTAAGATGTTCACGAGTTCACAGCAGATATCATTACCTAATGGCTGGAAACTGAAAGCAAAAGGTGACGGTATTGCACATTGTTCTTGCATAAAAGAAAATGTAAAAATGTATAGTTTAATTTGCTTTCGGTTAGAGTTTCGGTTAAACTAGGTTATGTAGTTACCTTTAGGGGAGAAAACTGCATAATAGAAAAAGAAGGTAAAAAAGTGACTGCAACTTTAAAAGGTGAATTGTATGTGTTAAATGATAATCAGTTAGAGGTAGCTAACACAGTGTATAATAACATTAAACCTCATGATGAATGCATACATTTGTCACACACATTTAGGGCATATAAATTTTAAAATGCTAAAGCAAACGGTTTGACTGTCTAAAGGTATAAAACTGAAGCCTTGCAGTAAGTATTTGCACTGCAATGCTTGCAGTCAAGAAAAAAGCAAGGTAATACCAGCAAATAGAATTAATGGATTTAAAACTAAGGAACCTCTAGAGGTCGTATTTGCTGATATTATAGGTCCTAAAGAACCAAATGTGGGAGGTGCTCATTATATACTAAATATAATGGATCATTATTCCAGATATGGTTTCTGTTATTTAATGAAGAGTAAAACGGAAACATATCAGAATTTCTTTAATTGGTTGAAGTTTGCAGAAAGAAAAACTAAAAGGAAACTAGTAAGTCTTGTAACTGATAATGGTACGGAATTTATAAATAATAAATTCCAAAATAGACTGAAGCTGGCAGGTGTTGAACATAAAAAGTCTGCACCTTATAGGCCACAACATAATTCCTTTATAGAATGACGAGGCCAAATAATACAGGCAATGGCTCGTACTATGTTGTCGGATTCAGGATTACCTGAAACTTTGTGGGGAGAAGCAATAATGTGTGGTAATCATATACTGAATAATGTAGTTAACTCAACAACAGGTGAGTTAACATTCACACGGTGGCATGGTAGAAAACCTGACCTAAGCTACATGCACACATTTGGAGCACCAGCATGGGTGCATATTCCTACACAACTGAGACATAAGGGGCAGCATAGGGCTAAAAAGTTATTCTTTGTAGGTTATGAATCTAATCACAAATCATACAGATTCTGGGAAAAAGGTACATCTAGAGTTTATTGTAGTGCTAGTGCACAATTCCTTGAACATGAAGGATGGGAAAAACTGGAACAAGATTCAAGTAAGGATGTAATCATAGAAACCTACAAAATACCAAAACAACATATCAGCAATAAAAAGAGTGCAATTAAAGAGGAAGTAAAGAAAGAGCACATAGGACCAGAACAGGAAGAAATAGTTAACCAGGAACAGGTAATACATGAAAGTCCACCTGTAAGCCCTGTAATACCTAGACGTTCAACACGTGAAACCAGACCACCTGACAGGTACCAAGCAAGTGTAGTTTGCCAAGTTAGTAAAGTTCCAACTACTGTTGAAGAACTTAGAATGTATCCAGCAAAGGATCAAGAAAATTGGCATAGAGCAATGGAGAAAGAATTAAATTCATTGAAACAAATGGAAGTTTATGAAAATGTTAAATTACTTCCAGGTGAAAAGTCCATTGGCTGTAAATGGATATTTAAATTAAAAACAGGTAAAAATGGGACTGTTACCCATAAGGCTAGATTGGTAGCTCAAGGATTTAATCAAACTGCATGTGATTATGATGAAGTATTTGCACCAAGTTTAAAAGCAACAACCTCGAGAGCAGCTTTAGTGTGGGCAGCTAAGAAGAACTATATCATAAATCACTTTGATGTAGAAACTGCTTATCTGCATGCACCATTGCAGCACACTATATACCTAAAGAAGCCTGTAGGAATTAAGGATGATAAAAAGAATAATGACTGTTGGAAGCTTAAAAAGAGTCTCTATGGATTAAAACAATCTGGTTATGAATGGAACCAATATATTGTTAAGGAGTTAAACAATATAGGATTTAAAGCAGGTTTAGCTGATCCATGTGTATTTAAGAAAGAGAAAAATGGAATAGTGTCATTATTATTGTTGTTTACAGATGATATTGCCTTAATTACAAAAACTAATAATGAAGCTACTGAAATAATATCATTATTAGGTAAGAGGATAAAATTAAAGCAATTAGGAGAGATAAAACAGTATCTAGGATTAACAATAAATAAAACCAAAGGTGGCTATAAGATATCTAAGAGTATAAGATTTATCAATTACTAAAAACATACAGGATGGAACTTTGTAAGCCGGCAAAAACTCCAATGAGTCAGGAATTTGGCCACACTGATGCACAAAGTCCAAAATTCAATAACACCATTTATCAATCGTTAATTGGTAGTTTATCGTACATTAGTAATTGGTCAAGGCCAGACATTGCCTATAGCATGAATCAATTGTCAAGATTCAATGCTGAACCCACTGAACGACACTGGCAACGACAAAACGTATCTTAAGATATCTTAAAAGGACAATGCACTATGCATTGTATTTGGAGCCAAAAGATGATCTGATTTTAAGTGCATATGCTGATGCAAGTTTTGCAACAGACATAAACACTAGGAAATCAACTTCAGGTATGGCTATAATGTTAGGAAAAGCACTGATTGGTTGGAGGTCAATTAGACAGCAACACATAAGTATGTCCACAATGGAAGCAGAATTTTCATGTCTATCTTTATTATGTACTGATTTAATTCTGTATAAACAGTTGTTGTTGGGTATGGGAATAACTGTTAATGATTCCATTGTAGTTTAGGAGGACAATCAAGCAGCCTTGACTACAAATATTGCTGTGAAAACGAGATCTAAGCATACAGATCTTAGATATCTGAATGTAAGACAATCTGTAAAAAATGGTTTGATAAGATTGGAATATTGCATGACTGAAAAAAATATTGCCGATCAGTTTACTAAAGCCCAAGGTTCAGTCAAACACAAAGAAAGTTGTGATGACTATGGTTTAAGGATGCAAATAGATATATATATTATTATATTACCCAAAAGGTGAGTGTGTTAGGAATAACAAGGTTACCTCACTTAGTTTGGGTAAAATAATATATATAAACTATGATTGTAAGTAAGTGTGTGTCACTTTAACTGCAAAGCATGTAATTTTGGGTGCTGTAAAACCGCTATAAGAGGGAGCAAGAGAACTTGATTGATTGCTGGCTTACTGAATTGCTTGCTGACAATGATGGATTGATGGTTCCCTGCTGCTGCTGCTTTTGCTGAAGAGAGAAAGGAGGTTTGAACTTCTTCATATCTCTACTGTGAGAAGATTTATTACTGGACTGATATATGTAAGTTTACTGACCTCCTTTTCAACACTGGACTTTTCAACTGAATAATCCCTGGATGGACTGAACTAGTGAATGATATATGGACTGTTTTGACTATGCTAAAACTCTTACTGGAATAAACTATTTAACTAGCACAGTGTATCTGTTTTACTGAGTGTACGCTACAAAAAACGTTTATCTCAAATATTTTGACTGACTGCCGTGCAGATTCTGCTAGGGTGTATCCCTAACACAACAGATGGAGAGAGTGGATCAATATGCGATTTGTGACACCATCTACAAAAAATGTTTCATGTAACATTATATATACGGGTGGTTGAGGACCGTCTTGCTGCCAGAATGGTATCGATGACCTGGCTGGCAAACCACTCTTTCCTTAAACGGTCCCGCTCAACCACCAGACGGCTAGCTGAAGCCACTGAGGGTTTGGATGCAAGAGGGGACCCTGGGATAACGAGATTCTGTATGGTGGAATCCTCCAGGGAAGGGCCACTGACCGGTTGCAAAGGTCCGCAAACCACGGTCTCCTGGGCCAGTATGGGGTGACCAGAAGGAGTTCCGCCCTCTCGTGAGTCAGCTTTTGGATCACTCTGGGGATCAACGGAAGTGGGGGAAATGCAATAGAAGCCCTGTGGGCCAGGGACAACGTAGGGCGTTGTGGTTCTCTGCCCCCTGGGCGGGGTATTTCGAGAAGAATCTTGGGAATTGGGCATTGAGTGGAAATGCGAATAGATCCACTAGTGGTTGTCCAAAGATTGCTGTGGCTTCCCTTCACAGGGAGGGGTGCAGGTGCCCCTCTGTCTGGTCTACTGTGGCCCTGCTCAACCAGTCTGCCTGAATGATTGAGGCCCCCCGAGATATGATCTGCTCTGATGGATAAAAGGTTGGCCTCCGCCCAGCGACAGAGATGCTCAGCCTTCCTCATAAGCCAAACGGAATGTGCGCCTTGGCTGTGATGTTGTCTGTGAGAATGAGGATGTGGTGTTCACATACCTGGGGGAGGAAGCTGCATAGGCCAGGTATACGGTGTGAAGTTCCAAGCAATTTATGCTGCACCGTTGCTCGGCTGTTGACCATGTGCCCTGAGCTGAGAGTGAGTGGAGATGAGCGCCCCATCCAGATAGGCTGGCGTCTGTGGTGAGGGAGACCCTCTGGGGCTCCTTGAAGTAATGCTCTCTGTTGATGGCAGGGCTGGTACCTTCACCACGGTCTTTGAGTTGCTTCTTCCTGATTGCTGATATGGAAGCACTGAAGGGATCTGGTATGCAAATGGCCTCAGGGAACAATGGAAATGCATGAAATCAATTTGCCAAGCAATTTTGATAAGTCCAGTAATGCCACCTTTTTTTGCTCGGGAGATCTCCCTGACCGATTTCTGGATGCTGAGAAATCTTTCGGGAGATAGGAAGACCCTTCCCTTAACCGAATCAATCACTGTCCCCAGGTGTGCTATTCGGGTGGGTGGAGATGACTGGCTCTTATCCCAACTAATGAGAAATCCATGTGCCTGGAGAGCAGAGAGGGTGGTTCTGGTGTCCCTTTCTGCTTGGCGTCTGGAAGGGGACAGGATAACAATGTCGACCAGATAACAGTGAATACGGAAGGAGAGCCGCCAGAGCCGCGAGAACCTTGGTAACGGTCCTCGGGGCCGAAGCCAAACCAAGGGGAAGGGCCACATACCGAAAGTGTTGACTGTTATAGCAGAATCGCAGAAATTTGAAACAAGAGGGTTGAATAGCGATGTGTAGGTATGCCTCCGAGAGGTCAATGGAAGTGAGCCAGTCTCCCTTTCTGGTTCCCTGGAGAATAGACTGAAGCGAGTGCATCTTAATGTATGCCGTAGAATGTATCGGGTAGGCCTTTTCAAATCTAATGTGGGCCTCCAACCGGAGTGTTTGGGACGATGAAGAGGCGAGAATAAAAGCCCTCTTCCCTGTTGTGAGGGTGGAACGGGCTGTCTCGCCTTGATTTCAATGAGATGTTTGATAGCGGCTATGCTTGGTGCGGTCTTTGGAAAAAGGGGATATCATGAAATGTTCGGGGGGGACCGAAATTCAAGAGAGAGATCGAATCTGATGGTGTCCCTAACCCAGGCATCCGATGTAAAGGATTCCCATTGGTTGGCGGAGTGTTTGAGGTGTCCGCCAATGGGATAGGGGGGTGAGGGACTTAACTGGGGCACTGGAAAGGTTTACTACCTGCACCCCGAAAAGGTCTCCTGTAGTAGGCCCCCCTTCTGTTCCTATCACCGGGATCGGTTCGATCCTGGGACTGGGCTGATGGAAAGGGCGGGGGTCTCTGAAACCTGGGAGAGAAAGCGTTTGATAGGAGGTACAAAGGGAGCCCCTTCAAAAGGGCTGGGACACTCTGGGTTCCGGCCTGCGAAAAGAGATGGAAGAAATTTCTTTTTATTTCGGCTTTCCATTAACAAAGATTCCAGGGCCGGACCAAATAGTTTGCCTCCCAATATGGCAGCGGAAGCCAATTTTACTTTGTTTTTAATGTCTGCCTGCCAATGTTTAAGCCAGAGCAGATGACAGGCTGTAACATGGGATGAGATAGCCCTGGAGGAAAATTTAACGGAATGGAAAGTAGCGTCAGCCACAAATTCCGCTGCAGCCGTAAGCTTGGCAATATCCTGGTGCGCCCTAGTGTTCGATGGGAGGAAATGCTACTTTAACTGACAGAGCTATCTAATGGAGGATCGAGTAAAAAAGGATGCAGCCATGGCTGATCGAATGGTCCAAGCATCAGATCGATGTGCCCGGTGTAACGCCATTTCGGCCATTTGTCCTCTGGTTTTAGAGCTTCCAGAGCGTCGGTTGGGGTAGAGGATGATGCTAACCCCGCTATGGGATCGTCAACCTCGGGAGTGTATAACAAGGAGGAAAATTCCACATCGAGATTAAAAATTCTCCTATCCTGACTGGAAGGGGCGGTTTGAAGTCAACTGTTTTGCTACTAGGTTGGAAAAAATGGGTGGCGTAGGGATAACTTCGGCCTCCACGACCGGTTGTTTAAAAATAGGATCCTCTGGATCTCCAGAGGCTGCTGGAGGAGTATCAGAGGGTGACTGAGACAACAGGCCAGAAATATTTTTTGCCTTGAACAACAAGGACTTGAACAGATGGGGTTTGAACAAGCCTACGAAGGCGGGCTGGTCAGGAGTGATACCCTCGTCCTCCACCATTTCTCCTTCCATCGGTTCTACCTCTGAAAGAGGTTCAGAGTGGTGTGAGGACCCCCTATCAGATTCTTCCTCTTCCCTGAAGTGATCTAGACCCGTTTCTTCTTCCTCCTCCTCCTCCCCTTCTGGGAAGGGAATCTCCCTCTGGGGAAGTACCTGACCATGGTGAGGTTCCGGACTGGGGAGAGATCTGCCAGAAATGGATTTGGCATCAGGAACCATTGTTTGAGGGTCTTGCTTGGCCATCTGTTGGAGGCCTTCCGTGATTCTTTGGCGGATAGCCAGTTGCATCCATTCTCTAATCCTGTCTGGAATAAGGTTTGCGGATGGTTCCTCTGGTGGAAGACCAGCAGCGGCTGGCGAGAATATAGCCTTGGGTGTCCAGATGGCCTGAAGACTCCGAGTGGGCGAACTGTACCTGGAAAGAGAAAACTGGTCTGGCAGAGGGGGAGGTTGAGTAGAGGCAGAATGGGTGGGAAGAGTAAGTACTGGGGGTACAGATTGTGAGTCCCTTGAACGTTTATCAAATTCCTTCTCCAAGGCTTTGTGGCGCCTTAAGGAGTCTCTCTGAGAAGCCTTGGATGACTCCGTGGCCTGCCTGTGCAAATGGTGCATTTTTGATTTGGCCTTCAAAGAAGGTCCTCTGGAATTGTCCTCTGCCATAATAAAAAGTCAAAAATACAGTATGAAAATAATCAATAAGGCGGTTGGCATGCCTAGGAGTTTGACCTACAACAAGGCCGGATATCCTACAGTTGGACCACGTCCCCCTTTTGGAAAAATTTTTAGTTGTACTATTATTATTGTTGTTATTATTATTATTATTATTATTATTATTATTATTATTATTATTATTTATATAGGGAGAGGGATGAGACCAATTAAGGTCTAACAGAACCGTAGTACTATAAAGGTTATGCCAAATTGAAATAAAAATTGAGGAATAAAAGAAAAAGGACAAAGAAATCAAATCAGCCAATGAGCCAAATGAATGCTGAGGCCAAAAAAGGAAACAGAAAGAATGGGCCTCCTGAGGTAGCCTCCCAGGCAACATAGGAGGTACTATTGGTGCCTTGAACCTCACCTCTGAGCAGGCTGCGGGAAGAGCCAACAATCACTAATGAAAGGCAATAGGGCTCGGAGCCACAATGTCTTATTGATAAACAGGCTCTAAACAGGCCTGCTGGTCCTGCTATGGGCCTTCGAAGTCACCGCAGCAAGAACTACAACAAACAAAATGGCGGCCAGCCATGAGGCGATGCCCAAAATGGTGGCCGGGACCGGCACGAGAGCTCAGAAACGGAACAAAACCACCTTGAAGGAAAAAACAGCTCCAAGAGAGCGAAAACAAGGGGCAGAAGGGAGGAAAGCTCACCTTCTAATCTAGGCGTTCTTGGGGGGAAGGAACAACGGAGCACAACGAATGGTGCAATAACAAGCCGCTGCTTGGGAGTAGGAACGGCTTTAAAACGACGGCAGGGAGCAGGAAGGGGGGGGCATGAAAAGGCTGTTAAGCCCCCGTTTCCTCCCCCTGAGGGGCGACAAGAACGCTCCTCTTAAGCAAATACGGCAAACCAACTGCGCAGGGGCCAAGAAGGAATAAAAATCAAACTTGAATTAATTTGTTAAATATCCTGAATTGGCCAAGGAGAAACTGCTAAGTGCTGCCTGTCTCTTGCGAGGCTGAGCTAAAACTGGGGAACGCTACGAGGGAGTCACATGGACGGGGAGGAGCATTCCTCAATTAAAGCTCAGCCTGTGAGTGCAGAGACTGGAGCACTTCCCACTCTGGATGCTCGAAGCAGCTCTATGGAGAATGATATTGTACTCTGCCCCTTTCATGCACACATGATGGCCAAAAGGGGCAGAGGATGCAACACAATGTTGTAACACTGCTTTTATTATTTTGATCAAAATGGTGGTTCCTGAGCCCCACCTACTCCCCACAGCTGCTCATGCACTAAATTTTTTCTCCCAAATTCTTTCTTTCTTATGCTATTAGACAGATCTAAAATCTTGTAAGAAAAAAGGGCCTGAGGGACTAATTTCAAATGGCAAAATTACCAGGTAGGAAAGTTTTAATAGTAGAACAGCTTTTGAAAGATAGGACAAACCATTGGTGTGAATGGGAAGGGAAGGTTGTGTTAGATTCTGCAGCAGAAATTCAAGTCCAGGAAACACACAGATAACTGGTTCAACTAATAATAATATGAGTAACGTTTAGAATACCATTTGTAGATTCTTTCAATGTAATATAATAAAAACACAAGTAGCAGCTCAGAGCAGATATCACTTCAGCAAACAAGTTAATTTCTCTTTCACTTTAGAGCTGAGCACAGAACCACACCCAAATTCTCTCTTTAAGTCAACATGGCTTCACCCCAATATGACCTGCTCAGACCAGAATCCTCTAGCAGTGAGTCCATCGTGGTTTGTAAGATTCCATTCCAGCAACATCATTCTCAGCTGCTGTGTAGGGATTTGTGTGTCTGTGTTTTATTCTTAACTGTCCCAACTACTGTTGAAAACTTGTTGACATGAATTCTTAACTTTTGTCAGTTTGCAGCTGACATATCTGACATACCTGTTGTTTATACCTTCTTTCTACAAAGCTTACCCATTTCTTAAATTTCTGTAGCACCTCTATTTTACTCTTTAATAAATACCAGAACCCAAACCTGCTATAGTCATCTACAATGACCAGTGCATACTTTGTTCCTCCCAAACTGGATTGCATTGACCCAACTAAATCTGCATGTACCAGCTCTAGAGCCCTTGTTGTCTCCCTTGTGCTGTCCTTGCACACTTGGACTTTGATGATTTGTATACTGCACAATCCAAATATGCCTTACATCCCTTTATATGCAACTCTTCTGCATATTGTTCCATTTTTTGAACAATTTTGAAATTGGCATGGCCAAACTTATGGTGCAAGAGATGAACACATGAATTATGTTGTGCCAAATTTCCAAATGTTTGTGCACGTTGAATATTTTGTCCCTGCAACACATAAAGGTTGTCTTGCTTTATGCTCTTTGCAAATATTATGCTATTTTGCTTAATGAGACGCTTTTCATTTACAAATGTGCTCTCAAACACTTGCTTGTCTAAACTAGAGACACTCAGCAAATTATGCTCCATTTCAGGCACACACAAAACATCATTAAACCTTGTTTCCAGATATGGAATTTGCACACTGCCTCTTCCAATGACTTTAGACTTTTTGCCATTTGCCAAGGCTACTGCACCTCCAGCATCTGCATTCATTCTGTGAAACAATTTAGAATTATTAACAATTGTTTGACTAGCCCCACAGTCAATTAGTCATCGACTTCTCCTGCAGTACCTGACTTTTGCAACAGCAGCCTGTCCATCAGGTAACTGTCTTCCTCACAAACTGCTTCTTCTGACTTGCAAATAATTTCTTCCTTGCAAAAACTTTTTCCTTTGCAAACAGTCTTTCTTTAAGTGAGTTGTTTCACCACAAATTAAGTACCGCCTCTGTTGCTGGGTTATAATCTGATATCCCCTGCTGCTCTTCTCTTCTCTGGAGACAGCCAGTCTGTGGAATTTTCTATTTCTATTTCCTTGAGCCCGGTCCTCAGGGATTTCTCATGTCTTTCTCTAAAATGGTGTTTCTGCTCTTCAGCTATCAGGCACACTTTCAATGCTTCCAAACACAGTTCCTGCTCTAGTTTGCATTTAAATGCTGAAGAAACAATATCCCATGAGTCATCTAGACTGTTTAAACCAAAAGCACTTTCTGAGATTCAGGAATCTGTATCCCACGCTGTTCTAACTCCACAAAGAAAGTTTGCATGTTCACCAGACGCTGCTCAATGGACTCTCCCGGTTGCAACCTGGCTCTGTTCAACTTTCTTGATAATTGCACAATATTGTATGCTGACACACTCACTGTACAGTCCTTAATTTCTGCCAGACCTCCTTTGCAGTCTTTAAATCAGCTGCATTGATAAACTGATCATCTTCTAAACTTATAAGCCATTTCTCTGATCTGCAGCAGTTAAAGGCGCTTGGGGTGGGTTTTCAAGAATATCCCACAATTCCTTAGCTTTTAGGAAACATTCCATCTTTGCAGCCCAAATGACATAATTCCTTTGACCCAATTGTTATTCCTCATGAGGCCCCCCTCCCCCATACTTTTATCAAAATTGATTCTGCATCAATCATTCCACGTCCTCCTTGCAAGCAAGATTGCAAATGGGGGTTTATTGTCATAGCTATGTATCCAGAGAAAGAATATGAGATTTTGAAGAGAAATTACCAGTACAAAGGGGACTTGTGCTTTCTATTCCTTCACTTCATATTCTTTCTCTAACACAATTGTTTTGACTGGAATACTATTATCTGCATTCAAGTAAAAGTTCAAATGTGGGGGACTAAAAATTGATCAGTGGGCATATCTTCAAATTCAAAGTAGATATAAACAGGAGAAGAAAGAATTTGGAATTAACAATAAACTCCAGCAATTAGATAAAATTTTATTAGGATCAGGCAAAACAAAATAACAAAATTTTATAATTATTTATTAGAAGTAGAATTAGAAGAAGAAATTGTAAAAGGGAACATGATAGCCTGGAGTAGGAATATAGGACGTAGCATCACCATAACAGAATGGGAAAAGGTCTGGGATAGAAATAATAAAATTACAAAATCGGTAGCATATAAAGAAAACACCTATAAAATGTTTTATAGATGGCACCTTCCTCCTTTGAGATTAGCGAAGATGCACCCCAATATGAGTCTGAATTGCTGGAAATGCAAAAAAAAAAAAAAGAGGGAACCTTTTTCCATATATGGCAGTCCTGTACAGAAGCTCAAAAATATTGGCAGAAAATTAGAAATTGGCTGGAAGAAATGACAAAAGAACAGATCGAATTCAAACCAGAGTCCTTTCTGTTAGGGATCTTTGATAAACAAATATCAAAAAGAGTGAAATATATAATAATACACATTTTGACAGTGGCCAGATTGGCTTTTGCACAATGTTGGAAGCAGCCTCATGTTCCATCAGAGGATATGATCATTCAAAAAATTTCAAGTTGTGCAGAAATGGACAAATTAACTTTGGCATTAAAAAAAAAAAAAGACACTTCAATATACCACAACAGCTGGAATTGCTGGTACAAATGGATAGACCAAAGATAGACTTTACACTAAAAGGCAAGAGGACAGGACAAATCCATAGTAGTGATACACAGATATATGTAGGTGTGTGTATATGGCATAAAATAAGGATAAAAAAGAAGTCTTACAAACTGTTGAAGATGAGAATGTTTTTAATTGTTTTCTATTTTTTTCTTTCTATTTTCTTCTCCCTTTCTTCTTTTTTCTCTCTTTCATTCATGTATGTGTTGTTGGTTTGTTTTAATTGTAAAATCAATAAAAAAAAATTTTTTTTTTAAAAAGTTCAAATGTGATTCAAAAAGAGGGAGCAAATGTTACTATTTTATGGGGCTTTGGCATCTTCCTATATTTGGACTTTCCTGAAGCAAAGAAAAGACCTCATACGTATAAAAAAATGTTTCCTGTCATTTGAGCTCAAATTATTAAAATATCCAATTATGGAAGTATGTCTGAAGATTAAAATTTCAATATATAACTTAAACATTTTCAATATAAACTCCTGGACAATATATTGCTATAATTCAAAAAGTATTTTTTCTAATGGAGCAACACATATTATATGAGCATGTTTAAATTCTTATGCACTTGAAATGGAAAAATAAAATGACTGATTTTTGGCTGAATGCATATAGTTTAAACGTGAACTAAACAGATGGATTAATTTTATTCTTTGCTCTCTTTCCATATTTTTTGCTACACTTCTGACATCCAAAGTATTTTAAGGCTTTCTAAGGCTTTTATCTTATACTTCAAATGTTTTAACACTACTCTCCAAGTCTTTTGTAAATTTTATTTTTCCCAGTTGGTTTTGGAATGGCAGTTGTGTTCCAGAAGAGTCTCCACTGATTCCCCAAATGTTCACTAAGCTGCCTAATAAAAATGCATGCTGGAGCTTTGTAATTAGAAAAGAACTTATAATAAAAATAGAATATATTAAAATATATAAATATAAAAATGTTCAAATGTTCCAAAATATTAATTTTGACTGCCCCTATATACAGAATAATTAGAAATAATATTCTGGAGACTGCAAATGCAGAAAATATTTGACTGTATAAAAGAACCGTAATCAGATGAAAATCTGTTATCTTCTAAGTAATAGCAAAACTATGATTTTAATAAACCAGAAATGCAAGTTTGGAGGCCAAAAACTGAAGAATCAGTAATGTGGTTTCAAACTATCATAACATTAGAGCACATTCCAAGAATGCAGTTCACTACACATTTACATGAAAGAAAATACCACTGCATTGATATGCAGACCTAAAACATGAAATATTGGATGCAACGTAAACTCACTCTCTAAAATCTGGGTGTTATGGCACCTGAGGTCATTATCTTTTAAGTAAAGCTGAGTAGGACTGCTGGTTTATGATCATTTTTAAACCAATCTTCAAATAAATAACTTTTGCCTTAAGTACAGGCATTACTCAGAAAAGTGGGTGAATTTATTTAATTTTTATGCTGCTCATCACCTACAAGGTGAAAAACAATAGTTCTGATTTACATAAATGGACTACCACTACAGACCGTATAGCTAGGCCATACATTTCTTTAATGAATAAGTATGCAGTTAGCTATACTTTTATCTCCGAATTTTAGGGTAGGTTGATAATACTTCTGAAAAATAAATCTCACAATTCCCGAATATTTGAGGAAAAAAGTAAACAACACAACCCCGAGATGCATCACTTCTTTTTTTAAAAAAAATTTTTTTTATTGGTTTTAAGACAAACATAGACAAACAAAACATAAAAACATCAAGCCATCTTCCATATATATATATATATATACAGTGTGCCGGTTGGTTTACAAATTGTTTTGTGCTTCCATTTCGTAGTCTTCAATTACAATTACATTGTATATATTCTCATATTTTCAATCAAATATTAAATACATTGATATCATTGTTAATCAATCATTTGACTATACTTTTATTCATTCATGTTTTACGAAATAATCCATATTTTACTTGTTTTATGACAGTTGATATTATCATCTCAAATCTATCCTACAATCATTTTGTAGATATACTAAGAAAAAAAAAATCTTTATATATTATTTTCTCAGAATCTGCATATTTCATTACCATATTTTATTGATAGAATAGATCCCAAATTTTATAAAACTGTTTATCATCTTGTTCTCTGATTTCAAATGTCAATCTACTCATTTCAGCACATTCCAATATTGTCTTTATGATTTCCTCCTGTAATTGTATTTTCTCATTTTTCCAGTTTTTGGCAAATACAATCCTAGCCGCTGTTAATACATTTACAATCAGGTATTTCAATTCTTTACTATATATTTCAGGTAAAATTCCCAATAAAAATATCTCTGGTTTCAAGTCTATATGCTTTTTTGTCATTTTTTCCAACCATATGGATTTTAGTCCAATATTTTTTGGTGTCCGCACAAATCTACCACATATGGTAATATAAGGCAGGTATCTGATGACATTTCCAACATTTTTCAGATTTGTTCTTGAACATTCTTGCTATTCTTGTCAGGGAAAAATGCCACCTGTAAAACATCTTATACAAATTTTCTTTGTATGCTATTGACATTGTCATTTTATAATTTTGAGACCACAATTTTTGCCATTTCTCTAGATCAATCCCATAGTTTATTTGTTCTTCTAGTTTAATTTCTAATAAATATCCATACAATTTTTTAATCACCTTTTCATCAGTACTTGTCAAAATCTTATCTAAGTCAGTCAGTTTATCATAGAAACCTTCTGTTTTAGAGTCTTTATCATACCTTGAATGTATTCGCATATATGAAAATCAATTCAACTTTATACCTTAGTCCTCTAATTTTTGTATAGATTTAAGTTCACCCTTTTCATTCAATATTTCACCATATCTGTTTGTTCCTTTTTATATATTATAGGATAAGAAAATGCTTCAACAGTTGATAGCCAGACTGGAATTTTCAAATAACATTCTCCCAGTTTAACCACAGAGACTCCCGTATATAATGTCTTCTAAAATACCTGTGTTTTAGTTCCTTTATACCCTAAAAAGCATGCCACCCCAACAACAGATCATGCCCTTCTAATGTCAACAATCTAGTATTTCTTAATGTTATCCATTGCTTAACCCACATCAAATTTGTAGCTTGGTAATACAACTCCCAATTAATGTTTTATAAAATTCTGCCAGAAGTCCATCTCGGCCTGGTGCCTTTCCATTATTTTGCTTCTTGAGTGCTTCAGTTAACTCCATCATCATTATATCGCTTTCTAACATTGTTTCAATCTCTTTAGCTTTCTGCATCACTTCTGACCATGGAAAAGCTGCTCCAAAACGGTTTAACATCCCATCCTGTTAAAAGAGAGAGAGATGGGTTAGAAACGCCCAACTGCTCGTTGCTTTTTTTTTAATGCCTCAGCTAGAAAATATGTTGGCTATGTCTCACTGAACTGTCGTTATTACACGCGCGCCCCCGCAGGCGTGCACGAACAGACTCACTCGCTTGCACTGAGATCCAAGGAACAACTTACAAAAAATGCGATGCTGTAGGAAACCGCATTTTGGCATGCAAAGGGAAAAGGGTCTGCGGCTCCTGAGAAATCATTTCAAAACGGGGCAATTAAGAGAATGCATTTGAAGAGGAAGTGAGCCTTCCCCTCTATAGCGAAGAGAGGGTAAGTGTATGTAAGTACTGTATATAGAAGAAGGGAGGGGGAAACCCTGCGAGATGGGAGTGACTGAGGAGGGCTCATCTGGGCTTGAGTGACGAGCCAAGGGAATTGAATCGCTTGTAGAAGACCAGCTGAACGGAAAGCACCGCCAGCTTTGAGCTGCTAGGGGAAAACGAAATTCAAGGAAGAAACTTTGGAATCTCCCCGCTACTTCACAACTCGCCTTTCGTTGTCCTGTTGCTTCTCGTCGGAGACCTGTCTCTCTCTCTTTGCCCGGGCCGCTTCGCTCAAGGTGGGACTAGACCATTGGGTGAGCGCCAGGTGAGACACCGTGACGACCTGCGCGCCTTCATGCTTTGCTGCCCCTCCGAAGGTAAATGGTGCCAAATGATTGTTGCTTTTCTGCGAAACGGATCGGAGACCCTCGGAGGAGCTGGGATCCAGCATTGCTGGAGGAAGGAAACGATCGCGGGTTAGCCTTTCCGAGCCTTCCAGATTATTTCTTTGACCAGCTCTGGTTGTCTTGGTCGAAGCGAAGTGCAGTTAAATGGATGGCGCTGGGAGGAGCGGATTAAAGAAAACAAAATCTGGTATTTTGAACGGGAAGTTTAATTAATATTCAGTTTATTAATGTTCTACAAAATAAAATATATTACACAAATGTTTATTCACACAACATACTATGTCATCTCTCTCTCACACACACACTCACACACAAACATACATAAACAAACACACAGTCTCTGCATTGTTAATCTCTTGCATTCTTTCAAGAGCAGGGGTAATCGCAACGTTGCAGTTTTGAGGAAATGGCAGTTATCCCTGAAAAAAGGGGCGTGATGGCTCTAGACATTCTTGGATCCTATCTGAGTGTACGTGGGAAGCCCAGAGGTCGAGTGTTTGCTTATTAACTAACCAGGCAGGAACTGTGAACCCTACAGAATTTTGTTTCTGAGGCTCGTTTTACACTACAGCGCTATACAGTATTAATGCTCTGCAAGCAGGAATCTGAGGAGGCATCTATATTCTTTTATTTTCGACTCCTTTTGCTGTAACAGTCCCTTCTGACCCCCGAATAAGGTACTTTCTAATATAACTATTGAATGGTATTGTGGAATTTCTGATTTGACATGACTTGGAAAAGTAATTATATTAAGTGATTGGGCAGCTTTTAAAAACTGCAATCAGGTATCAGGGCAGTAATATTTTTCAGGAAAGGCTGCGTTATATTTTTTTGAGGAGCTGCTCAAAATTATAAGGTTGAATTGTGCTAAAGTTAAAAGGCAAATGGTGAATGAATAATTTCCCTGATTTTCATCAAGATTCTGGCTTTTTTAAATTATGGTTTCAGGAACTGTTCACATTCCTCATCCTCCTCTACATTTTTACTGCCATAGTCTTGAGATTCATTAACTATTTAGTGAGAGCAACAAGAGGATTGCTTTTATTCTATGCTGTCAAAATGTTTTGAAATGTTGTTTAGATTGATTTTTTTTTTGCTTGGGTTGTAACTCAACTACAATTGCTGGTTCCTCTATTGATAGGTGGGAAGAGTAGGAGGAGAACTAATTTGTCTACATACTGTTAAAAAAAATCAAATACTGTTGCATTTTGAGATACCAAGTTGATACGTCATGGTCAACATTTCAGATTACATGCCTTAAAAATATGTCTATTACAATAGTATCCACTCAGTATAGGATACAAAAATGAGACAGTGCCATATGTACACTCATAGAATGTTATTTAATTCACAACTGCACATCCAAAAATGTTGATAAACAGATATAGTAACTCTGAGTCTTAAATTTAATCTTTGCCTTTTCGCAAATGGCCCCTAATGTAAACTTTTCAGCTTCCTTGCAGTATTGGGGTTTTTCATCATGCTTTAGGAGAGGGCCACATCTGGGTAGCAATTTCATAATCTGGAATGTCTTTTAATTATTTATTTGGGGATGAGAAATAACAGGAATCTGGAGAAGGAAAAATGTAGTGTCAGAAGCAGGAATTGGGTTGCTTGAGAAGTAACTAATTATACACATACAGCCCTGAAGCATTATGGAAAGGAGAGTGCAATGGAATAAATCATGAATCAAAACAAATAAAACTGTCACATGTTTAAAACATAATACTAAATTAAAATAACAGACTTATTCCCAACAACTGGATACTTCTGGCTGTCAAACTTGCGGCCCATGGGGCAGATGCATCGTGCTGATCATGCCCACGGCCAGTTTAGTGAAGGTGAAAAAAGTCCCAATATGTCATGTGATGCTGCCGTGATGATGCAAGTATGACACCCCTGTCCTAAAATATGTTCCTGCCTTGCTAATATTATCAAAGCATTTAGTGAGGAATCATAATCTAGCCCTGGTTCTGAACGTTATTTCTCTGACCTTGAAATTAGAAACATAATTAAAGCAAAAACATGATATTTTGCTGAATTTTCAATCTGCTGATTAAGTGTTAAATAGGTTGAATACTTTTTCAGTGGATATTTATGTAAGGCATTCTGCCTTCCTCCAGTCCAAATAAGATTCCAGATTACTTAGAATTGTTCAGTTAATTCCATTAAACAACGGATAGTAATATAAGAGATTTATTTGAGTTATATCCTGTTTCTCCACTAACAGACGGTGGTTATGGCAGCCAACCAATAATGTTAAATCATAACATTAAAAATATAACTAAAACATCATTAGAACGCACACTAGGAAAAAAAATTAGAAAAAAAACATTTGTAACTTGATCAGTCAGAGCCCACTTGAAGAATACTTATTAGTCTGATTTTTATTTTTTTATTTATTCTTGCTAAGATGGTCAAAAGCCTGAATAAGAAGGTCATCTCTTGAATTGCGGCCTCTTTCAAAGATATGAATACCAGGACAGGCTGCAATGGGAGAAGATAGTATACTCAACAGGCCTTTCCAGAGTATAACCAGTACTTGAACTGAACTGGAACCAGACTTTTCATCAGTTAAAAATTTCAAAGCAGGGAATTACATGCTCCCTGAATCTATTGGCAACCTTCAGCTGAAGTTTCCAAGCTCCATATAGGTAACCTTAGCTATGGGAATACATTGTAAGAGTCCAGAATTATTTTGAATCAATATGTATATATAAACCTACTCTGTGTCTATGCTATATAATTTATATTTACAGACTGAAATGGGCTTTTCCTTAGGATGTTTCATTGTACATGTTCTTAAATGTGTCTATAGTTTATTGACTATGGGCTCTCCTGCCACTCCTTGTTCAGACCTGCCTATTCCAATCTTTTTGAGTTGTTGAAAGGATTAAATCAGAATATATTCTGGCTTCCTTCCAATATAACTAAAACTTGAGTAAAGCTTTCTTGCTTGTTTCTTTCTTTGACAATGTTGGGACTTGTGGTTCTGCTCTTGTTTTCTCATGCATCCTAGTTCCTTTGTCCATCATCAATCTTCACTGTAGCTTTCACTAAAGGAAGGGATAGAAGCAACCTTCTAAATCAGATATTCTCAATCTTTTCTTCACAACAGACCTCTTTAATATCTTTTGTGGCCATGGACTTAACTCAAGATTTAAATCATTACATTTCTTCAAACCTTCACAGATGCTCTATGATGATATTGCAGCCCCCCCCCCCCCCCCAGTCTGCAGACTACAGGTTGAGAACCACTGTTCTAAGTGATCATGTTCTTAAGCCTTCTCATCAGTTTCCTGACTGAAAAACACAATTGATTAAAGGTTGGTTTCCCCCCCCCCACTTGTTAATTCACTCTTTCTCAGTCATATCCCTAGAAGTTCTAGAAATCAAGTTAGCACAATTGTGCAGATAATGCAATTGTAAAAATATTGCCATGTTACCATTTCATCATTGTAGCTAGCAGAGACATCTTAACAGAAAAGTTTGTGTTGTCACAGCAGTCTGACTATCTTTTATAATATGTCTTGTTTGTGTGTATTTTGCAAATAGTCAAAAAATTGTACCAAGGTATTAAAAACATGGAGGGGAGGAATTTGCTGGCAAATAATTTATCTTGTTTTGTGTGAAATGTGGCAAGGGCATTTTTGTTACATCTAGAGCTGTGGCAGCTCCAGGGGTGTGAAAAATGATTCACATTTTAAATCTGGCACAAAAGTTTTATTTCAAATATGTTAAGGGATTGTAAAGTGCAAACAAAACAGAAACAACCATGTGAAAATATGCTAAGAGCCAAAAATCAGATACAATCTTAGAATAGAATTTGTGTTTGAAAGACTCCAAAAGTATGCATTTTTCCCCAGAATGGTACACAATAGTGCTGAGTTTGCTGTAATTTTCTGTAGATTATTCTGTTAATAATCTACAAGAATATAATTAATATAAACCATTAGGAAGTGCTTTCTTCAGTCAGAGGTTTCAGTTACTTTGAATTTGAGCCTTGAGGAATCCCAGCTTTGTTGGTTTCCTGGCATTTTAGAATATATTAAGCATTGCATTCTTCCTTCCACACAAGAATTCTGTGCCCACTTGAAAGCAGCTCTAGACTTCTGTGTTCCCATGATATCAATATAGTTATATTATAGAGCTGAGCTTATTTTTTTCAAGTAGGTCAGCTGCATTAAGGAGCTACTTTGTGTTCAGTTGCTTGGGCTTTTGAAAGACAATGCTGCTGCTTTTATCCATTAGAGATGTTTCATTTCACATCTTATAATTCCTGAACTTTACCTGACACAGTTTGCATAGACTTCTGCAAACCTTTGATTCAGTGGTGCACAATAAACTACTGTTGAAACTAAGTTCTTATGGCATCTCCAGATCCCTGCACAAGTGGGTAGCCATGTTCCTGTCACAGGGCAACAAATAGTCAAAATGGGGGGGGGAGGGGCCTATCAAATCTGGCACCAGTTAACAGCAGTCCCCTAAGGCAGCATTTTAGGACCCACACTCTTTCTGTTTTACATCAATGACCTATGTGATCATATTAAAAGCAGATGCGTCCTCTTCACCAATGATGTAAAATTATTTAACACCACTGACAATGCTATTGCCCTAGAAAACAACCTTGGCTATATGTCAGAATGGTCACGTAATTGGCAACTCCAAATTTCAACTAATAAATGTTCTGTCCTACACATAGGCAATTAAAATCAGAACACCAAATACAAGTTGGGTGGAAACGATCTCATAGATGACTCTCACTTTGTTAAGGACCTAGGAGTACTCATCTCAAACGATCTAAGCCCCAGAGCTCACTGTAACAGCATTGCCAAAAAGGCATTAATAATTGTTAATCTAATTTTGGGAAGGTTGTTCTCCAGTAACATTGAATTGCTAACCAGGGCATACAAAACCTTTGCCAGACCAATTCTTGAATACAGCTTATCTGGAACCACACTGTATATCGGACATTAACACGATTGAGCAGGTTCAGAGGTATTTCTCTACTCACAATAGAATTCCCTATGCCTCCAGGCTTGAAATTTCGGGCTTGGACAATCTGAAAATGTACCACCTGCGGTCTGATCTTAGCATAGTACACAAAATTGTCTGCTACAATGTCTTGCTGTCAACAACTTCTTCAGCTTCACCACAATAATACATGGGCAAACAATCGATACAAACTCAAGGTAAACCACATCAAACTTGATGTCAGAAAATACGACTTCAGCAACAAAGTGGTCAACGCCTGGAATGCTCTACCTGACTCCATTGGTACAGCCTCAACCCCCCTCACAGCTTCTATCTCAAATTGTCTACTGTAGACCTCACCCCATTCTTAAGAGATTCTTAAAGGGGTCATGTATAAGCTCACCAGCATGCCCATTGTCCCTGTCTTACTGTCGCCGTCTATATTTACTTCCTTCGTTCATGTTTATGTTCATACCTATACTTGTTATCTAGTACATGTTTGACAAATAAATAAATAAACTTCCTATAAGGAAATTTACATTAGGGCTTAGTAGTTCTCCCTCAATAACTCCACAAAAATAATCCTCTTTCAATAGGTGGTAAAAGTTAAAAACGCTTTGTTTTTGTTCCCCCTTTTTAGTATGTAAACAACCAGTGTGCAAAACCAATCTATTGCTTTTTCTCATTTTGTCCTATGTTGTGCAAAAAGGAGTTACGTGAATTTTATTGGTCCAGAATCTGTAGTAGCTTGGTTGCTGCAGTGATTTCCATCTAGTTTAAAAGTCTACAGAAATTATGAATATCACAGATCACTTTCAAGATTCTTTTGAAAGCTTGAAGGGTGAAAAAAGATAGGAAAATGCCCATTATATGTTTGGGAAAACTTTTTTTTTTTTCCCCAGATATTTAAAGGTACCTGAATAATTAGAAAATATTTAAGGGTATCATAGCTTAAATTAACGTGTAATTAATATTTAATCACAGTTTGTGCTGCTTTTTTGGTTCTTAGGTAAAATTACCACTGAAAAGAATGGAGTTCCAGATACAGCATTTACTTAAGTAACTATGCTGTTTTATTTTCTGGTAACAAACACATTGCTAAAGCATTGCTAAATCAGAAAAGAACCAAACCAAGAACCACATATCCAAATATACTAAATTATTTGTAGGAAGCTCGGGCCTGAGACATTAACTGCTGGTTGCCATATTTAAAAAGAAATGAAGCAAAATGGAAACAACCAATGTGCAAAACCTTTTCCATTTCAGCTTTAGGGAATCTGCATCAAAAGCATATATATGCCTTAACTGTAAAGCAGAACTCACCAATTCTTTATGGTCTGGTGTTTTCTGTTACTTTTTTTTTTTTTTTTTAAACAAATTTTATTAATTTTAAAGACAAACAACACATCATTAACCATTAAGTACATAAAACCTCTTAACATGATAAATTTTTACAAGTCGGATAAAACATTATTTTTATACAACATAATTCTAATTTATCCCATTTCCATATGGACACATAAATATCTTTCAACAAATTTCTCATTATTTCTCTTTACACTTATTCACTTTCATTTCTTTTCTATATTTATCCATTTTATAGTCATCATATTCATTTCTTTCTGACTTGTTTACAATTATTCTCATCTAACATTCCTCCAAGGTTTTATTAATTCTTTTTTTTTAAAAAAAAAAACACAATACACAAACATAAACAAAACTAAAAGATCTTTTCTGAAGGTTGTCTGATCCCGGGTTAAAACTCTTCACACAGACACAAATTCAAACATCATATTCACCCCATATATCCTTCCATATCTTATTATCATTTTCTTTTTATATATATATATATAAAAACCATTTTTATCAATTTTATAAAAACAATGCACAAGGAATCAAGGCATAACAGCTTATAAATTCTTTTCTAGGAAAAAATAATAATAAAAAATCAATAGAGCATAACAATTCCAAATTATAGTATCAATACTTTATCTATTTAACTTCATATCTTATCCCTACTTCTCCTTTTCATCCAAATTATTTCTTGTTAATTAAAATTTTATTGCCTTTTATCAATATACAAAATCCAAAAAAAAAAACCATAACAAAACCTTTATATATCCTTCCATATCTTATTACCATTTTCAATAACATTCTTTGTCTGTTCTATTTCCAACTATCCATTCATCTTTTTTCTTTTACTATACTTCTCCTATACACCAATTGGAGTAACGTCTATAACTCATTACCCTAACTTAAAAGTACTTCGTATAACAAATTTTTCTTGGGATTCTGTTTAAAAGACTCTAAAATTACATAATGAATTTTATACTCTAAATACACATATAAAAACACAAACTTATATACCCTCCAGAATCCCTCTTTTATCCTAAATTAAATTCACCCATTGTCTCTAAATAAACTTTTTTTCTTTAGATCTTGCTTCCCCCCATTAAGGCTTCTCCCCCCCCCTTTCTCTCTTGCTTATTTTTCTCCTTGCCCTTTTTACCCCTTTGTTTTTTCTCCTCGCTTTTCTTACTCCTTTTCCTTTGCTTTCTAACCTTGCCTCCACCTTTTCGCTCATTTTTCTCTTTTTTGGTTGTTTTTATAATTCTTAAAATCCCCTTTTTCTTATCCTTTTTCTCCTCCTCTCCGGAAGGGACCCATTGTTCATCAAAGATGGCTTCTTCTTCCTCTTCTTCCTTGTCCCAGTCCTTCTGCTGCGTAATCAACTTTTCATAAGTACATCACGCCATTTCTAAGAATTGAAACAAAGTGCCCAAAGTATCTTCCTTTTTATATTTTTGATATTCAGTCTTTAGTTCATCCACAAACGATGCCATTATGAAAAGAGAAACTTTTCCCAAAACAACCACAAGTATTTTTAATCAAAAACAATTCAAAAAAAGTTCCAAAAGTTAATACTTTTCTTCCTTCTTCTCTTTCTCTTTCTCTTTCTGGGGTTAATGTTTAATCAAAGAGGTCCAATTACCATATATCTTTCTTTGGGATTCTAGGCAATCTCCTCCTTTTTCAGCTTCTGCTCCAATTTTTTTTCCTCTCCCTTCCCACTTGCAATGTCAATTTTAAATAATCAGAAATCCATACCTCCAACAAGGGTTTTCCAATTTCTCAAATTTTTCAATGTCCAAGAATCCTTTTGTCCCTTAGCTTCAACTCTCAAAACAATTCACTTTCAATGTCCAATATATCCAAACATTTCTGCTGTTTCCATGGGATGGGAGAGTGAAGAAAAAACAAAAGTTCCCTTTAACAGCTTCTCCGCCGCTTTCGCTCTTCTTAGGGATACAATGTATCCTCCAGCAATTCAAACAGCTCAGTTCCAGGCAATTTAAAGGCTGTTACTTGACCCGGCTCAGATAACACTTTCACTCTTCACGTTTCCTCCAGCACAATCTTACCCGGTTGCTGGCTTCTTCGTGGCGGCCATTGCTGACCGCCGCTCCACCGCCTTGGGAAAAAGGGGTTTTTCCGGAGAAGGGGGGGGTCTGCGACACCCCCACCTCCCTGCCCGACTCCCCTCTCTCTTCAGCTGTCCCTACAGGGCAGCCATATCCCCCTGACCCATCTGGATCGGGGGTACCTCGACGGCTAGCACAGCAGGAATCGCGAGCTGTCACGAATTCCTGCTGCCCCGAAGCCACGCGAAACCGGAAACCAAAGATATAAATGAGTATTAATATATATGATTAGGTTTTTTTCTCTTCTTTTTAAATGAGTGGTTATATCGGTTTTTTCTTTAGTTATTAACCTCTCTTATAAAATTTATTGTATAATTTTAGAATGTACTAAACAGAATCCCAAGATAAATTAAGTGTTATATGAAGTACTTTTAAGTTAAGGCAATGAGTTAAAGGCGTCACTCCAATTAGTGTATAGGAGAAGTATAGTAAAAGAAAAAAGATGAATGGATAGCTGGAAATAGAACAGACAAAGAATGATATTGAAAATGGTAATAAGATATGGAAGAATATATAAAGTGAATATGATGTGTGAATTTCGTCTGTGTGAAGAGTTTTAACTCGGGACCAAGCAGCCTTCAGAAAAGATGTTTTAGGTTTTGTTTTGTTTTTTATGTTCTGTGTTTTGTATGTTTATAAAAGGCAATAAAATTTTAACTAGCAAGAAATAACTTGGATAATTAGAAGGAAAAGGAGAAGTTGGGATAAGATATGAAGTTAAATAGAGAACGTAAATATTGATTATAATCTGGAATCATTTTGTATGTTCTATTGGTTTTCTTCTTTAATTATTTTTCTTTTTAGAAAAGAATTTGTAAGCTGTTATGCCTTGATTGTTTGTGCATTGTTCTTTTAAAATTAATAAAATTTGTTTGAAAAAAATCTTTCTCAAAAGTTCTTAGGTATTTTAATTCCAGCGTACCTTCTATTTAGATATTAATTCTGCTTAGCCCAGTTACTCAAGCTGTCCCCTTCTTCCCCACTCCTGCACATATTTGTCCGATCAGATCTTCATCTTCTGGGTGGCCATTTTGACCACTGCTACTGCTGTATTTGGAGAGGAATAAATGCCAAGCCAAGGAGGCAAGATGTAGCTCCCCTCAACCCAGCTGGTGGTCTCCCCCTTCTTTGCCGCCTCTACGGGGTAGCTTTGGTCCCAAATCTGGTAGATCAGGGCCCTCCAACACAGAGCACAAACTAAAACTGCAGACAATCGCAGATTTGGGTCCATCACTGAGGAAGTCCAAACGGAAGTTGTTCTTCAGCCTGTTGGTGTGGCTGGCTAAACTTCTATATCTCCTACCTGATGGTAGGAGAGTGAAGAAGTGCTGACTGGGATGTGAGTCATTCCTGAGAATTTTCCTCACTTTTCTAAGGCAGTGAGCCCTAGCGATGTCATCTAGTGGGAACAACCTATGATGTTTTGTGCTGTGCTCACCACCCTCTGTAATGTCTTTCTATCCGCGGCTGTCAAGCCAACATACCACACCATCATGCAATATGTGAGGACGCTTTCTATTGTAGACCAGTAAAAGAAGTTCCCCCTGTAGTCATTGTTCCACTTTATTCTTTCTCAAGACCCTAAGGAAATGGAGTCTCTGTTGGGCCTTTCTGGCCACCTGGGTTGTGTTGATTTTCCAAGTAAGATCTTTGCTGAGGTAGATTCCCAGGTATTAAAGGAGGAAATTCTCTCCACACAGCCCCCCCTCAATGTAAAGTGGGGCAGGTTCCTCTCTCGTTTTCTGGAAGTTAACACCATCTCCTTTGTCTTGCTGATGTTTAGGTGCAGGTTGTTTTCTAGGCACCATGAGGATAATTTTTGAACCTACCTCCTGTACGCTGTTTCACCTTCACCTGTAATGAGACCCAATACATTAGTATCATCTGTGAACTTAATGATCACAGTGGATGGGTCAGACGATACACAATTATGAAGACTCAGAAAATCTTTGATCCATTCGCAGATGGAAGAGGGAAAATCCAGGTCAGTCTGTCAGCTTTTCTATAAGGATGCTCTGCAGGATAGTATTGAAGGCCAAGCTGGAGTCAATGAAAAGCATCCTGACATAGTTTCCGGGTTTCTCCAGATGGCTCACTACAGGATGTAAGGCAGTAGCTAAGGCGTCTTTTGACATGTTTTCCCTGTAGCCAAACTGATGTTTGTCAAAGTCTGATGGGTGGCATGTCCTAAGGTGTTGGAGAATCAGTCTTTCAAAGTATTTCATCATTGCTGACATTAATGCGATAGGTCTGTAGTCATTTAGACAGTTAATTGCTGTTTTGTTGGGGACTGAGAAAATAGTGGCTGTTTTCAAGCATGATGGAAGATAGGCCATTTGCAGGGAGATGTTAAAGATATTTGTCAGGACCCCTGTTAATTGATTGGCCCAAGTCTTTACCACTATCCCCAGCACCCCATCTGGACCTTCAGCTTTACTGGGATTCACAGCCTTCAGTGCAGGTCTCACTTGATGTTCATATAGGGTGAGTGGCTGGGAATCAGAAGGCTGGAAGACAGAGGCTACAGGATCTGGTCTTTTTACCTCATAGCAGGCAAAGAAGATGTTCACACAAAAGTGGTTTTGTTTGTCCCTAATGATAGGATAGAAAGAGTTTAATTGAAAAATTATAAAATTGCTTTCTAGAAGCAAATATTAATTAACTCTACTAAGAAATACCCTGGTTATACTGTGCTATTGGCATAATTAAAAGAAAAAAGATTTCCCAGTTAGAGATTAGATCTTCCTCCTTTTCCCCCGTTTACCTACAAAAGTAATAAGCATCTTTATTTTTGAAGAAATGGAATGTTGCAATGGGGAGGGACCCACCAAGAAGAAGGACAAAGACTCTTTGGAAGTTTTCTTCAGGGCTCAGCCGCTCATTTTGCCTTGTGTATTTTCTGTCCACCCAAACCATTCTACCTCACCAATTCACAGATTGCTTGAAGGCCAGCTACATTGCCCTCCCACCTGCAGGCCATCATACTGCCTCCAAGTTCCACCCCACAAAACAGCAGTTGAAGTAAGGCTCACAGAATTGCTGCTATCTAGTGGTTGTATGGATTTTGGCAGCCAATTTATGATAGTCTTCCATGAAAGCAGGTAGAATGAGCTGGAAGACATCTTGTTAGAAAGTGGAGAGGATGGTAGGAAATCTTTTAAAAAGATAAGTCATATCATAAAATTATATAGTTCAAAATATCCACAACCCCATAGAACAAGTTGCCATGAAGCTTTAAAAATAGTATATATAAAGAGATAGAGCAGGAGAAAAATCTAAAGTCATTTGTCACACATTTTTTAAAAATAAAGCAATATTGTAAATATTTTGATGATTTGAAATCTGCTGTCCAACATATCTTTAAAATAATCAATGTAAAACTGAGAATATTTAAGCTATTTTTTAAAATCCTGTGACTGTTAGAAATATGTAGACCACAGATATCAATCTGAGGTTTAATGCCAAACATTTTAGTAGAAAATACTGCTGTGTCCACATAATACCGCGTTTTTCCAACAATGCGGCCTCCACCAATAGGAAGGCCCAGCATGTTTTATTGGCATAAAATCAAATTAAGCCCCTCCCCCCAAATTTAGGCCTATTTTAAAACATGCAAAATAAGGGGGAAGAGCGGGGGGACTTGCCGTTTGGAGCTGCCGCTTCTGCATTTGGAGCTGCCGCTGCGTTTGGAGCTGCCGCCGCGTTTGGAGCTGCCATTTCCACGTTTGGAGCGCTGCCGCTGTTTGGAGTTGCCATGTCCGCATTTGGAGCTGCTGTTGCATTTGGAGCTGCTGCCTCATTTGGAGCTGCCACTTCCACGTTTGGAGCGCTGCTGCTGTTTGGAGCTGCCACTTCCACATTTGGAGCACTGCCGCTGTTTGGAGTTGCCATGTTTGCATTTGGAGCTGCCACTACGTTTGGAGCTGCCGCTTCCGCATTTGGAATACTGCTGCTGTTTGGAGTGCTGCTGCCACTCCAAACACGGTGGCAGCTCCAAACGCGGAAGTGGCAGCTCCAAACATGATGGCGGCACTCCAAATGGCAGTGGCACTCCAAACACGGAAGCGGCAGCTCCAAACGTGGCAGTGGTGCTCCAAATGGCAGTGGCACTCCAAACACGGAAGTGGCAGCTCCAAATGTGGCGGCGGTGCTCCAAATGACAGTGGCACTCCAAACATGGAAGCGGCAGCTCCAAACGTGGCGGCGGAATGGGCAGAAGGGAAAGCAACAGCGGCGGGTACCAAAGGTCTTGGGTCTGCAGCAAAGGTGTTTGGTGGGAATAGGGAGCTCTCTGCACTTCGCCATGATCACCCGTTAGGAGCGGCTGATGGCGAGGCTGCCCGGGGGGGAATTAAGTCACCCCCGAAAAGACGGCCTAGCTGTTTTTTCGGGGCTCAAAAAAAATAAGGTCCAGCTTTATTTTGTAAGAAACACGATACTTTTCTCTGCATTGCCTATAATTTTGTAGGTTGTTCTTTGTGTGATATAAACAACCTTAAAATAGCCATTTTGATACATGCCATTTAGTAAAATGACATATTTGAAAGTACATGCTAGCTTTCAATTTCTAATAGATGCTTTCTTCTACTGCATTTAGACCCAGATTGTGATTGAGTTGTGCCAAGTTCCTTTACAGAAATCACCTTGTCAATTGCAGTATTTACATTGTAACTTTCCATTACATTATTAAATGGCATTAACTTTATTCCTCCTGATTGACACTGAAAATTTTGAGACTGGGTTTGGCATTTTTGTCTACCTATCAAGTCCTTACCAAAGGACTTGGGATAGGAAAATCTGGATGTTTGACAGTGTTACAGATTTCATTGCAGGATGGAAGCAGTTCCAAGCAAAGCCGCCTTCTGCAACTGGCTGGTGGCAGATTTGTCAATATCAATGATAGTGTTCAATTGGTGCTCCAGTTGTTTTGGGACTGCGCCTGTTACTATTGGTACTATTCTTGCTTGCCTTTGCCATAGTTGTTCTATTTCTATTTGTAGATCTTTTTATTTTGTTATCTTCTCCAGTTCTTTCTCTTCTATTCTGCTGTCTCCAGGCACTACCACATCCACTATCCAGGCTTTTTTGTCTTTCTTAAGTCCAGGGTGTTATGTGGCAAGTGCCTGTCTGGATTCTGAAATCCCAGAGCAATTTAACTTCTTCATTTTCCATGATTTTTTTCTATTTTATGGCTTACAGGCAATTTCTTTCTTACAGGCAAATGATATTTCTTGCAGATCTCCCAATGCACCATTGTTGCTACTTTGTCATGCCACTGCTTGTAGTCAGTTTGTGCAATCTTCTTGCAGCAGTATACCAGGTGGTCCACTGTTTCTTCTGCATTATTATTATTATTATTATTATTATTATTATTATTATTATTATTGCATATCCATTTCTCATAATCATTAAAAATAGTTGACAAACCTCAGAACAGAAAGATAGGCATTCTTATGTTTAAAACAGGTTTTCTTTACAATATATTTTGCTTGCTATTCCCTTTCTTTTTTTCAATTTTGAAATTAAAATATAAATATATATGTATTTTGTCATCTTTATTTCCATTCACTATGGGGGATGCATTGGCAATTTCAAAAAATGTTTGTATGTGTTCTGGAAGAAAATTAAAAGCCCCTTTATACATGAGAGAGAATTTTTGTGAAATGGGAAGCTTTTGTTTAGCTTTTTCCAATATATGGCTATTATATTGAAAGAGTATCTTGCAAGATAAGAGCCATGTCTTGGAATAAAGTCATAATATTTATTAGTTTACAGCCTCTTATCCCTGCCATGAAAGAGATAAGAAAGCATTTTTTTCTCTATCAGGTTTAGTGTGCTTAGAAACCAATCCCAGAAGGTTAGCAGTATTTGTTTTGTTTACTCTCTTTCCCCTTCCTACATCCAAGATAATTTATACAGTGACAGAAAAAAAGGAAGGAGGGAGGGAAGATAGGAGAGAGAAGAAAGAAAGAAAGAAAGAAAGAAAGAAAGAAAGAAAGAAAGAAAGAAAGAAAGAAAGAAAGAAAGTGTTGAAGCTGACTTTCAGCCTTTTCTTAAAAGACTTTCCACATATATACTAAACTCTTAATATTTAATATTCCAAATCTGAAAGGAAGAAGCAAATCTTGAGGTAAGGTTTTTCATTGTAATACCTGTTTTGTGTTAGTCTTATATTTAAGTAACTTCTGGCATCTTTCACTAATGACTATGGTGGTTAAAGCTGCTGAGAATAACAGTCCTATATTATTTTGAAGTATTCCAGTTGATGGGAATATTTTTGGTAACTGCCATACTTCGTGTAATCCAGTGTTCTAGTACAAAACAAAATAAATCCTGCAGACTTAAACTCTATGAAGTCCTGTTATGTACAAGTAGTCCTCAACTTACAACCATTCATTTAGAAACCATTCAAAGTTGCAACAGCATGGGGGGGGGAAGTAACATGACCATTTTTCATGCTTACGACCATTGCTGTTTCCCCATAGTCACAGGATCAAAACTTGGCAACTGTCATGTATTTATGATCATTGCAGTGTCCTGGGGTCATATGATCACCTTTTATGACCTGATTAGCAAGAAAGCCAGATTCCCTTAATAACCATGTTACTAATTTAACAACTGCAGTGATTCACTTAACAATTGTTGCAAGAAACATTGTAAAATGGACAAAACTTACTTAACTGTCTTGCTTAGCAATAGAAATTTTGGTTTCTGTTGTCAAGGACCATCTGTAATATATAATATATTGAAATAATTAATGAAAAATAATATAACTGTTCCTCAAATATATTCATTCCTGAATTTTGTTGCTACATCTTCTTGAAATAGTTCTTTCAATGCTGAACTTGTTTGGGCTGAAGTTTTAAAATGGAATCTGGCTTCTGCAACTTCAGATATTTATTTTTACTCCTAGTAATGTTGAATTTTGCTTTTTTTCTCTCTCTTCACACACTGCTTTTGTTTGGCCAGACTAAGGCCTAGTGCAGTAGGGTCTTGCCATAGTAAACCCAAAGTAAGAATTGTAGAAATATTTTAGGTTTGAGCTTCCAAAAGTAATTTTTCCATTAATAAAAACATTTGTTGATGAACAGATAATGTCTCTGCAGTTTGATTCCTGAGAATGTGTCATTTTCCTTTTACTATCAGCCCAGCGGGGGGTGGGGAATGTCATGGCCTCTTTCTGTGTTATTAATAGAAATTTGATCTATATAAATCGATAAATGAGCCATTTCCAGGCCTTCTGCATGACATTTAGGTTATTAGACTAAAGCAGTAGGAAAATTTAAAATATTAGGAGTCCTATTCTTGAATGGGCAGGACATAGAAAATTACAGTATTCATACTATATGCATAACTCGCTGTGTGTATTTTGTTTTGCAGCTTGCAGTTGTTTATTATAGCACTTTCAAGTAGGAGATGACAGAAATCAGTTCACCAGCAAACATCAAGGAAAAGGTACAATTTTTAATGATCACATCATGCAGCACACAGGATACATAGATCAGTCCATTCAAACCTTAAACAATGCGCACTCCAGCTTTCCATAGAAGATGAAAGACTTAGTCGATATTCCCATGCTTGGTGGTCCTTGAGCTAGCTGCCCTGCATTCCTCCTTCAGACAAAAATGTTTAAATTCTGCTTCTTGATAACATGAATGCATCTCAGGTTTTGCTATATAACAAATCCCCTTTCCTGTTTGGAACTCAGCTCTAGGCTGTTGTTGTCTGGATCAGGGTCGCCAACCTTTTGATCCTCAGGGACCACCAAACTCATAATTTTAAATCCCAGGGACCACTGTTCTGTGGGCATGGCCTAATTTGTGGGTGTGGCTTCATGGTCATGTGTCTGGCTGGGCATGGCATTTATGTAGATATTATAAATATTTATATAAATATTGAATTTTTTATGAAAAAAAGAGCAACTTTTACCCAAAATCAGGCAAAGCAGGCAGATTGAGTTGCTCACAGAATCATTCAGAGATCTATCTATCTGCCATCGGCTAGCTCAGTCTCTCAAATTTGCTTGCCGTGAGTCTGCACTGAATTTGCTTGCAAGCAAACCTTCAGTCCTAAGGGAGGTTCGACCATGCTGAGCCAAAGATCTAAAGACTAGCTAGAAAGCAAGAAATCCAACCATTTCCTGCTTCCTAGCTAATCTAAATCTCCTGGCACAGCAGAACAGATGATGGTCGGAAAAAGGAAAAATAGCAACTTAGCAGGCAAGTTTACCAGGTAAGGAGTAAGTAGGCGGGGATGGTTCCCGCGGGCCATGTGGGTGGCACAGCCTTGTGTTCTGCACAGCCTGGATTAATTGCTTTGTGGGGGTGCTCTGGGGGTGAGATTTCTCTGTGGCTCACCAAAATTTTCTCACGGTCCACCAGTGGGCCACAGCCCACCAGTTGGCGACCACTGGTCTGGATAATATGAGCTCAAAATGTATCATTGTATCATCCATTAGTTAGTCCTTACAGCAACACCATCAGGCTGGGTTGGGTATCTAATGAACTCCATGTTTGATTGGGAATTTGAACCTGGGTTTTCTTGTCACAGTCCAGCATTACAAACACTACATTATATCAGTTGATATATGTCCTCTTATTATTGAAGTGATTTTTTGTCAGTAACTATGACTTTTTGGACACCCAATTTTAATACCTTGTATGGTTTTATATAATCAGTATTATTTCTATGTTCAGAATCTTCTTCCTAGTTTAATTAAATTTATATTTATCTTGTATTTTCATAGAAGTCAAGCCCACTTTCTTTAAGAGCACGTCTTAACTTTGCAATCTAAAATTTCTTTCATTTTCCTTAAGATACTTTCCCTGTTAATTAATTGCCTGTCTTGTCTTCATCATGCTCTATTGCGTTAGCTTCTCCTTTGTGGTTAGATGCAGGAGATGACAGGATACATACATCCTTATAAAATGTTGACATAACAGAATGTCAGCAGGTATAATTTAACACACAAATTAGACCCACTGAAATAAATTTTGCTTGTTATTAATTAATGCATGAGGTTCTGCATATTTATGACAAGAGGAGCAAAAAATTTGCAGCCATTAAACAAAAATAAGAATTAAAAATTAAAAATGCCAAAAGCAAAGCAAAGCAAAAACCAACTTTCTTTTTTTAAATTTTGTTTTATTTCTTTATTTATTGGCAAAAACCTTTATTAAACCATCACACATTTAACACAAATCAGTGACATTTTAAAAAACATTTGTAGGGATATTGATGGTTGGAAAGTGAGTTAAGCAACATTATACATGTAACTGGTGGGATATTTTTATTAGCAACATTATACATGTAACTGGTGGGATATTTTTATTAGCAACTTGATTTACTGATATTGATTTATTGATTGATTATGTGCTGTCAAAAGTCAGTGTTAACTCTTAGTGACCACATAGATTTTCTCTATAATGATCTGCCCTTCAGGTTTTCCAGTGTTGCACCTGTTGCCCACTATAACTCTGTCCTTCCATTTTGCCACTGGTCATATTTCATTCCACTTTCCCCAGCATCAGAATCTTTTCTAGAGACCTAGGTCTTACATAATGTGTCTGAAGTATGGGATGCAGATGTTTTTATCATCCTTTGTTCTTTACCCATCTTCAGTGGTATAGTCATACTTCTGCAATGATCTGGGCTAAATAGAAAGCACATCTCTGAAAATTTCTATCGTGCATATCATGTATTATCCTAGAAGAGGCATAGTGGTTGTAGACCAGTTGGATAGCCAGATGAAAGCAGACAACAGGGCTTGTGGGACAGTTTTGTTGAAAATTTATAACATGAAAATGCTATTCATCAAATTTGAAATGTCAAAAGCCTATCTCAGCTGGCACAGTGCATATAACAGCTGCCCTTGTATGAAAAGCTGATCTGAAAAGCTGGTCAAAATTTAACAAGCAACTGCAGTATGCAAATAAATAGAAATGTCAGGACTAATTTTCAGGTGGGAAGAGGAAAAAGTTGCTGCCAAGAAAGAGGAAGCAGCTGTAGCTTAACTGCAATATGGGATTTATTAGACATATAGTAAAAAAGGGGAACCAATTTTCACATGTTCTTTCTATTGTATCACTGGCATTAAGAGATTCTGATTATTTTATACAAATAGGCTATTGCAAGTCTGAAAGATAATTGCAAATTCGTATTACAAAAATACAACACAAATTGGTCTTTTGATTTGTATTTTGTTTTGCATTAATAGCCCTTTCCTTGTTTCAAACTGTATTTTTCTCTTACTTGCAGATCAATGCAGTGCGTTCAGTTGTTCCCAACAAAAGCAACAACGAGATAGTGCTGGTGTTACAGCAGTTTGATAACAATGTAAACAAGGCAGTACAAGCTTTTATGGACGGTCTGTATGCTTTTTGCATTTCACTGAGCCTTCAGAAACAAGCATTAATTGCTAAACATTTCATTCTTTGCATAGGTGAAATAAAGGCTGTGGATCCTATTAAAAGGCAATATTCAACATTTCTTGAAAGGAAGCTATTCTTCTTGTTTTGTCACTTGAGAAGGGATTTATAAGCATCACCAATAAGTCCTATATAGAAATTATCAGCAAATTTCCATCTTCTTTATAATAACCTCCAGGATTCAAGAAAATCCAAGAAAGAATATTTGGGGATATGGGGGTGGGGGAAATGCCATAAAGTTGACTTAACTTTATGACTGCTTTGCTGATAATTTAGAAAGGTTACTAAAACAGACCCACTGAGGGAAAAATAATTTTAATAAGAAATTAATGAGATAGTATCAAACTCTGACAGCCAAAGAAACCAAACCTGTCTCTTAAATGTAGAGAAGCATTCTTGATGTATCTCAGAATTGCAAGGACAGTTCTTAAAAATTTGAACACCTTCCAGAGTATTAAAACATCAGTGGCACTCTAAGATGGGAAACTCTTCTGAGCCACTATTGTTACTTATTGTATATTGATCATTCCTTCTCCTCTCCTGTTCAGGTAGCGCACTTCAATTTCTAAAAGAATGGAATATGACTGGGAAAAAGAAGGTAATGGATTCTAAAGCTGAATTAATTATTTAAACTCATATCTGCATAAAATTTGGAAATCAGTTTGGTCTAGTGGTTAAAGCACTACAGTAAAAAGCAGGGATTCAGTGAGTTCTAGTCCTGCCTTAACCATGAAAACCAACTGGGTGACTTTGGGCTACTCACTCTCTGCCAGCCCAACTTGCCACATTAGGTTGCCGGTGTAGGGAAAACAGGAGGAGGAAGGTGTGTTGGAACGGTTCTCTGCCTTAAGTTATTTGTAAAAATAATAAAGGCAGGATAATGGTAATGCTAATGATTTCCCCTGTCCAATGAGTTGGTGCTCATCTCCGTTTCTTAGCTGAGGGAGCTAGCATTGTCTGAAGATGCTTCTGTGGTCATATGGCCAGCATGACTATATGCTGAGATACATGGAATCCTGTTACCTTCCCACTGAATTGGTACCTATTTATCTACTTGTATTTGCATGTTTTTGGACTGCTAAGTGGGCAGGAGCTGGAACAAGTAACAGGAGCTCACCCTGTCATGCAGTGCTTGGTACTTGAACCAAGGCTGCCGACTGAAAGCTGAGAGTCTTTAACCACCAAGCTATTGCGCCCCCAAAGGCTAGCCAGCTAGCTAGACAGGTAGGCAGATCTGAGCAACTGATTTGTGGCCATTGTTTTTTTGCCAGATGTTCTGCTTTTTAATGAGCATAGTTCCACATCTGCACACAAGAGGCTTCATAATCAATAGGCACTTTTAATTTTAATTATTCCTTGCAGTTGCCATCTGTGCACTTGCAGAGTGTTCTGTATAATTTGACAAAAAATCAAAACAATTGAATTATTGAATCTTTGAAAATTTATTTAATTTTTTAAATAAACAGTTCTTCTCTGTTAACTAATCCTTGAATAATTTTTAAAAAGTATTTATTTGCAGTAAGCATAATAAGCATTATAAGCTGCTATCTCAATTATATAGGGATGGCTACCAAGTTAAAGCCACATAAATTAATGAAGATACATTGACAACAGCCCAATAAAGCTATATCTATGTTATTTATGCCATAGGTACCCCACCTGATACTAAGAAACCATCTCTTTTTTTGTTGCTATGGTCTTGCTAAACTAATACTAACATTGAACACTAGTTCAAACATTAGTTTGAACACTGGGTCCAAACTAAACTGGATCTAGTGTGGAGCTCTTCACTATGCAAGGTATAGTCAAAATTAAAGTACTATGATAGAATGACAATTCCATCCACTTTTTACACTTGTCGTACATAAGAAGCAGGAGCAGCTTTGTTTGTCCATTGTGGCCACCATCTTAGTTTCTTTTACCAAACTCTTTAGAAATCCTTGCGCGCACATACATATTACTTTCAACGGGCAAGAAAACTCTGATGGTTCTGTTTAGATCACAGATTTTAGCTAGTGTTTCTCACTTTTATTTATACAATTTTAACTTAACCTAATTATTGAGTAGACTCTCTGGAGCATGGGGAGTTATTTAATCTAACAGTTGCAAAATTTAACACATAATTCTGGAGATAGCATTCTTCAGAAAAACATCCTTTTTTCTCCTTTTATGTACCAGTGACTGAATAAAATGGGCAAAATTTAAAAAAAAAACATTTCAGGGGAGTTAAATAGGCTATATGCTTTTAAAAATAATTTTATTTAAACATCCAATGCTCAGTTGTAACTGTTTATAATTATTTTATCACTTTGTTTCCTTTACTTCATATGTATTTCAAGAAACATGAATGAAGCCCTGATAATAACATTTAGTACATTGAATAGAATTTGCAGTTGAAAGAAAGAAATATGTGTGGATTTGTTTTTCCTATTGCAGCATGACCCATGTGGAGTAATATTGCTAACCTTATTTAATGCAGAACAGCAAAAGAAAAAGAAGCAAATCAAAACATCACCAGAACAAAGATACAAAGAGTAGAGAAGATGGAACAGAAAAAGTGTCTCTGGAATCCCAAAAAGTAAATGACTGCCAGCTGAATGGCTGTGCTAAAGATACTTTCCCTGGCAAATATGCCAGTGAAAAATCAAAAAATCCTCATGAAGAAAAGATCTGGGAATACAAGAACAGGAGAATGGCAAGACCAGAAATAGCAGGTCAGTGTGCGTATGTTAAGATCAGCTTGATTCCACCATTCTCAGTCGGCCAGGATTTAAGTAGTTTAATATATATTTTTCACTGTTAAATGAAATTTTTGTGCACATCTTTAATATTCATTTGATGTATGTCAGAACATTGGAGAGAACATTAAGGTAACACATACACACACACAAAATACCACTCATGCATCATCACAAAATCTCTCATATATCATTTTGTGATGATTTTGTGATGATGCATGAGTGGTATTTTGTGTGTGTGTATGTATTACCTTAATGTTCTCTCCAATGTTTTGATATACATCAAATGAATATTAAAGAAGATGCTCACACAAAATCTCCAGAATCGTAAAGCCTACAAACTTGAAATTTGGCATATATGTTCCTTTTGGTTTCTAGGTACTCACTAAGAAAGAATTTTTCAAAATGATCATCAGAGCATTAGTATTTTGTATATTATTATCAACATGCTCTGATGCCAAGGAGTTCTACTCCCCTCCCACCTGAAAAGAAATACATTCCAAATGCAAAACACAAGCAGAGGAGAGGAATTTCAGTTTCAGTTTTGGTGTCACAGCATCAAACAGCTTTAGTACATAACATTACTGTCTCCTTGCTCACACAACAAATACTGGTTCACTTTCCAAACAGGCCTCAACTCTCTTACACACTGACAGGGCACTAGCCAGATGAATACCGATGGATGCTGGTAGGCAGAGGCAGATTTTTTTTTCCTTATTTTCCTCCCCCAAAACTAAGCCCAACCACATAGTTTTGTAGCAAATGTGAATTAACATTCAGATGTGAGCTAAACCAGTTTCTCCCACATCCTGTCTTATATGATTGATCTCACAGCTTTTGTTTCCTTCTTCTTTTTAGTCTCCTTAGAGGTGATTTTCTTAACTATTTTCTGCACAATATTTCATAATGCAGAGCACTTGCCTGATCTTGGCGTGTACAGTATGCCATGCAACATGATTGGCTGTTTTTGCTGTTCTGTCCTCTAATACCATTTTCATTGCTTCCCTCTTTATTTTGGGCATTTTTGTCACTTGTCCTAATCAGCGAAGTAGCTGGAATATAATATTGTTTGCTGAATTAAAAAGGTTTTATTAAACTTTTATTGAGCAGATACGCCTTTTTTGTCTCAAAATAACTTGATTGATTGTACCTGAATCATAGCAACCTCTCTTCAGGCAATCTTAAAAAGGCAGTTCTGCAAATAAATCCTATTGAAATAATTTCTTCTTTATTTCAGTGTTTCTTTCTGTTTACTGTCCAAGATTAATGTTATTATTTATTAAATTTATTTGTTGCTCATCTTGACACAAGACTATTTTCTGGCCTTGCTTGCATATCATTTATATTGTTTTATTTATTTGTTTTTCTAGACAAAAAAGAAGAATCCACAAAAGTGTCTATAGAGCCAGAACAAAATAGCAGAGAGCTTCCTGATCCTTTCCAATATTCACCACCACTTCAGTGCAATGTTGGTAGTACAAAATCAAAAGTACCAACTACCACCATTAAATCACTGCATGTCCCTGCATCTGATCTTGAAATGAAAGCGGAAGATTTAATCCAGAAAAGAGGTAACACAGATTATGATTCAATTCAGCTGGATAAATATTCATTATCATTCCCAGCTATTCACCATTCATTTCAGAAGTGAATGTAATTATATTTTGCCTATCCTGTAAAAGTAAATATATTTCTTATCTTATAGACAAATATATCTGGTAGCATCTGACTTGAGTTACAAAATCATATATTATAATTATTATGAATAAAGGTGAATAGATGTGTCCCAGGACAATGTTGCAGAATCCAATCTGGGTTGGTGATCGGGACCAGTCTTCTGAACTTTAGGACTTGTGCTGGAACCATCCTCAGGGAATTTCTCTCTAGCAGAGTGTGTGCTTTGGCTATTCTGTGTGTGGTGTTTATATGGTGCCTGTTGAGTGTAGCTGTCAAGATGTTGATTGAGGTGTTGATGATATTAAGTTGTTGGCCGTTGTTTTCTTGTGCTGCCAAGCCCTCACCTCCTAAGTATTTGTACAAGTACTTGTTGTACACATAGAATAGCTAAAGCACACACTCTGCTACAGAGAAGTTCCCTGAGATGGGCTCCATCATGAGTTCAAAAGCTTGGAAGACTAAACTTCTGATCCCACCGACTGACCCAGATTGGATCCTGTATAATTATTATAATGAGACTCTTCCTGCGGCTTCTGTCTTTTGTACCACTTTCTACCAGCTGAAGTTAGATGTATTTGTAGCCTCTTTGTCCTTAACCTCCAGAATTTCCTGGTCTCTCTCAATTACACAGGAGATCAGAAGAATAGCCTTCTTTTTGTGACAAAATTGAAATGATATGGTTTACAATATTGGTCAGGGGACTACGCAAGACGTAGTCACCGAACTGGTCACAACACCAGTTGAATACCCCCTGTTTTTTTAATTATTTTCTAAAACTGTTGTACTTTTAAAACATACCCTGTATAATTCCAAAAGAACTTCTTAATATATCTATAATAAGTATTGCACAACTGTTTGCATGTTTGCTTCATCAATATCTGATCTTTTTATAATCAAGGTTGTTAGTGAAATAGCAATTGATGAGGCAATGTGTTCTAGTGATTGAAGTGTTTAATCAAGAGCAGGGAGGTCAGTATCAACATGAAAGCTTTCTGGGTGATTATGGTTCAGCCTTCCTTCCTCAGCTCAGTCTCAGGGTTCTTGATGTAGAGGTAAAATTTGAGGAGGGAGTGTGAGGTACGCTGGTTCAAGCTTCTAGAGAAAAGCTGGAATATAAATGTAGCGTAGTAAGGATGATGGTTGTTTTTTTCTTACAGGTCTAAATATTGAGAAATCTGTTAAAGATCTTCAGCGCTGCACTGTTTCACTGACTCGATACCGCATGATGGTCAAAGAGGAGGTGGATAATTCAGTAAAGAAAATTAAAGCTGCTTTTTCTGAATTACATAACTGGTAAGTAGAATGATTTAATTATTTTACAAAAAATACCATTCAGCTCTCATTCTATAAGGAAGACTCTTGTTAAGTCTGGAGCATGGGTACGAATGATGGAGACGAGCCAGTAGAAACAGTGAACTTCAAACTCTTTATTTACATATTGTGACAGCTCAAACTGGAGGGCTGCAAAAGCCTTCCTTATATAGGCAACTTATTAACTATTCAACCAATAGCAAACCTGGAGCACTAGCTCCGTTAACCAATGGGAATGGCCTGTTAATGGCCAATCAGATGCTCCTGAATGGACCAATCCGATCCTGCCATTAACAGCCAATCAGAAGTGCAGGGCCAGAACCCTGCACTTGACTTCAAGCTCAAGATAACTTTATTGGTATTATTCATTCACAACACCCCTTTCCCCCGGCTTCTGCCCACGGGGCACGGTTACATAGTCCTTAAAGTAGGACAGCTGTTTTGTTAGTCTTTTCAATTTTCACAAAGTGCCTAGTGGTTGGCTGCACTTCTGCTGAGGTAGATCGTTGTTTATCAGTAGAGGTGCCTCTGGTTCCGAGTTCGCATTCCCATCGTCACCAATATCACTGGCCACTCCCTAAGGTGAACTCACTCCGGTCCCTGGTTCCTGTTCCTGCGTTTCAGTCCCATTATCGATTTCTTCAAAAAGGTTTCCCTCTAATTGCAATTCGCTTTCCTCTGTATCTCCCCCCCCCCCTCAGTTTGGTCATAAGGGAGTTCGGAAGTGAGCGACGGTAGCCGCGATCGTAGTTGATCTATGTGGCGCTTCCAAAGTCTGTCGTCAGGGCACTGAACGAGGTATAATCTTGGGCCGGTTACACGGATTACGGTCGCTTCTACCCACAGCCGATCGCCCGATAAGTTTTTAGCGAATACTAAATCGCCTACCTGAAAGGTACGGCATCGGCCACTGGATCCGAGTGTTTTTTTCAGTTCGAGGTGGGAGCGGAGCTTTCGTCCCATTAGCAGCTCGGCAGGAGTTTTGTTGGTGACGCTGTGAGGTGTGATGTGCTGTAGGAAAAGGATCCGGTTGATTTTCTTGTCGATGTTGTCGTAGTCAATCTTTTGAAGAGTCTTTTTGACAAATTGTACCATGCGCTCAGCCCTACCGTTGGCAGCAGGGTGTGCAAGTGAAGTGAGCGCATGTCGGATACCACGGTCAGCCAGGTACTGCTCAAAAGACAGCGCGGTAAACTGGGGCCCATTGTCGGATACCAGAACGTCTGGTAATCCGTGGGTTGCAAACAGTCTTTCCAGTCTTTTGATGACCACGTCAGTGGTCGTGTTGCTCATTCAGTGAATCTCGAGCCAATTTGAGTAGGTGTTGACGATTAGTAAAAACGTGTGGCCTTTGGTTGGCCCGGCAAAGTCCAGATGGATGCGGGACCAGGGTCCCTGCGGCGTCTCCCATTCGGTTGGGGTTGCCTTTGGTGGAGCGTTGCTTACTTCTTGGCATCTCCTGCAAGTTTTAACCCACAATTCGATTTGTCTGTCAATGCTTGGTCACCATGCGTAGCTTCGTGCGAGGCCCTTCATGTGCACGATGCCAGGGTGGCCATTGTGCAAGGTTCTTAGCAATGTCTGTTGGAGTCGTTCTGGGATAACGACTCTATCGCCCCAGATGACACAGCCCTTCTGCGAGAACAACTCTGACGACTTTTGAATGGTGCAAAGACGTCTGGTACTTGGTCCAATGGCCATCCACGTTCCACCCATGTGAGGACTCGTGCTAAGATGGGGTAGCGTTTTGTTTCTCTCGTGATGTCACGGGCAGTTAATGGCGGCATGTGGAGTGTCTCGATCTGCAACACTGTCATCGTTGGTGCAGGATCGTTGATAGTTTCAGGGAGCGGTGTACGTCGGCGTGGGGAATGGCTTTACCGGGACGATATTGTAGCCGATAATTGTAGGCAGCCAAGAATTCTGACCAGTGGGTCATTCTGGGAGAAAGTATGTAGGGAGTTGGCTTGTCCCCAGCGATGATCCCCAGCAATGGTTTGTGGTCAGTTACAATGGTGAAAACCCGGCCGTACACGTACTCATGAAATCTTTTAACAGCTGATACAATCACCAGGGTTTCTTTATCGATCTGGCTGTAATTTTGCTCAGTTTTCGAGAGCGTCTTTGAGAAGTAAGCAACAAGAGCTTCGTTACCGTTAGGTAACACATGGCTCAAAATGGCGCCCACTCCAAAAGGTGATGCATCACATGTAATGTTTATTGGCAAAGTCTCATTGTACTGCATTAGTACGGCGTCAGAAGTCAGTAGTTTTTTCACATTACGGAACGCTTGCTCTTCTTTGTGACCCCATACCCAAATCGATTTTTTATCTAATAGACGATGTAAAGGTTCAGCAACAGTCGCCTTTTGCGGCAAGAATACATTATAAAAATTGATGAGGCCTAAGAACGCCTGGAGGTCGGTCTTGGTCTGGGAGCGTTTTTTATTGCTCTTAATTTGCTATCGGTAGGGTGAATACCCTGACTGTCAATTAAGTACCCTAAGAATTCAACACGATCGGTACACAGTTTGCACTTATTTCTTTTGACTTTCAAGCCTGCTTCCTGGAATTTTCGTAATACCAGTGTTAAACGCTCCCGGAAGATTTTTGGAGTGGGGGCGGCAATGAGCACATTGTCAAAATAGGGGACAACGCCCTTGATCCCCTGCAATAGTCTCTCCATTAGGCTCTGAAAGATCCCCGGGGCCACACTGACTCCGAATTGAAGCCGCGTACACTTAAAGGCACCTCGGTGTGTTATGATAGTCTGTGCCTGTGCCGTTTTTTCATCAACCGGCAGTTGCTGATAAGCCTGAGCTAAGTCTAGTTTAGCAAAGACTTTTCCGCCCCCCCAGAGAATGGAGGAGGTGTTGTACCACCGGCACCGGATATGGGTTCTGTTGCAGGGCGTGGTTTAGGGTGGCTCGGTAGTCCCCACAAATTCTAATGGAGCCATCCGGCTTAATTGGTGTCACAATTGGCGTTTCCCATGGGGAGTGGTCAGTTGGCTTTAACTGGGCAATCAACTTATCAAGCTGCTCGTCGATTTTTGGCTTTAGAGTGAACGGAACTCGACGAGGCTTAAGGTGGATGGGAGCTATCTATGGATTAAGGCTAAAGGATATCGGGTCCCCTTGTACTCGCCTAGCTTTTCCTCGAAGACGTCCCTGAATTCGTGGGCAAGGTCTTCCTCCCAGTCACTGCCGCCGATTCAGTTAATGCCAGCCACTTCAATGCCGAGTGGTGCGAACCATTGCAGGTCTAACAGACTAGGCTGATCCTTATCGATCACCGTCAGGGGTAAGTACGCCATGCGGTTCTTGAATGCAACCCAGACTCGACTGGATCCTGCGACTGGAATTCCCTGGTAGTCCTTTAACACGAGTTGTTGGAATTGAACTTGGCGCCAGATAGTGGGGATGAGTTGCTTGAGGGTCTTCCATGAGACCATTGAAAGAGATGATCCCGAGTCAACTTCCATTTGGCAGGGTCGATTTTCAATGTTCACGTTGACCCGAATTTTCTTAGCGTCTAGTGAAGAGGAATGGCCAATAGTGAGTGTTTGGTGGGCCTCTTCCCATCTCGCTAGACGATTCACGGGTCAGTTTCTGTAGGAGTGGTTTACTGGTACTCACCTTACAGGGCAATTCCCTGTCGATTGGCGGAGGTTGGTTCCTTTCGAGGTCTGGCTGGGTTCGAGGAGGTTTCTGCAGACCTGTCCGATGTGGCCTCATTTCCCGCACTTGTGGCAGAGCACGTCGCGGAATTTGAGTCGGAGCGGTAATGGTTGGCCCCGCAGCCAGCACACGGTTGTTGGGACTTCGGGTAATGGTCCCGATCGGACCGCAGGCGATGGACCTCTTCTTCATCGCTGTCTGACGACGAAGAGAGGTCCTCATGGTGGGCCGTCTGCAGCTGCCCTTCTGCGTTAGGTGAAACTTCGCCAGCCAGTGGGTGTGCTGGAGCGCGATTTCGGCATAGTTGGGCAGCCGACTTCCTGGTCGCCTCCACTGCTGTAGCTTCAGCTATGGCGTCTTTAAGGGTGATGTCACCCTTTGCCATTATTTTGCTCTGTACGTTTAGAGCGTCTAGTCCGAGGACTACTCAGTCTCTCAAGGCCTCTTCTAGGTCGGTGAAATCGCAAAGGCCTCCCAAGTTCCGGAGGTCTGCAATGAAATTGGCGATGCTTTCTCCTTTCCGCTGGTTTCTTTGATAGAACTCATGTCATCTTACAAACGTTGGAACGGTTGGTGCATAGTGGGCCCTTAGTAGCGGTTCGAGGACGTCCCAGTCCATGGCCTTCGCTTCCGCCGGTTTCGCTAATGCCTTAGCCATTTTGAATACCGTCGGGCTGCAGTGCGTTAGGAATACCGCCCGTTTCTTCCCGGGAGTGGTATCCTTCAGATTATTCGTTTCCAAAAACATTTGAAAACGATCCATGCAGGTCTCCCAGTCCTCTTGAGCTGGATCGAACGGAGCGGGTGGTACTACACCGCCAGATATGGTTCCGCCATTGTGCGCTTCAGCCACGTGCTTAGTTGTCTTAGTTGTCTTAGTTGGCTTTGATGTCATCCAATCCCATCCTTGTCGCCAATGTTAAGTCTGGAGCATGGGTGCGAATGATGGAGACGAGCCGGTAGAAACAGTGAACTTCAAACTCTTTATTTACATATTGTGACAGCTCAAACTGGAGGGCTGCTATAGCCTTCCTTACATAGGCAACTTATTAACTATTCAACCAATAGCAAACCTGGAGCGCTAGCTCCGTTAACCAATGGGAATGGCCTGTTAATGGCCAATCAGATGCTCCTGAACGGACCAATCCGATCCTGCCATTAAGAGCCAATCAGAAGTGCAGGGCCAGAACCCTGCACTTGACTTCAAGCTCAAGATAACTTTATTGGTATTATTCATTCACAATAACTCTTTTACTGCTTCAATTGACCCCTCAATTTAATATTCCCTTACCTTAATTCTAAGTAAGCAGGAATGGTCTATATTTAAGACCATGGAACAGCTGCTATCTAATCTGATGTTTCCCCATTTTTTCTTTATGTCGACCACTTCATCATCATCTTAAGATTTTGTGGAATATCACAAAAATAAGGAACCAGTCATATGATATTGAAGCAAGAATACTTTCCACATAAAAAGGGATAGAGAGATGTAGTGAATGGCATTGTTGTAGACCAGGGGTGTCAAACTCATGACGACATGTTGTTGTCATATGGTGTATCACAATTTTTTTCCCCTTTGTTAAACCAGGGGTGAGCATAGCCAGCGTGTAATGCATCCGGCTCATGGGCTGCAAGTTTGACATACTTACTGTAGACTATTAGATATATTTTATCCTTTCTCTCTCCTCTGATTATTTACCTTTTTGTCTATTTCTTACTTTCTATGCTTTGCATGACATTGCTTACCCCAAAAGGGAATACCATAATAGAATGTGTTCATAGTCACAGGCATCTAAAGTATCAAAGACCTGTATATTAGTCTAGTCTAATACATACTATGATACGCTAGTCATTCTCTAGCATATAACAGTATATATTAGCAGTCTAAGTAGTTGAAACCTTATGTCATCTAATATTAAAACCCTCAGTATATAATATTAATAATATACAGTATACAATATTCTGTAAACATTACAATCAAAATAATTCCTTATGAGTTGAAAACCGCAATGCTTGATTTTAAAACAGTGAAAAATCAGAAACCTATACTGAGTCATACATTAGTTTAACTCTGCAGGTTTTGTTTCCATAAAGAACAGATGTCAGGAAAAGTCTGGTTGCACTATTTATGACTACTACATTTTATTGTAAGTTAGAAGCTTTCATAAGCAACGAGTCATTCCATCAACTGTATAGCTAAAATGTTGTAAGATTTAAATATTTGGGAGGGGAGGGAATGACAGGATGGTTTTGCACGGGGAGGTTCCATAGGGCGCAGATTATAGGTACATTATCCAACAATTCCAATGATTAAAAAACCTATTGTTTTGACCTTCAAGATAACTTGAAATTGATTGTCGGCTTAGCTGTCTCATGCTCAGTTGTGCTTGTGTAGTTTCTTTGTTTCAAAACTGCTACTTTGAGATCAGTAATGGAATATCCAGGGAGGCTGAAATGCTCGAATATTACCTTGTCTTCAGACCTGGTGTTAAGTTTGTGGCCATTTACACATAGTGTGGTCTTTTGCCCAAGTAGAATAAGGGCATCGCTGGCAGATGATGATATGGTGATATATTTCACATTAGAGAAATAGCATGTGTAAATGAGAGAAACTTATAAGTAGTTCTCAGTTAATGACACTAATTGAGACTAGAATTCCCATCATTAAGTAATGCCATGTTAGCATGTGTCATGTGACTGCATCACTTAGTAATAGCACTCCCAGCATTGTTTTTTGCCATTGTTAAGTGGGAATCTTTGCCATTGTTAAGTGGGAATTTGCTTAACAAGCAAGTCGGCTTGCAAGTCGCCAACAGGCAGGTAAAGTGGCTGCTTCCAGGCAGAAGAGAAGTATCCCAGAAAGCTCAGTGCAAGCAGAGCAGGTCCAGGGATGGCTGCTGATGGAAGTAGGAAGGTGTGAATAACTTATCAGAGCGACTTGCAATCTTTCTTGCCAGCTTCCTATTGACTTTGTTATGAGAAATTGTCAGGGAAGGTCATGTGACTGTGGAACAGTACACCTACCATAAATAAAAGCCAGTTACCAAGACCTAAGTCATGATCACATGACCAGGGTGGTTGGGATGGCTGAAATCTCAAGGACCAATTATACGTACCACTTGTTCAGTGCTGTCGTAACTTCAAACAGTCACTGAAGAAGTGGTTGTTAAACAAGGACTGCCTGTACAGCAAAAAGTGTTCCATGTGACAAGTTGCTCCCTGATTCTTTCTGACTTTTGGCTACCTTAGATTAAAATACAGTATAGATATTATCCTAGAATATCTACACTGTAAAGAACAGATGAAGTAGGAAATGAAAGAGCATCACAGTATAGTCAAGCATAGAGGTAAGAGCTCCATGGACAGAAAAACTATTTCATGTGTGTGTGTATTTGTTATCAGGGGCCCAGTTTCATTAAAATAAGAAAGGTTGGAAATAAGGAATTTTGCACTTACCTAACTTTAAGAACATTGAACTCCATTTGCTAGGATAATTTTTACATGTCTGAATCTGTTGTGATTCTGGGTTTGGAATCTGCTCCTGTGGCAGATATGAGTTCCAGCGACGAGGATATGGCAGCAAAATATGAGCCGGCATTGCTTAGTGACTTGGATAGTAGCCAGGATGAGGAGATGGATTTAACAAGGGGAGATAAACCTGATTTAATGGAGTTGTCAGGACCTTCGACCTCCTCTTTAACTGAGTTCTTTAACTGAGCAGCAGCCGGGAATGGCTGTCAAGGAAGGCATGAGAGAGTTTTCCAGTGGAGATGAAAATTTGGAGAACCTATGGCTTGACGTCAGAAACAGAAGGAGGCTCAGACGCCAATCGCAATTAGGGAGGAGGCGTCGAGCCAGTAATTAATTAGGAAAATTAACACGCTCCATAAGTGGATAAAAGGACACGGCTGGGCTGGTGGAACTCGCCAGAAGCAAAGTGTCTAAATGGAGTGAAGACATGCAGCAAACTCTCTGAGGCTTGTGAATTATTGCTACACCAGGAGTGCCGGACGGAGTGGATTTATTGCTGTGTTTTGGAAATACTCCAGCCATTCTCTTGTGGGGGTTTGTTTTTTATTTGAGTTAATTCTGAAACAGCTGAATTTTGTTTTGCTCACCTGCAATTAAAGGGGAGACATAACAGAATCTTCTATTAAAATTTCTTTTTGCAACCAGAATAAGAATGAGTTTTACTATGCAAATCTTGAGCATTCTGCTAATTCAATTGATATAATAATAATAAAATAGTGCTATATTCCAAACCATCACAAAAATACATAATGTAACAACTATCATTCATAATGTAACAACTATCATTCAGCTAAGAATATTAGCTGAATAAAAGGGGTGCTCATTTCTTTCCCCTAGCCAGGCAGCATTTCTATTCATCACTTATTTGACAGAGTTTCAAATAACTTTTCTAGATCTGCAATCATGCATTAAGCACCCAAATAATTATTGTCCTTTATTAGGTATATTCTGCTGAAAAGATGCAAAATTTATATTTTTGAAGGCAAATTACTTGGGCCATATTTTCTCCCCTGGGCTGATTTTAAAAAAGAGTTTCCATGGCCAACTATTATGCATTAAATTAACATACTTCCAAACTTCTCTAAGGGCTCTCTAATGGCCTTTCCCACAGCCCCAAAATACTCTGACCATATCTCTTTTTGCAGTTATAACTCCATTCTTTTCCCTTCATCTTGTCCACAGCCCTTGAGTGGAGTAAGTTATCCTTAGCTCTGTTAAGTATTTAAGAAACATTTTCCATTTATTTCAGCATCATCCAGTCTTAAGACTATAAAATCTGGTCAGTTTTTAAATATATTATTATATTATTGCTAGTATGGAGCTGTTATGTCCTGAATTTGAATACTCGAAATCCCCGAGCCCTGATTGGCTAGGGTGCGGGGATTTCTGATTGGCCAGGCGAGCCGCGCTGATTGGCCCGATTGAGGTCTCCCGCGATTGGTTCAAACCAAGAGCGGGAGACTTGAATCGCTGCCATTGGCCGCGGCCGCCGCTGCGAAAGGTATAAAAGCCGCGGGCTTTTTGCCTTTCGCCGGTTCGGTTCTCCCAGTGTAAATAAAGAGCTTTGAATGAAAGTCACCGACTCTGAGCATCTTTTTGCGGACACGACACTGGCGACGAGGATGGGATCTCGCCCCTGAACCGAAGAACCAGCTCCAGCACAGAGATGGCAAAGATAGCACCGCCCGCCCCCTTCAACCCCGCCGCCGAGGACTGGGAATTGCACTCGGATCGGTTCCGTATGTACCTGGAATGCGCCGGAATGAAGGACGCCCCGGGCCCGCTAAAACGCGCCGTCTTCCTTACTCACTGCGGACCAGAGGTCTTCCAGATGGCCAAAGCGTTGGCCAAGCCGGCAGACGCAACCGCCATGGACTGGGACGTCCTCGAACCTATACTGCGGCGCCATTACGCCCCCGAAGTCCCCATCCTGATACGGCGCAACGAGTTCTACCGCCGAAACCAGAAACCAGACGAAAAATTGAGCGACTTCGTCGCAGAGCTACGGCGCCTAGGAGGACTCTGCGAGTTTGAAGGTCTGAATAGTCTCATAAGAGACCGCTTCGTACTCGGCTTATGGGATCCTACACTCCAGAGCCGACTTATGGCCAAGGGCGACATCAGCCTAGCCGATGCCCTTACCGCAGCCGCAGCCGCAGAAGCAACCCGCACGTCAGCGGACAGCATGCGAAGATCTGACGCGAAGGGCGGAAACAACAACCCGGCAAGGTCTGCCGACACAAGAAACGAAGCAACCGCACACTACGGTGAATACCAGTCAACCTCCAGCATGTCGGAAGACGAGGAGGACATACATCGCGTGCAGACGGGACGCGGCGACCAACGAAGTCGAAAAGGTCGTAGGTCGAGGACCAACTGCGCCGGGTGCGGCGGCGACCACCCCAGGTCAGAATGCCGATTCTTTGACTCTATCTGTAGGCATTGTGAATGACGGGGCCACATCGCTCGAGTTTGCCGCCAAAAGAAGACCCGCAGCCCACCCAAATGGGAACAGCACGACAGAAGGAGAGAAAGCTCCCCGCCCAGAGCCAGAGAGCGCCAGCCAGACGGTCGGTGGGACCGTACTCAACGATCTCAAAGAGGCGGCGACGGTCGGCGAAAAGAAGAGACCCACCAGACGGTGACCATCGGCCACGCCATCTCCGACGGCGCCAGAAAGGTAGAAGTCCATATCGAAGGCCAGCCATGCAAAATGGAAGTGGACTCCGGGTCCTACCTTTCCATGATTGCATGGCACGAAATCAAAAGACTAGTGCCTACACTACAAAAAAGAAACGTGCATGCCCAAAAGATCATCATAAAAGACTACCAAGGGAATCGCGTCCCGGTAGTGGGCACCAAGAACTTTAATATAACTTACAAAGGCCACACCGAACAACTGCCACTCACGATCGCGACCGCCCAAGCCTACTGGGCTTACAATGGTTCGCCCCGCTTAACATCGCGCTGACAGGTGTCAACCACGTCACCATCGAAGCTTGGGAACAGCGGCTAGCCCAGGAGTTCCAGGAGGTCTTCGATGGAGGCTTGGGCAAGTACCAGGGGCCCCTTATCTCGTTTGACCTAGACCCAAAGGTTCCCCCTAAGCGGCTTAAACCTAGAAGGGTACCATTCGCCTTAAAGCCTAAAATTGACGAGCAGATCGACAAGCTCGTCAAACAAGGGGTATTGCAACCGATAGACCATGCCAGATGGGAGACCCCTATAGTGACCCCAGTAAAGCCAGATGGGTCCGTGAGAATCTGCGGGGACTATAAGGCCACCCTAAATGGCGCGTTGCAACAAAGCGCCTACCCAGTCCCAATAGTGCAACATTTACTGCACTCACTGGGAGGGGGCAAAGTCTTTGCCAAACTCGACCTCGCCCAGGCATATCAGCAGCTACCTGTGGACGAGAAAACGGCGGAAGCCCAAACAATCGTGACCCATCGAGGGGCCTTCAAGTGTAACCGACTCCAATTTGGAGTCAGCGTGGCACCAGGCATCTTTCAGAGCCTGATGGAACGTTTGCTACAGGGCATCAAGGGGGTGGTGCCCTATTTCGATGACGTATTAGTGGCGGCGCCAAACGAAGCCGAATTAGAAAACCGACTCAGACAAGTCTTAACAAAATTTAAAGAAACAGGACTTAAAGTCAAACGAGAAAAATGCCAACTATGTACAAAGCAAGTAGAGTTTTTGGGCTATCTCCTAGACCGGCATGGCATTCACCCTACGACTAAAAAAGTGAAAGCCATCAAGGAAGCCCCCACCCCAAAGTCCAAAACGGAATTACAAGCGTTCCTAGGCTTACTAAATTTTTATAATGTTTTCCTACCTCAAAAGGCAACGGCGGCGGAACCTTTACATAGACTCCTAGACAAGAAGGCAGCCTGGACTTGGGGGAGACGAGAGCAAGCCGCCTTTCAAAAAACCAAAGACCTCCTCACCTCCGACGCCGTCCTGATGCAATTCAGCGAAACCTTGCCCTTAGCTGTCACTTGCGACGCATCACCTTTCGGCGTCGGCGCTGTCCTCAGCCACACCCTCCCAGACCAGAGAGAAGCACCCATCGCTTTTTTCTCCAGGACTCTGACTAAACCGGAACGGAACTATAGCCAGCTGGACAAAGAAGCTTTGGCTATAGTTGCCGCCGTTAAGCGTTTCCACGAATACCTGTACGGCCGCCCGTTCACCATCGTGACGGATCATAAGCCATTGCTGGGCATCCTCGCTGGAAACCGAGCCACGCCGAACATCTTGTCACCCCGGATGACAAGATGGTCCGAATTCCTGGCAGCCTACAGTTACGAACTGCTACACAAGCCAGGTAAGAAAATTTCGCACGCGGACGCTTTAAGCCGCTCGCCTTTACCTGACTCTGAACCTGACCCAGCACCAACAACAAACACCCTAAGTATTGAGAGTTTACCTATTACCGCATCAGACATTGCCAGAGAAACCGTTAAGGACAGGCGTCTGGCACGAATCTTACACTGGTTAGAAAAAGGCTGGCCGGAGAAAGACAATGACGAGACTTTTAAAACATTCCGTCAGCGCCAGACTGAACTTTCACTACTGAGAGGATGTATTCTGTGGGGTGACCGGGTGGTAATTCCGGACAGATTGCAAGAGAGGGTATTAGAGATGCTACATGAGGGTCATCCTGGCATCGTCAGGACTAAAGCCCTGGCCAGGAGTTACGCTTGGTGGCCAGGGATGGACAAGCAAATTGAAACATGGGTCGCCAAATGCCACCGGTGCCAGGAGACCAGATCCAGCCCACCCGCAGCACCTATCCGGGACTGGGAAACACCACGGGGGCCCTGGTCCAGAATCCATCTAGACTTTGCTGGCCCCACAAATGGGCATACTTTTCTAATCACAGTTGACGCGTACTCCAATTGGTTGGAGGTATGCGACATGAAATCCACTACCACAGAGGCCGTCGTTAAAGAACTGTGTAAACTGTTTTCCACACACGGCCTCCCAGACGTCGTCGTCTCAGACAACGGGCCCCAGTTCACGTCCATCGATTTCGAACGGTTCCTGGCGGAGAGGGGTATCCGCCACGCATTAACAGCACCGGCGCATCCGGCGGCGAACGGTAGGGCGGAACGGATGGTCCAGTTTACGAAAAAGACCCTCCGGAAAATGGACCACGGGGAAATCAGCGACAAAATCAACAAACTGCTCTTCATACAGCACATCACTCCCAATACCACAACTAACAAGAGCCCTGCAGAACTTCTAATGGGCAGAAAGCTGAGGTCCCCACTCGACAGATTACACCCGACCTACAACCCGGAGCGGCCCCCAGACTCCAGCTCCAGGTACCGGACATTTGACCCAGGTGACTTAGTCTATGCAAAGAACATGACGGGGGACCCCCTATGGATCCCAGCCGTCATAACTCAAGTCACTGGTCCACGGTCGTACCGGCTCCAAACCATCGATGGGCGAGCCTGGAAACGACATATCGACCAGCTCAGGTCACGAACAGCGACTGACCTCAACCCCCAAGACACGAACCAAGGGGGGAGGGAATACCCGGAGAGACAATCGCAGGAAAAAATAAACCAAAAATACTCACCGGAACACAGCCATCGCGAGTCCCCTCCGGAGAAGAACCACCTGGCCAGCTCTACCGACTCGGAGAAGCCAAGCGGGAGCGGCGAAATCCGTAGCTCAACCGACCCGGTAGGCCCAGGCGGGAGCCACGGCGAAAGAACCGGCCCGATCATCCAGCCGGTTCGCACAGAGGCAGGAGCAGCCAAAAAGATGACCGCTCCAGCCGAGTTACAGCATGCAAGTGAGTTGCGCAGGTCAACTAGGACTCGACGGAGCCCCGCCTACCTGCGTGACTACACCACGTGATGGACCATACCAAGAGGGGAGGGGTGTTATGTCCTGAATTTGAATACTCGAAATCCCCGAGCCCTGATTGGCTAGGGCGAGGGGATTTCTGATTGGCCAGGCGAGCCGCGCTGATTGGCCCGATTGAGGTCTCCCGCGATTGGTTCAAACCAAGAGCGGGAGACTTGAATCGCTGCCATTGGCCGCAGCCGCCGCTGCGAAAGGTATAAAAGCCGCGGGCTTTTTGCCTTTCGCCGGTTCGGTTCTCCCAGTGTAAATAAAGAGCTTTGAATGAAAGTCACCGACTCTGAGCATCTTTTTGCGGACACGACAGGAGCAATGAGGATAACAAAAATTCTTTATAGCATTTACTTTACTCTATTGCTATGTGGTCCAGAGTCTTAATTTTTTTCATTTTTTTTTTTAAAAGTTAGTTTTTCAAAATCTATTATTACTAGCTTCCATCTCAAGTAGTGTAGTTGGATTATTGCTACCTTCTGATTTTAACAGAATCTGATTCTTTATTATGTCTGATTATAGGTATTTAACACATCCCATTACAACTGCTTTAAGCACCTTGTATTGAATAGAATCATGTAGTCAAGTTTACATTTTTTTTTTAATTTCTGAACTTTATTGACATGCTAAGAATTCTGATTCAGTCTTTATCTACAAGTATTTCACATTTCAGATTCTGCAAGAAGTGCAATTTGTGAAGACAGAAGGAAATAATTAATGGCTGCCAAACTGCTCCACATTTCTTAACAGTTGGCCGGCTAGCATCTAAGTTTCAAAAGGGAAATATCTCCTTTCCCACAAAGGAGGGAGTGATGTTTTTGGCTCCTAGACACAACTTTTCCCAATTTTAAGGAAACAAAAAACAAGTAGATTGCAGGAGTCCTCTTGCTTTCACAGATCAGGATTAGGGGAAGTATGTCACACGAGGTACCATTGGGAGATAAGTGAGGGCAGCAGTAATTAGAAAATAATTTGGAAGTAAATGCTGGTTTCTGGGAGGGGGGGAGAAGATAAATTGTGCTCACATGTCCATGGAGCACATGGTCTATAAATGTGGGCCAGCAGCTAAGTGTCCAAAATCAGTCATGTGACACAGGGCAAGTGCCACTGGAACTTCAAATTCATAAGTACCTTTGGGGAGTGTGTTGTAACTGAACATTCACTAAGTGGTATTAAGTGAGGACTACCTGTATCCAATTTTCACACATCTCTACAGCTACTCCAGCTCTCCTTGCCATATGTCACAGTAGTCCAGAAAGTCTCCCACCAGGAGAAGCAAGGTAAGCCACATAAGTGGAGCCTGTCTCATGCACAGGAAGCATTTCCCATCAGCTAAAAGCCATCTTTGGATAATCCAATCCCAGTTAGTAAAATGGACTAAAATAAGCATTTTCAGGAACAAAAGGAAAGAGCAACCAAGACAAATATTGGCCTTGACAAAGTATTTCAGCCATCAACATCACAGTGGAAATTTGAAAGTCACACCTTGAAATAAAACAATCATTTAAAGGGCTTAATTCCAAAGTAAATATGGGAGCCTGGATACAGCCTTGCAGAAAGAGCTTATGTAAATACCCTAATGTTAAATTATGATGTTCTACGATGGATTATTCAAATCTCATTAACCTGTATTAAATATGAGAAGATAGTGTTCTGTAGCTAAATGTGGAATCAAGTGCTATCCAATCAAAGGTACAATGTTCAGTTGCCCTGTAACCTGCTTACTTTTGCCTTCTTAAAGAATCTGTCCATTAGAAATTTCCATGCCTTCCTGGTGAATTCTGTTACAAAGAAAGAGACTTTTAAATGTTTCTTAAAAGGAGTGTGTACTGGAGAAGGGTACCAGCTGCCTATTGCTGCTAATGCAATAATTATGTGGATGATCTTGGTACAATATTGCACTATTGAATATGCATAGAGTGCCATCTACAGGGAGATATTGGCAGTTGTGTAAGTTATTTCTTAAGCAGTATATTTAAGTTAATTCCATCCATAAAACACGATGTTCTAAAAAATAAAGGGAGTAATTTAATGAAACACCATGTCCCAAAGCACATAGCATTTTACAAACTGAAACTGTATCAGTGTAAGAAACATTTTGCCAAAACTCAGAGGATCCTGGGATGTGTTTGATCAAAGTTTTTCTACACCTCTCAAAACATCTCTTTTGTGCCTTTTCTTACCCTCTTGAGAAAAGATGCATGTGGCATTTTTCTGAGTATTTAGCAATATACAGCAATACAGTGATAGGAAAAGTTGACTGTATGTATAAACTGTCAATCCACAAGCTCATATATAGTGTTTCCTTTTAACTTATAGATTGGATGGGGAATTGTACAGCAGGAAAATATGTCATGTAGATCAATAAATGTCCAATGTGTTACTACTTTCCATATTTCTTTACATTAGGATACACTTTTAGAATAAAGAACAACAGAGTTGGAAGGGACTAATTTTGAAGTTTCTAAAATCCCATTTAGCAGGTTAAATGAACCAAGAGAACTTTAGCAGAGAAGATGAAACCATGTTCAGTCGGTAGAAAATATACTATTAGGTTCAACATTAAATTTAAAAAATGAATTATATTGTGGCATCATCAGTGTAGCTATAAGAGTCTCATGAGCATTATAGAAATGAACAATGATTAAACCATTATAGAATACTTTGATAATGACTGCATTTGACATACTCCACAATTTCAAACTACGATATATACATGATTTGGTTTAAGTCCATGTCTAGTGAGTTTAAAGATCATATATAAGAATGTAACACCACTAAATAAATAAATAAACTGAACATATGGGCAAAAACATTGTGTTATTAGCCAGATTGCATTTGTTTATAATGCTTTAATGGTGGATCTGTACACTAATATAGAAAGAACTAGATCTATTTTAATGAATCTGAAGCAAAAACAAAGTTGATTTTTTACATTTTTATTTACATTTTCTCCAGAAAACAATATTATTCACAACTCTTACCATAAATTCTGTTTGAAAACCTTTTTGAAGGACATAATTAATCAAGTATCTTATGAATATCCTAAATTAAATTTTTTCCATTTTCAGTATCATCGACAAGGAAGTGGTTTTAATGGCAGAAGTCAACAAGGTTAAACAAGAAGCCAGTAAGTAGAAATTAAAATTAAAATGGCCAAGTTTATTTCAAAAATAACTTTGAATATCATATACATTTCAGTTTGGCCATAAATTTCTCCAGCTAATATCGCAGAGACTGAAGAATAGTTTGGTTGCTATACATTCAACAGTTAGGTGTTTGGAACTTACCATTGATTGGAGGAGTGAACAATGAAATATTCTAACAGTGAAGATAGGTCCTTTCTTCCCACTTTTTTCTTTAATTTAAGTGTTGTTGTTTTAACCAGTCATGTTCAACTCTTGGCAAGTGCTCTCCATGGTAACCTGTAAAGCATAGTTTCTTTCAGTTGTTGGATGTTCATCTTTGTATCAATTTTGATATGAAGCCAGCAGGTCCTTTGCTTGCCCCTTCTTGTTCCACAACTCAATTCCTAGCATCATTGACTTCTCCAATGAATTTCGATGCATGAGTGTACAGGTCCACTGTTTTTTTATATATAAATTTTTATTGGTTTTAAAACAAACATAAACAAACAAAACATAAAATCATCAGGTCATCTTCCATATATGTACATACAGTGTGCCGGTTGGTTTACAAATTATTTTGTGCTTCCATTTCGTAGTCTTCAATTACAATTACATTGTATATGATCTCGTATTTTCAATCCAATATTAAATACATTGGTATCATTATTAATCAATCATCTGACTATACTTTTATTCATTCATGCTTTAGGAAATAATCATATTTTACTTAATTTGTTTTGTGACAATTCATATTATCATCCCAAATCTATCCTAAAATCATTTTGTAGATATAATAAGGAAAGAATACATCTTTATATATTTAGTATTTTCTAAAAGTCTACATATTTCATTACTATACTTTATTGTCTAACCATTGATAGAATAGATCCCAAACTTTATAAAATTGTTTATCATCCTGTTCTCTAATTTCAAATGTCAATCTGCTCATTTCAGCACATTCCAATATTTTCTTCTTTTTATAACAAATTTTATTAATTTTACAAAAACAATACACAAATAATCCAGGCATAACAATTTGAAAATTCTTTTCTAAAAAAAATTAATAATAATAATTAAAGAAGCCAACAGAACATACAAAATAATTCCAAATTGTAATATCAATATTTACATTATCTATTTAACTTCATATCTTATCCCGACTTCTCCTTTTCATTCCAGTTATCCAAATTATATTTCTTGCTTATTAAAATTTTATTGCCTTTCATAAAAATACAAAACACAGAACATAGAAAAAAAAAACCTAAAACATCTTTTCTGAAGGCTGCTTGATCTTGGGTTGAAACTCTTCACACAGACACAAATTCAAACATCATATTCACTTTATATATCCTTCCATATCTTATTATCATTTTTAATATCATTCTTTATCTGTTCTATTTCCAACTATCCATTCATCTTTTTTCTTTTAATATACTTCTCCTATACACTGATTGGAGTGACGCCTTTAACTCATTGTCCTAACTTAAAATTACTTCATATAACACTTAATTTATCTTGGGATTCTGTTTAGTACATTCTAAAATTACACAATAATTTTATAAAAAAGGTAAAGACCCAGCAATAACTAAATAAAATCCTATATAAGCACTATCCATATCATTAAAAAAAAACCACTAATCGTATATATTAATACTCATTTATATCTTAAGCATTTTACTCTAAATAAACATATAAATCTTATGTACCTTCCAGAATCCCCCCTTTTTTTTTCAATTAGATTCACCCATTGTCTCTAAATAAACTTTTTTTCTTTAAATCTTGCTTCCCACCATTAAGGCTTCTCCTCCCCCCTTTCTCTCTTGCTTATTCTTCTCCTTGCCCCTTTTACCCCTTTGTCTCTCCTCCTCCCTTTTCTTACTCCCTTTCCGTTGTTTTCTAACCTTGCATCCACCTTTCATCTCATTTTTCTCTTTTTTGGTTGTTTTTTCAAACCTTAAAATCTCCTTTTTCTTATCCTCTTTCTCCTCCTCCCCAGAAAAAACCCATTGTTCATCAAAGATGGCTACTTCTTCCTCTTCTTCTTTGTCCCAGTCATTCTGCTGCATAGTCAACTTTTTATAAGTGCATAACGCCATTTCTAAAAATTGAAATAAAGTGCCCAAAGTATCTTTTCCATCTTGTTCTTTCTTTTTATATTTTTGATATTCAGTTTTTAATTCATCCACAAGCGATGCCATCATAAAAAGAGAAACTTTTCCCAAAACAACCACCCAAGTATTTTTAATCAAGAATAATTCAAAAAACATTCCAAAAGTTAATGCTTTTTTTTTTTTCCTTCTTCTACTTCTCTTTCTGGGGTTACTGTTTAATCAAAGAGGTCCAATTACCATATATCTTTCTTTAGAATTCTAGGCAATCTCCTCCTTTTTCCACTTCTGCTCCAATTTTTTTCCTCTCCCTTCCCACTTGCAACAACAATTTTTAAATGATCAGAAATCCATACCTCCAATAAGGGTTTTCCGATTTCTTAAATTATTAAGTCCAATGTCCAAAGAGTCTTTTGTCCCTTGGCTTTAACTTTCAAAATAATTCACCTTCAATGCCCAAATAAATTTCAAATCTTCATCTGCTGTTTCTATGGGGTGGGAGAGTGTAGAAAAAAAAAAGTTTCCCTTTAACAGCTTTCTCCGCCGCTTTCCGATCTTCTTAGGGATACAATGTATCCTCCAGCAATTCAAACAATTCAGTTCCAGAGAGTTTGAGAGATGTTGATTAACCCGGCTGAGCCAGCACTTTCACTTTTCCTGCTTCCTCCACCACAATCTTACCCGGTTGCAGGCTTCTTCGTGGTGGCCATTACTGACTGCCACTCCACCACCTCAGGAAAAAGAAGTTTTTCCGGATGAGGAGGGGGTCTGCAACACCCCCAACCCCCTGTCCGTCTCCCCTCTCTCTTCGGTTGCCTCTACAGGACAGCCATATCCCCCGGATCCATTTGGATCGGGGGCACCTCAGCGGCAAGCACAGCAGGAATTGCGGACGGTCGCAAATTCCTGCTGCCCCGAAGCCACGCGGAACCGGAAACCCTCACATTCCAATATTTTCTTAATGATTTCCTCCTGTGATGGTATTTTCTCATTTTTCCAGTTTTTAGCAAATACAATCCTAGCCACTGTTAATACATTTACAATCAGGTATTTCAAATCTTTATATTTCAGGTAAAATTCCCAATAAAAATATATCTGGTTTCAAATCGATATGGTTTTTTTGGTCATTTTTTCCAACCACGTGTGGATTTTAGTCCAGTATTTTTTAGCATCCTCACAAGTCCACCACATATGCTAATATGAGCCAGGTGTCTGATGACATTTCCAACATTTTTCCAATTTGTTCTTGAACATTCTTGCTATTTTTGTCGGGGGAGGGAGGGAAATGCCACCTGTAAAACATCTTATACAAATTTTCTTTATATGCTGTTGACATTGTCATTTTATAATTTTGAGACCACAATTTTTACCATTTCTCTTGATCAATCCCATATCCAAAATTCTTCCCCCAAACAATCATAGTTTCTTTAACTTGTTCTTCTTCTAGTTTAATTTCCAATAAATATCCATACAATTTTTTAATCATCTTTTCATCAGTACCTGTCAAAATCTTATCTAAATCAGTCAGTTTATCATAGAAACCTTCTTTGATTTTAGAATCTTTATCATTCCTTGAATGTATTTGCGCATATGAAAACCAATTAATCTTTATACCTTGTTCCTCTAGTTTTTGTATAGATTTAAGTTCACCCGTTTCATTCAATATTTCACCACATCTAACTGTCTGTTCCTTTTTGTATATTATAGGATAAGAAAATGCTTCAATAGTCTGTAGCCAGACTGGAATTTTCAAATAACATTATCTTTTAATCGTTTAATCTTCTCCCAGTTTAACCACAGAGACTCGCGTATATAATGTCTTCTAAAGTACCCCTGTGTTTTAGTTCCTTTATACCATAGAAAAGCATGCCATCCCAACAACAGATCATGTCCTTCTAATGTCAACAATCTAGTATTTCTTATTGTTATCCATTCCTTAACCCACATCAAATTTGTAGCTTGGTAATGCAACTCCCAATTAGGCAAACCAAATCCTCCTCTTATTCTAGCATCTTGCAAAAGTTTTAACTTTATTCTTGCTTTCTTACCTTGCCATATAAATTTCAACACAATTTTATTTAATTCTTCAAAATATTCTTTTCCATGCCTAATTGGAATTGTTTGAAACAAATATAAAATTCTGGGTAATACATTCATCTTGATTGTTGATATTCTCCCTATTAATGACAGTTGCAAATTTTCCCATTTCGCCAAATCTAGCGCTATCTGCTGTTTAAGTTTGATATAATTAATTAAGTGTACTACATCTTGCTGTCAAGTATATCCCCAAGTACTTGATCTTATTTGTGACCTGAATTTTCAATAGGTCTGCCAATTCTTCCTTTTATCTTGATAGCATATTCTTTGTTAAGATCTTTGTTTTATCTTTATTTATTTTCAAACCAGCCACCTTTCCATATGTCTCTATCTTTTCTATCAATTTTGATGCTATTTCTAGTCGGTCTTCTAAAATAAAAACCAGATCATCTGCAAATGCTTGCAACTTAAATTCTTCCTTTTTAATTTTCATCCCTTTTATATTCTTTTCATCTCTAATATTTCTATTTAGCACTTCCAAAGTTAACACAAACAACAGAGGTGATAGTGGGCACCCTTGTCTTGTTCCTTTTCTTATATCAATAGAGTCTGTCAGTTCTCCCTCTATCATTACCTTTGCCGTTTGCTGATGATATAAAGCTTCTATTGCTATTCTATTGCTTGAATAAATTTTCTAGCAAAGCCCATCTGTTCCAGCAGTAACAACATGAATCGCCAATTCACTGTGCATCTAGAAATATCAAAGCCATTTGTTTTTCAGGATGTGCCTCGAAGTATTCCAAAGTGTCCAAGATTACTCTCATATTATCTTTAATTTATCTCTTTAGCAGAAATCCATTTTGATCAGGATGGATAAAAATTGTTTAGGTATTTTTTAAGTCTTTCTGCCAATATTGAAGCAAAAATTTTATAATCTGCATTTAGTAGGGGAATAGGTCTATAGTTCTTGATTTGTAATGGATCGGCCTCCTCTTTTGGAACAAGTGTAATATAAGCTTCTGACCCTGATTTAGGTATCCTCTTCTTTAACATAACTTCATTTATAATTTCTAGCAATGGAAGATTCAGCGATTCTTGTAATGTTTTGTAAAATTCTGCCGGAAGTCCATCTGGGCCTGGTGCCTTTCCATTATTTTGCTTCTTGAGTGCTTCAGTTAACTCCGTCATTGTTATATTGCTTTCTAACATTGTTTCAATCTCTTTAGGTATCTGGGATAACTTAGCATTCTGTAGGTATTGTTTGACTCTTTCCTCATCAATATTCTCTTGTGTGTATAGTTTCCCATAATAGTCTCAAATGATTTCCTTCTTCTCTTTACTACCATAGCAAACTTGGCCTTGATCATCTATTAATTGCAATATTTTCCTTGATTCTTTCTCCTTTCTTAATTTATATGCTAACCATCTACCTGGTTTATTTGCATCTTCAAAGTAATTCTGTTTAGCACCTCTAATTTTCTGTGCTAATTCTTCTTTTTCTATTAGATCCATTTTATGTTTGGTTATATCAATTTTTAACTTAATGTCTTTTTCTGTGGCATTTTCTGTAACTCTTTTTCAAGTCCTTTATACTCATCCTCTAATGCTTTAGAGGCTAGTCTTTTCATGGTATTTCTTTTCCTTGTATAGTCTATTATCAAGCCTCTGGCATATGCCTTCATTGTATCCCATACGTTCTGGATTGATGTATCTTCTTTTTTGTTTTCTTCAAAGAAAAAAGCCAGTTCTTTCTCCATCCACTGTGTGAGGTCTTTTTCCTTTAAAATAGTATTATTTAGCGTCCATCTAGATCTTCTTCTTTGTCCTTTCCATTTAATTGTCATTGGATTGTGATCTGACCAAGTACTTGTTTCAATATTTATTTCTTGAATATTAGTTAACAATTCTGTTGACATCCATATCATATCTATTCTGGACCATGATAAGTGTCTATTTGAGTAGAAGGTGTATTGTTTAGTTTTAGCATTTCTTTATCTTCATGTATCTTTTAAGCTTATTTCATCTACCATATTAAAAAAGAATTTAGGGAGAGTCTTTCTGTTTTGCTTTATTGTTTTCTGTGCTGTATAGTCCAGTTTGTTGTCTACAATTCCATTAAAATCTCCCATCATAACTATATTAGAATAGTCCAGTTCAAATATTTTGATATGTAATTTTTTATAAAATTCTTCTTGTTTGTCATTCAGGGCATAGATTGCAATCAGGAGTGTTTTCATATTATTATCCATTATTTCCATCATTAGTATCCTTCCATCATCATCAGTATAAATCAATTTCACTGGAATGGTCTCTTTAATATATAAAACCACTCCTCTTTTCTTGCATTGTGTCAAGGAGGTAAATATTTTCCCTAGTTTTGGCTGTATCAACAATTGTTCATATTGCTTTTTAATATGTACTTGTAGGCAGATTATATCAAATTTTAATTTCTCTAATTTATGGAAAGTTTTCCTTCTTTTAACGGCTGAATTAAGTCAATTTATATTAATTGTAATCAATTTTTTTCTCTTTCATGGTTATATTTTATAATTAGGTTTGGCAGCTCTTGTGGATCTTGGTTCACGTTGTGCTTTGGCTTCCTCCTTTCCACCTACTGCACCTTTTTCTTTTTCAGTCGTCATTTGGCAGTCTTCTTGGAATTCAATTAGTAAAATTTCTTTTTCTGCCTCTTCCTCTTTCCCTCTGAAAAATTCTGCATAAAATGATTCAGCTTTCTCAATTGAATCAATTCTGTATCTCTGTTCTTGCCATGTGGACATTGAACCTTCTGGAATCAGCCATCTATAATTCACCTCTTTTTTAAGTCGCAATTTGGTCAAGAATCGGTATTTTCTTCTCATCTTTCTCACTCTTCTGGGTACTTGTTTCCACAATCTCCTTGTCCATTAAAGATGGCTTCTTCTCCTTCATCCCAGCCTTCCTGTAGTATTTCTTGGTAAGTAGAAATCGTCATTTCCAAAAAGTGAAAGATAGATCCAAATGAGCCCTTATCTTCATTTTTCAGTTTTTGAAATTCCATTTGTAGTCTTTCAAAAGATAATGCCATTTTTTCTTTCTTTCTTTTTTAACGCAATCCTAATGTCTTTAGTCCCTTTTTTTAAAAAACAAAATTTCACAAAGATCTCAAAGTCACAAAGCAAACCAAATCAATTTTAAGTTGTTTTTTTTAAAATCCAATGTCCAGAAATCCTTTATCCCTTGGCTTTAAATTTCAAATTGAATTACCTTCCGTGCCCAAGTAGATTTTCCAGATCTCCGTCTGCTATTTCTATGGGGAGGGAGAGTTAAGAAAAAAAAATTTTCCCCTTAACAGCATTAACCACAGCTTTCCAGTCTTCTTTGGGAAACAATGTATCCTCAGGCAATTCAAACAGTTCAGTTTCCAGTTCAGTTGTTATTGTCTCAGCTCAGCCTAATTTTCATTTCCTCCTGCAACCTCCAGCACAAATCTTACCCAGCTGCAGGCTTCTTTGTAACAGCCATCACTGACCGCCGCTCCACCACCTTGGGAAAAAGGGGTTTTTCTGGCTGGGGAGGGGGTCTGCGACACCCCCAAACCCCTGTCCAGATCCCCTCTCTCTTCGGCTGCCTCTACAGGACAGCCATATCCCCCAGACCCATTTGGATCGGGGGCACCTTGGCAGCAAGCACAGCAGGAATTGCAGACAAGCAATTGCCGAAGCCACGCAAAACCGGAAGTCCTCACACACTTAGTGGATGAAGAAAAGCGGAAGGGGGGCAAGGAAAAGATGAACTTAGAACTTAAAAAAGCAACCAAGAAAAAGAAAAAGGAGATGAAAAAGCGATATGATGTCAGAAAGCAACAGAAAAGAGAAATACAACAGAGAGGGAAGATTAAGAGAGTGAAGTTGGAGAGATGGGGGGGTCAAAAAGTTAGAATGGAGAAGAAAGAAAGGGGGAAAGGAAAGAGAAGTCATAAAGGCTTTAAACAAGATGCAAAAAAATGTTTTTTTTTTCAGAGATAAGGGGTGAGATAATCTTTTTTAAAAAAATGATTCTGCAAAAGTACATAAAAATGCATTGTAGACATTAGTATTTGAAGTTGAGTTAGAAAATTAGAATATTATATGATTTAAAAATCTATTAAAGCAAAGTCATGATTTAATTAGAGTTTAATTTCTTAATTTCATAATAGTATGAAATAGTATTTTTATTAAGAATTAATAATAGAATTTAATTTCTTATGAAACATTGCTTTTACTATATTATAAATTTAATATTTCTTTTTTACTTGTTTTTAGTTTTATTATTACTTATTAAACTCAATATTATTTGTTTGTTTTACTATTTAGAAATGTAATATTTAGAAATGTAATGTACAGAGCAGAATCAGCACGGAAAATATGTATTATTTTAAGTGTTATTTAGGGGGAAGATAAAAAGTTGTCATACTTCAATCTGGGTTTACAGGAGAAATATTGTATTAGATAGAAAAGATAAGTAGGTGATTGAAAGAAAACAGACCAAAGATGCAAATATAATTATTTAATTGAGATGGAATAAATAAAATAGAATTAAAAGAATGAGTAGGAGAGAGAAAATATATGGAAAATAGAGAATGTTAAATAAGATATGAGATAGTATATTAAGTGAGTATAAATTTTGATTGATGTCTGTATAAAAAGAGTTAACTCGGGGTAAGCCGCCTTCCAAAAAGAAGTTTTATGTATTTATGTTTTGTGTAATGTTTTTTTAAGTCTGACAGGATGTGGAAGAATACTGATGAAAATATATTCAATGAGTATATATTTATTTTTTAAAAAAGAAATTTTATTAATTTTCTACAAACAAACAAGACAAACAAAACATTAAAACATCAACTCTCATATATACATCCAGTGTGTCAGTTGGTTCATCAGTTTTGTGCATTCCTTTTGTAGTCTCAATTACAATTATGTTACATAACAACTCATATTGTCATTCCGAACTTATATATCCTAATATCACTAAGAAAAAAGAAATTTTTGACTATACTTTTAATCATTCATGCTTTATGAGATAACAATACTTTAACCAGTTTATTCTGTAACAAATCATATAATCAAACCAAATCAATCCTAAAAAACCCTTTATAAATATAATGTCAAATAACAAAGTAATAACAAAATAGCAACATAAAGATATTAATTACTGTCTAGCATTCTAAATATTCTATTATCGTATTTTATCATCTAGCCATTGATAAAAAAGATCCCAAATTTCATAAAATTGTTTATCCTCTTGCTCTCTCATTTCAAATGTCAATCTACTCATCTCAGCACATTCCAATATTTTCTTAATAATTTCCTCCCGTAATGGTATTTTCTCATTCTTCCAATTTTTAGCAAATACAATCCTAGCCGCTGTCAATACATTCACAATCAGGTATTTCAAATCTTTACTGTATATATCAGGTAAAATTCCCAAAAAGAAGATCTCTGGTTTCAAGTCTATGTGTTTCTTTGTCATTTTTTCCAACCACATGCGAATTTTAGTCCAATATTTTCTAGCATCCTCACAAGTCCACCACATATGGTAATACGAGCTGGGTATCTGATGACATTTCCAGCATTTTTCAGATTTGTTCTTAAACATTCTTGCTATTCTTGTCGGGGGAAAGTGCCACCTGTAAAACATCTTATACAAGATTTCTTTATATGCTGTTGACATTGTCATTTTATAATTTTGAGACCACAATTTTTGCCATTTCTCTAGATCAATCCCATATCCAAAATTCTTCCCCCAAGCAATCATAGTTTCTTTGACTTGTTCTTCCTCTAATTTAATTCCCAGTAAATAACCATATAATTTTTTAATCACCTTCTCATCAGTACCCATCAAGATCTTATCTAAATCAGTCTGCTTATCATAAAATCCCTCCATTTTAGAATCTTCATCATACTTTGAATGTATTTGTGCATATGAAAACCAATTCATCCTTATACCTTGTTCCTCTAAGTTTTGGATTGATTTAAGTTCACCCTTTTCATCCAATAGTTCCCCATATCTAACTGTTTGTTCCTTCTTGTAAATTGTAGGATAGGAAAATGCTTCAATAGTCGATAACCAAACTGGAATTTTCAAATAACATTGTCTTTTTATCTTCTCCCAGTTTAACCACAAAGACTCCCATATATAATGTCTTCTAAAATAACCCTGTGTTTTAGTTCCCTTATACCATAAAAAAGCATGCCAGCCCAACAGCAGATCATGCCCTTCTAATGTCAACAATCTATGCTTTCTTAATGTTATCCATTCTTTGACCCACATCAAACTTGCAGCTTGATAATACAATTCCCAATTAGGCAGGCCAAAACCTCCTCTAATTCTAGCGTCTTGCAAAAGCTTTAGTTTTATTCTCGCTTTTTTACCTTGCCATATAAACTTCAGCATGATTTTATTTAAATCTTCAAAATAGTCTTTTCCAAGCCTAATTGGTATTGTTTGGAACAAAAACAAAATTCTGGGTAAAATATTCATGTTGATTGTTGAAATTCTCCCTATTAATGACAATTGCAAGTTTTCCCACTTCTTCAAATCTGTAGTTATCTGTATTTACGTTTTGTGTAATGTTTGTTTAAGTCTGACAGGATGTGGAAGAATACTAATGAAAATATATTCAATGAGTATACATTTTTAAGGCAGAAGAAATATGATTAAATAGAACGAAAGGGAGTAATAAAAAAAAGTTTTGAAAAGATATGAAGTTGATTAGATAAGATAAATATATATATAGAAGTGTGATAATTTGGAATTATCTTCTTTTTAAATAAGATGGTTTATTTGTTTCTTCTAGAAAAGATATTTTATGTTACTACATCCTATGTTTTGTGTGTGTTAAAAAAAATTAATAAAGTTTGTTATAAAAAAAAAACACCACAATTTCCTTATCTTTATATTTCAATGTTTTCTCTCTTGCCACTTGCAATATTTTCTTTTTAATGGCTTTCTTTGTAAATCTGATGTGAACTTCTCTTGGTAGGCTATCTCTCATTGTGTATCTTGTGAAGACTCGATAGACCTCATCTATTCCATCCATCATCTTCTCTTCAGTTATTTCCAAAGCTTCAGCCAATATTTCTATCATTATCTCAGCTAGATTTTGTCCTTTTTCTTCCTCTATGTTTTGGAATCTGAGATAAAATTCTGATCTGTCCATCTCCCATCTCAGCATACCACTTTTATCTTGTTCAACCACAGTTAATCTGGTATCAATGTCTCCAATCTTCTTATCTCTTTGTTTATTTTCTTCAATTTTTAGTAGTCTCTCATAATACTTCATCATCATTTGTTGGATGTTCTTGACTTTTTCATCGGTTTTCCCTGTTCTTTGTTCAATGTTCTCTGTTCTTTGTTCAATGTTCTCTATTCTCTTTTCAATATTCTCTGATCTTGTTTGAATGTTTTGAATTCCTTGCATAATCATCTGCAGGATCACTTTTTCTTTTTCTTGTTCTTTCTCTTGCCTTAACATTGCCTGTATTGAACGTTGTCCTCCAGATGATGGAGAAGAAGAAGTAGAAGTTGAAGAACCAGGAGCTGTTAATTTCCTACATTTCAAACAATTCAAAATCTTCAGGTTCTTCTAGACGTTAATCCAATTGTGAAGTAACCATTTGCGATTCCAAATAAAGATAGTAGGGAAAAAGAAGCCAAATAGTAATAATAATAAAGAAAGAAAAAAAGAATTTCTTCAGGTTCTTGTATACCTTAATCCAATCGATTAGTTAGATAAAAATGAAGGAAAAATCCATAAACATACACAAAGGAGAAAAAGTTGTAAAATCCTTAAAAAAAGACGGAAAAGTAAAGAATAGAAAACTAAAAAAAGGAAAAATTCTTCAGGTTCTTCAACACCTTAAACCAATTAAGAGGTCTCAAATATAAAGGCTGCATAAGAGAAAAAGAAAAAAAAAGCCAGGAAGATAAAAAGAAAGAAAAAACCAGTATTTGAGGTAGACGGAGAAACAAAAGTACCAGAAAGGCAAAAAGAGAAAAAGAAAAAAAGGCTACTCCCTTAAAAAAAAGGGAAGGGAATCATTAATACTAAAACTTTTCTTTTAAAATAAAAAACAAACGTAAAAAATTAACTTCCAAAGACAAGCATTAAAAAAAAAGGAAAGACAAGTTCCAAAGAACTAAAAATCCAAATAGCTATTTCAAAAAGTGAACTGTTGAGGAGGGGTAGCACAGCTTAGGAAAAATTAAGAAAACACACTGCACTTCGCACACACTGCACAGCTTAGGAAAAATCAAGAAAACAAACTGCACAAGATCTAAGGCTCTTGTTGTAACACTCTTCTCCAGAAACTTATCACTTTTTCTTTTCCTATAAACTTCAACACCAGACTCCAGCTGTTGATAGAAACCCAGAAGAGCACCTGCAATAATACTCTCCCATGCTCTTTCCTCTATCTTATCAAATAGCAATGTCCTTGAAAAAAAGTCTTTGTTCTTTCTTTCTCAGCTTTGTCTGGTCACAAGAGAAATAGAATATTTCCAAGTTGGCAGTGTTACAAAGGTTTTTTTGCTTTCACTTTCCCCCTCCTTTTCCAAGCAAAATGCAATAAGAATTAATTAAAAAAAGGAAAAAGATATTTTTTAAAAAAGAAATAATTAAAAGAGAGTCTCTAGCCTAAAATAGTTACAAAATCAAAAAGGAGAAAGAAAAAAAATAGATGGAAAAGAAAAAACCAGTCTAGTTTCAAAATATAAGATCATGTATAGAAAATCCAGCAATGAGAAAAAAACATTACTTTGACATTCCTGTTTAAAATCGCTGCTTAATCACTTCTGTCAAAACTTTTACAGATTCTTTCTTTTCCTTAGGGTGTCCTTTCAGATCTTAGAATAAAGAAAAAGTTCTCATCAAACCAGCACACTCTCTGTTCTCTTGTTTTGGAGCTGTCCCAATTTCAGCAGCTTTAATGGCTGCCTCTTTGCCGCTGGCAAGAAGAGCTTCTCCTGGATCTACCAGGGACTTTGCAGTGTCCCTGGGATCGACAGGATGCGCTCTTCACTTTCAACATCTCTTCGGGACGGTTTAGATCTGATAGGATCGTCCAGGAGCAAAGATATTGGCAGCGATCTCAGACCTCCAAGATTGCATGCCGTATCGTCGTGACGCCAGCTCCGCCCTCTCTTGTACAGGTCCACTATTATGAATCTTACTAGGCAGTGTGGTCTAAATTATTAATAAGATAAAAATATAAATCCAATGTATGATATTCCTCCATATTTTTCATACTGGAAATTTAAAAAAAATCAAGTAATGCTTGCTAAATATGTTCAAGCCAATAGTGGCAGAAGGAAAAGAAAAAAAATTGAGATTAAAAGTTTATTTGCGCTTAGGGCTATTACATCTTTGCTGATAAAAGAGTTACTTGGGTTAAGTTGGTTTCCAATACTGCACCAACAGATTTAGGGTGATTCCTGCCTCTCCTTTTAAATCATTCAGTTTTCTTGGGAAAAGGCAATCCTGCAAATTGTAGTAGAGAAGAGAAAGTCTAGAATTTTCCCAAGGTGAATGGAAAACTGTTAACATAGCATTGGGGGGGGGGAATAATCCCACTCTGGGCTTTTTAGAGAAAGGTAAGATACAGATAACGTGACATAAGTAAACAAAGAAATAAGTCATTTCATGCATTGAGGGGTCACTTAATTTTTCATAGTGGTTTTCTCTTCCACATGAGCATTTAACATTTTGCATTATCCTTTTTTGACAGTGGATATTTTGACTGCACGTCAGAAAAAAGCTGAAGAATTAAAGAGACTAACAGATTTGGCAAGTCAGATGGCCGAGACTCAGCTGGCTGAATTGCGAGCTGAAATTAAGGTCAACTTTAAAAGGGTATTTCTCTTGAAAATAAACATAGCTGTTTACAGGTAATGCATCTGTTTCAGCACTTAGAGCCACAGGTTCTCACCACAAGGCTCAAGCAAAGTATAAATCTAGCTTTTTAAGAATGGCATCTTACTTAAAACTATGCTATCTCTCTTATACTTTATAGCAAGAGTAGTAACAGTATTCAGTATATATGTATAAGCATAATAATATTCCTGCTTTTCTTTCCAGTTCTATTAAAGTTGCAGAATTTTTGGTTTTATTTTGAGCTTCATGCTTAACTCCCTTGTATAACTGTAGTTTTTTTTCCAGTGACAAGCACTCCCTCTATCAAATCTGAGAATTCTGAATCAGATTTTACAATAGCATTTTATAAAATAGAGAAAATATCCAAACTTTTAAGATTGGAACACTTATCTCCTTAAAAAGCTTTAGTTCAACACATTAGACTTCAATGTGATTTTCCAGTTATTTAATATGTGAGGCTATTTATGTTACTTTTCCCTTCATTGTAGCACTTTGTAAGTGAACGTAAATATGATGAAGAATTGGGTAGAGCTGCCCGCTTTTCCTGTGACACTGAACAATTAAAAATGCAGATATTACAGTGTGGAGAAAGTAAGTTGTAGCTCAGCTTCTTCATTAATTGCTCTTTAAAACACTTGTTAGAACCATTTTCATAGCTAGTAAATATAATGCCTTTGGTTTAATTTTTCTGGAATTAATGTCAATATATTATATGATAAAATTTGCATTTTTTTTGTAGTTTTCCATCCAAAAAACAATTACTCCTCTAGAACACCATCCAGTATGTTCCTTCAATCAGAAATTTTAAAATCAGTGACCAGCATGCAAAATACATGTAACCAAAAATATTCTAATCAGACTCCTGCCAAGACTTCTGATCGTAAAACAGCAATAACTAAAGTTTCAAGCCAAGTTCTCCCAGTTACACAATCATCTTCTCATGTAATTTCTACAAATAAACAGGTAAAGGCCAAGGAAAAAGTTTCGTCTGTGAATTAGAATAAAAATTATAAAATAAAAAATTTACAACTGTATGAGAAACATCTTATAGTTGAGATTATTTTCATCAGGTCAATTTCTTCCCAGATTTAGAAATTCTTTCAAATACTGTACTATTAAAAGATTAGATTCTGCAACAACTTTGGATTTGATTTATGTAAGTGACTTTAAGACACTTTTAAGCTAATTCTTATGTTCTTAACATTTAACAAGAGCAGAATATGTTTTTTTTTTCAGTCAAAAATGAGCCGCATTGATTAATGAATTGAAGACATCACAATGATGGATTAATCTCACATCCATATATAAACCCTTTTCTGTCTTCCATTTATACCAACTCTATCTAGCTGATGAAATGTCTCCAGAACAATGAATGAATTGATGAATGAATGATGTATTACTTCATTCTTTTGGAAAACAATCTGTTGTTCCAAAAGTGTTTTGGAATAAGCTTAACTGTTATTATGTCCAGGTTTATTCAGTGATGGCTATAAAGCTGTCTTCAATTAATCAATTTGTAATCAATTTGGGGTTCTCTTTGAAACAATGACTCCTTTTAAAAGAGCAAGTGGGCAACCATGGCCAGGGGTCCTTTGCACAAATTTATCTTTGTGTGCCAATTGCACCCATTCCTGGACTAGTGTTGCACCCATTCCTGAACCAAATACTGAACACTGAAAATTGTTTCATTTTCCAAAACATGGTAAAGTTGAGCTAAGCCAGGTCCAGTGTCATTTTGTCTTACTCTCAGAAGAATGCAATTACAGTAGTAGCAATTCAACCAAATTGCCAATAAATAGCTTATTGTTTTGTTATCTTCCCACCCACCCCCAGTTCCCCCAACAAGGGGGAAGGGTATGATTTTTATTCTTCCAGCCAGTAGAGGCAACAAAGTTGATGGGGTCATTAGAACAGCCTCAAGGATTGTTGTTATATTATGCTGACATGCATAATATAATATATATGCTTTGGTAGATGTAATAATCCCACCTAACTTTTAATAAATTGAGCTAAAATTGCACTGAAATGAGTCCCGATGTTCTCTTTTCTTCCTGAACAGAATGTGTCTTCAGGTCCGAGACGAAGATTTCATGCACACTACCATGGCATTCGAATCAATAGTTCTCTCAAGCCCCAAAATCCTGGTGATGAGTCTGATCAGAGCAACCCGAAAAGTCACTCCCGACATGAATTCCGACGGCAGCACCATCATAGCTTTAGGCCCAAAAACAGAGGCATGGTAAAAACTCAAGAGCAACCAACTCCCATCAAAAATCTAGAAAAGGGAGCATATCCAGAGAAAAAACAGCAAAAGCATCCTATTTCAGACCCTACAGAGCCTAGTCCTTTGTGCAGCAATATAGCGAGAGGTTCTCCCTGTAATTTATGTCCTCCAAGAATAGAGACTTCTGGAGAGACACCTGTCCTTTCAGTCACGGTGCCAGCTGTGACTTTGGTGGCATGATAACAGTAATCTTAGTTTTTTCACTTAAAGGTGCTTCTCCCCTCCCTTGTTTTGTACTCTACAAGTACTGATGAAGTAGCTTGAGAAAAATATTACAATTGTGGTAAACCAAACTTGCTAAAATGGTCTTAACTTGATATTGTTTTCTACATGGAAAGCTTTGCTCAATATACTCAAGATTATTTTTTCATAATAATGCAGCTTTAGCCAGCAGTACTTACAGACCTACTAGACTGATATTGAGAAATAAACTGTAAGAGGATTATAGATAATGTTAATTACTGCCCAGTTTGTTTCCAGTCATTCAGTATTAAAAAATTAAAATATTGGCATCTCTAGCAGTAGACTGTTATGTAAATACATAACATTTTTCACACTTCCCATATTAGATAGAATTCAACAATTGTGTATGACAGATCTCATAGTTCTGCGTGACCTAATGTCATATCCAGAAAAATATTCAAGATCAATCATAATAGTAGAAAAACTATATATTAATTGTTCCATACTATAATATTTGTAAAATGTCTTTTTGTTTTCTTTTGAAATTTATATAACTTACACAGTACAGTTTTTCCAAAAATTTCAGTTCTTTTTAATGACTGATTATTTTTGTAGACTAAAAATTGAATGTGTTTCAGTCTCAGATTCCTTTTTTTTTTCGGGAGGGGAACTATTCCTACTTGAGGTTCAAGAAGGTAAACTTAACATTCCCACTAACACTATTGCAATAGGCTACTTCATCTTCCACCAGCCCTCTTGAGCCTCTGATGCAATTACTGTGACCATCTTTGCTGGGAGGGGGAAAGGGGGCAAATTCACCTTCCTTCCCATTAGTTATGCTATCTCCTTAAACATAAGGAATCTCACAAATCCTTATCAAATATCTTAACCAATATAAGCATATTATCTTTCCTTTCTTCTCACACTGCCAAAAATGATGAGGGGAATTTAGTTTACTTTTAGGATTTTCATAGCTAACTTCTATTCAGCTCTTCAAAAGAAAGACACTGCTCCCATTCAGTGTCTTCAAAAGGAAAAATAAGTCACACATATCTCTGGATTTAAAAGAATTAAATATTTCCTTTTAAGAAGTCGCATTTATTGATAGTCAAGTGCCTCTGTTTTACATAGGCTTGTCTTGGCCCAGAAGACCAAAGCCATCCATTAAGATTAAAGAAAGCCTAAATCTCTAAAAAGTACCTCTGAATGAGCCTTGAGCACTATTGCATATTTTATACAAACCTGACCAGCCCACAGCACTGTTACAAACATCTGTTCATATTGCTAGGCGAAATGGTTGTCTATTTCCAGAGATAAAAGACTTTACCTCCAATGTTCATTCTGTTTCTTTATTACAAGGAGGGGGAATATTAACTAAGAATGATCCTATGGCTGCTACAAGATTAAATACTCAGAAAAGAATGACATGCCTGTCAGAAACTAGCCTTGCTCCTATAATGCTTACAGTTACATGGAACTTATGAGTGCAGTAATCCATTTCCCATTTGCAAATAAGTGCTCAGCATGCTTTTCAGTTTTCAAGGGTAATGAGGCCTTGATACTTCAATCCTTCCCTGAATGGGGAAGGAGTTATATAGCCAGACAAATGCCCCCCAAATGAAATTGGGAAATTGACTGAGGAGTATTTAGCACTATTCAGTTCACTTGGGATAAATGGGAATGAAAGGATTTTGACATAATTGGAAATAGTGGTGGTAGGAAAATGTCCTAATAGCTTTAAGAGAAGGTATTTTCAAACTTTAAGGTATTAATGGAAAATATCTTTCTGATAATCAAATATTATTTTTTATGTTAGGACCAGAAGGCTACGTAGGGAAATAGAATGCTTGGGAAGTACAGAGCAAGTTATAGGGAAACCCCACCATTTAGCAAAAGCAACATTCTGAGAGAATGTGGAATAGACTCCAAAGATAATTTTCTAAGTAGATAAAATATTTTCACAGCTTCCTGCATACTCAGAGAACCTATCTTTGTAAGAATCTCAGATTTGTTTGTAATAAGACAGTATACCTCAAACCATATTAATATATGTTTAATATAACATGGTTAACATCTTAGAAATATGTGGCCATACCTATCGAAAGCAGAACAGCCAGAACAATGGCAGAGTAAAAATCTTGGTTTCAGGAGGAAGAGACTTTATTGTTCTCTATAGCAATAGCACTTACACTTATATACTGCTTCATAGTGCTTTACAGTCCTCTCTACGCGGGTTTAGTCAACTTATTCCCCCTAACAATCTGCGTCCTCATTTTACCAATCTCGGAAGAATGGAAGGCTGAGTAGGCACAGAACAAATTGCACAAGTTTTCAAAAAGTTAAAAACCTTGGAACGTTTCCAATCTAGCATAAATAATATTCTAAAATGACCAATGTTCCACATTTAATCTATACTTCATGATTTATAATGTACCTTACAAAAGTTAACACCAACTGACTACCATCCACCATCTAACTAGAGCATTTTGACTATTTCCAATATTTTTGTGCAACCTGGGATTGTTTTGTCATCTCAGGTGGTAAAAGTTTCTGTTGTTAAAAAATAATGACCTTAGAAACTAGTGTCACACATCACCACTCAGCTGGCTATTCTGGAGACCATCTCTGATACCAGTGCACTTCAGGGAAAGGCCTGAATCCTCACAGTTTAATGAGTGACATGTAGAAGTAGCAGTAATTGCAGCAGATGGAAATTGCTGTTTAACTTTCTTCAAAACTGATGAAGAATGCTGAGTTTGTAATTCATTACAGAGTGGAGTCCGCTTCAGTTTTATCACCCGACCAGTTACAGACTTTCTGGATGAGGGAGACTTTGAGATCATTTGGCCAACTTCCTCACGGTCAGCATTTCTAAGAGAGGCCTGAGAATTTTTAGTCAATGGTAAGGTCCTTGCATAAAGAGTACTGGAAATCTTTTTGCTTGTTAAAGAAATATCTCTGCTAGGACACTTAAGAGCCATTTGGGCATGTGAAGATGCTGTTATTTTTAAAGAAGCTGAATTCTTAACTTTGATGCAGGTACTTGTAGAGGGGCCAGAGAATTGAACTGGCTTCCGACCTATTCTGCTATTCAGCTGAGTTTCTTCCTCATCAGGAGAACCAAATATTCGTCTGTAAAAAAATCATTAAGTCCATTGAATCCAGTAAAGACAGAAGTATATTTAACATATACAAAAATTATTTTACTCTAATATCTGCCTAAAATGGTATATACATATATATCAGACATTTCAAACATCAAGGATGAGGATTTCAGCATATTTTCAAGTATATTTTTCTTATGTTTATTATTGTATTACAAAATGGGCTTCCATTTTATTTTATTTTATAGTAAAGAGAATAATACATAGATTTTTATGAGAGGAGCAGGAGCAGGAGAAGAAGCATCTCTCCACTACTCATTAAAGAAGTTTCCACATGAGTGAAAAAAAATTACTGCTGCTTTAAGAAATGCCTTCATTGAAGATTGATTTAAGATTGTTCACTGCCCAGAATCTCTTGTTGAGATGAGTTATTCAAATTTAATTAATTAATTAAATGAGATTCTTAAAGCAAAAGCACTTATATTTCAGGTTTGAGTGGAGACCAGAAAAAAGTTGCACTATTTCAATGAAAGCACAGGTGCTGCCCTTGCACAAGGTCTAAAACATTTCTTTCTAATATCAAAACAGATACACAATTCTAGTATTTTGTAATATTGTTTAACATATTGAAAGGAGGGTTCAATGATCCTTCTATAACACACTAACTGCATATTGCATGGTAACACGCATGATTCTTCTATCAAAAGATACTGAATACAAAAACTTAAGTGCAAATATAACTTTTATTCCACTTAAAGGTTACAACAGGCAAATGAACCACAGTACCTACCGTTTATGTACTGGAGACATATTCTGAAGGCTTCCTTTCAAAGAATGCTCCTCAAGAGTCCAACACTCAATCAGCTCCTGTGGTACTCGCCAGTAGCTGGCACCTTGTAATTTCAAACATATCATTTCACAATATTCAAGATGCATAAATTTGGTAACTTCTACCTGAAATTCACTGATATGCAATAAGGAATGTGTTAATCCAACTATAAACATATCTTCATTACAAGAGTTTCGTTTTGTGTTCCCATAATTATAGAGCAATATTCTGAATATCTTTTTCTACATACACAATTGAATTACATCCAGCATTATATAAGTGAAGTCACTGACATAAAAATATGAAATCTTGTTCCCTTTCCTCATCCTTTTACTCAGTGGTCCCGAACCTTTCCAGCTCTGGACCAGTAGCAGGCAGCAACAGTGGAGAAAGTGTGCACAACTTAATCCCATGCATCCGCAAATGGAGTTTTGCATGCTCGCTCGCCACTTCCACAACCCTATTCCCAATGGGCTGTAGACCAGAAGCGATTTGCAGATCGAGAGTTGGGGACCCCTACTTTTACTGAACACTTCCCAACCTTTGGAAGATTGTCAACCTGCTGTAGTCATTCTGTTTGTATGTGGAGGGAGAGAGATATTGCAGGATGCAACTCATACTTTCTAATTTACACTATTTTTTACCTTTTTATAATTTATATAATACTATTTTTTACCTTTCTCAATTTCAGGCAGTTGCCTGAAGTAGTAATATGCTTCTAAAAAGGGAACAAAATAATGGCTATTACGCTTAACTGACTTCTTTAGGGAAGTGTGTGCATGTTTTCAAAATTCACAATACTTGTTCTAGCAGAAATGAACTATCATGCCAGCACATGATAGCATGAACCCAATATATGATATTTGAAATGGTATTTCTTGTATTTCACAATTGCTGATTAAATTTTTACTATAGTGAAATAATAGATGGTTGGTTGGTTGAGCCTGAGTAATAATGCCAACATACTGGTTTGTTACCTTAAGAGCCAGTTATTCCTTTTTTCTTATGTTGCTGAATGAATAAAATGAATAAAAAATAAATGAAAAAATACCTAACCTGGCTAATTTTCAACAGCCGACTCCCAACCATAAATATATTTTTTTAAAAATTCCATCTTCAAATGTAGAAATACACACATACACACACACCTCTTCCTTCCCAAGCCTCAAATGCATCCATTATCTTCTTCAATTCTGTTACTGAATAGTAACTCCATATGTACTGGATGTTGTTTCCAGCCTCTCTAGTAAAAAAATGTAGAAAAAGACAAATTGTTTTACTAAATGAAAAGCAAAACTTTGCTAAAGTTATTTTTTAATTACCCAAGAATCATAAACATGTGAATATTCATTCCTATGATCTAAACATTTAAGATAACATTGTTGAAATTTCTCTTTAACAAAAGTAGCAACACCAACTTATAAAATATTCTTCAACAGAAAATTGAAGGATATTAAGATTAATCTCAATGGGTCCCTGAGTTGGATTATCACATGGCATTTAAACCATCATTTATTTTTATTATATGATAAAAAAAAGTTATAATAGCTGAGTTCATACATCATAGTGGACCATGAAGCACAGTTTATAAACTGCAATTGATGACTCCACATTGTGTTAAAACATAATTTTTGGTTTGGTATGATATCTGAACCCAGAGACTGTGATATATTCCAGAAACTATGGTTGAAAGAAAGCAACTTAGCCAGGGGTGGGATGCAAATTTTTTAACTACCAGTTCTGTGGGCATGGGTAGGTGGGTGTGGCCAGCTGGTCATGTGACTGGGTGGGCGTGGTTTTTGTCTTGCCTACTGGGCCTCAGGGAAGCCTCCTGGGAGCAAAAACAGGGCGCAGAAGGGGCCGCACAGCACCCTCCACAACCCGTTTTTTGCCTCCTGGGCCTCAGGGAAGCCTCCTGGGCGAAGCAGTACAAGAGCAAGAGGGGGGTCAGCTGTGCCGTGCAATTTAGATTAGTTAGAAAGCAAGAAATCCAACTATTTCCTACTTTCTAGCCAATCTAAATCGCGTGACACAGCTGATCTTCGGAAAACAGTTGATCGGTGGGGGGGAGGAAATACCTTGATCTTCGGAGCAAACCGGTTCACTCCCAGCTGAGCTTTGGAGCTACCAGTTCACCCGAACCAGGCCGAACTGGTAGAATCCTACCCCTGAACATAGTGCAATAAGGCACAATTATGTGTTTAAGTGAACTATTTTATTCAGCCAAGCACCAGCACTAGTATTACACTGTTGTCATTGCTGAATGTTGATAACATGATTTGTAAGATTAAATGTAGCATTCTTTCTTGCCTAATTATTTTTACATAATAACTCCATCTAGCTATCCAGATAAATAGATAGACCTTATGCAAGCAAACTGAATGGACAACAAGAGTAACATTTAATTCTACTAAATGTTTAGTTCAATGATTTAATTACATTTGATTGAATTACTGTTTAATCTATAGTATTTTCTGGGCAATATACGTTTAAATATTCCAGGCTTAGTTTTATTAATAACAATTAAGATCCAGAGTACTACACAGACATAACAGAAGTAGAAATCTAGTTACATAACTGGACTTTCTGTTGCTCTCCTTTTCCTATATATCCTTCAAATCTGAATTAGATGTACTCAAACTTTCCAGAACAGAGAAACTGAGTGTGTGCAGGCATTTTCTAGCAGATGTTAACACACCAATATAGAAACGTAATTGGAAAGTCTTAATATTAAATCTTTAATGTTACTCTAAGTAATAATTAAGACAGTATATTCTTCTACCCAAAAGTAATTTCTATGTATTACATTTAATGGGACTACATTATTGTGACTAGATAATAAGACTACAATCTTAACCAATTTGTGTCAATAAACAAATTTCAAAAGGATTGACATAGGAAAAGATTTGCTTATTTTTAGAAAACTGTCACTATTGTGGAGCACAATAGTAAGAACCTAACTTCCTGGTAGCGCTTGAGGAACAAGTCTTATGATGGTCACCATTCACAATGACAAAGAATGAGTAGTACTGAAGTCTACAGTATCTGGAGAATATCTGCCATTTTTTCCCTAAACAGAAATTGCATAATGAGTTATATAAATTCATTTAGTTTGCAAATCAGTTTGCAAATTATAGAATTCTTTAGAATAGAATTCCTTGATTGGCCAAGTGTGATTGGACATACAACTGATTTGTCTTGGTGCAAATGCTTTCAGTATACATAAAAAGATACATTCGTCAAAGAATCAAGAAACATCAGGTACAACACTTAATAGTCATAGGGTACAATAAGCAATCAAATCATACCAGGAAAGTCAATATAAATCGTAAGGATACAAGCGACAAAGTTATAGTCATACAGTCACAAGTGGGAGGGGATGGGTGATACGGAATGATGAGAAGATTAATAGTAATAGTAATGCAGACTTTGTTATAGTTGGACATTTAGTTTAGTTTAGTTTAGTTTTTTGTCATTGCACCTCATACAACGAAATCAAACACCATCTTCAGTGCACATCATGACCATGACCATGAAAATAAACACAAACACACATCCTTCACCCTTCATACATTGAACCGAAAACCCCCGACACCACACCAACACTGCACTATACAGCAGAATTCAAAAGAGCTACTGCCCTGGGATAGAAACTGTTTTTCAGCCTATTTGTCCTTTTTTTTTATTCTGTACCGTCTGCCGGATAGTAATAGTTCAAAAAAAGGGTTCCCAGGATGAGATGGATCTTTGAGAATGTTTTGAACTTTCTTAAGGCAGCGGGAACTATAAAGCTCTTCCAAATAGGGGAGAGGGTAACCAATGATCTTCTGGGCAAAGACATTAACCTTCTGGAGTGCTTTCCTATCTGCCACTGTGCAATTGGCAAACCATACAGAGGTGCAGTATATTAAAATGCTCTCTATGGTGCAACAGTAGAAGGTCACCAGCAGTTTTTCATTCAGTTGTTGTTTTTTGAGAAGTCTCAGGTAGTATAATCTCTGCTGGGCCCTTTTGACCAGTGCTGCAATGTGGGTACCCAGGTCAGGTCCTCTTTTAGGATAACACCCAGAAACTTAAAACTGGCCGCTTGCTCCACTCGGTCTCCAATGATAAGCAAGGGCTGGATGTCTGATCTGTTACTTCTATAATCTATTATAAACTCCTTGGTGTTGAGGACCAAGTTATTGTCTCCGCGTCACAAAAGCAACTGGTCCACCTCATCTCGGTAGGCAGACTCACTCCCCCGGAGATAAGTCCCACCACTTATAATCTTAATCACCTGACTGAGAAACAGCTCACCTTTTGTAAATATTTCTACTATTTATTCGTCCTCCTAGTTCCTTTTCAATTGCAGTTATTCCATCTGCTTTTGTAGCATATATTCCAATTACTCTACTCTCACAGCTTGCACCAGAAGTGTTGAGGTAATGCAAGACCCAAACTGTTGGTTTAGTGCATATTAAGCCATAAGAGTCACAAAAACCTACGAGTACCTAGAAAAGGAGTATACAAACACATATATTCAATTAAACAATCTGGCTATTTAATATATTTTACATAATTTGAATTATTAAAAAGTATCCAAAATATTGAATTCTGTCAATGTAATCCTATACCATTTTGCCAATGATAAATACCCAGATATCTGCAGTCTTACCACTTCTACTCTGAAAAACAACTTAACAATATTTTAAGTATTTATTATATGTAGCCAATATTTGCTAAATGTGCGGACAAAATTTTAGATTTTTATTAGAAGTATGTTAAAGGAAAATACAGTAATATTGAAATGGATAACTGAGCTGTGATTACCATTAGTGAAAGGCTATGTTTTAATGTATGCATAAAAACATGCATATAAGTGCATGAAAAATGTCTGTTACCATTGGATTGGAAGGATTTGTACATTACACTACAGATATTTCCTTTAGTCCTATGAATAATAAATAAATATTTATTCACATTTATGCATGCATATATATATACATACATACATACATTTACATATACATATACATATACATATACACATACATATATATATATATAAAATGGCTAACATTTAAAAAAAGTTTTTCACTGCCAGCCCATCCTAGACAAAGTAGTTGGTGGATTAAGCCCAAATAAAAGGGTAAAAGTTATTTTCCAGCTGAGAAATATACATTACTTGTCCTTCATTAAATTTTGACTATATATATCAGAATAATTGAAGAACATAGGAAAACTCTGACCTTCTTAAGTTCTACATTTGTTCTAAAACAATAGGTTTCCATTTCATTAGCTAGGTGGTCAACAAGACTGTAAGGGTAAGGAATGCCAAAATAATCAGCTTCTTCTTGTAATGCAATCCGTGTTTCCTCATTTTCAGGAATCCAAACTTCTCCATGAAGATAATTTAAGAGGTATTTAAAAAGATTGCCATCACGATCAATAAGGCATGCTCCTGAAAGCAGATACAAAAAATGTACACATACATTATATAACTCCATTACTGTAGTATATTATATTGCCCAGTACATCTGTGTTAACAAAGAAGAAAATACAATTAAACTTTTAATTTGTATTAACCAAGTTGGATGTAGTTCAACACATTGTACTGGATTAATAGAAGCCAAATCAGGAAGATTACTTTATAGCATAAGCCATGCTAGTTTACTTCTGTATATATAGAAAGCATTGTTCATCTCTGTCAAATTTGAACACCTACTTAGAAATTACATTTTCCAACCTCATATTTATAGAAGAGAATATATGTAGCTCAGGGTTGAACTGTTCTTGACCAAGGACTCTTTATATCATATTTGCTTAAGTGGGTTTATTTCAAAAGTTTTTTTTATTTCTTCCCTCTAGGATAGAAGTATAAACTTTTTTTTTTTCTATGAGGACCATATTTGGCTATTTAATGGCATGCTACAGGCTCCACATCAAAAAACAAACAAGGAAGAAATTGGATAATGGTTTATTCCCATTTATAATTAAACATGAAATTTAGTATTATTCCCTAATATGTAATAAATTTACTCTTCTGTTCCATTATAAATTAGTTTGATAGAACTCTGGGAGAGGCCTTGGGCCATACATGAAGCTTTCATGGGCCTGAAGCCACAAAGTGCAAACCTCTGTTCCAAATTCTAACCCACTAAATACTAACAAAAAACTGATGAAATAATTCCCCTTTAACTCTAATCACATCCCCAACTGTGCATTGGGCTTTAGTTCAAGACACTTGTTTCTATATAGAATGAAATGGTATAGATTGTGTTGTGGCCCCGATTCCCGAGCCTATGCTGTCAGAGGAAGAAAACCTGGAAGATGAGGAGGAGGAACTGGGAATGCCTTCCTCCCCAGGACCTTCCTCTCTGGCAATGCCTTCCTCCCTGATAATGCCTCAGGTTTCATCAGACAACCGAGAGGAACAGCCTGAGATTAATCAGGAGGAAGGCATATTGGAGCAGCCCCTGACAGGGAGTAAAGAGGAAGAGTGTTGGCTTGATCCTAAGCAGCATCGTAGAGAGAAATGTGAGCAGCAACGTAGGAGGCATGGGAGGGTCAGTGAGTGAGCTGAGTCATTGAGCCACACCCCACAGGGGATAAAAGTGGGTGTGTTTTCAGCTGGAACTTTGTACAGGACAAAGTTTAATCTTACTTCAGATTTTCTTTGTGAATGATTTTTGTGGACTGCCTTGTAATTTTCTGTGAGTAGATTTTTATTTGTTATCAGTTCGGACTTGGCAGGCAGTGGGTGTTGGAATGCCAAGGATATTATCAGTTCCAAAGAATTAACTCTGTGAAGTCTGAGCCAGCTTGCCTGCCTGTGTTTGTGTAAGTTTGTATTCTTTCATCTTTTGGGAAAGAAGAAAAGTGAGACAGAACAGATTGTACATCTGCAGAATGAAGGCTGTACATAAGAATGAACAGATGCAGAAGGAAGAAATCAAGTGGTAGTCAAGCTCATAATGCAAAGAAGCCTACAACCAAGTTATCTTATGGTAAATGCTGAAATGCATTTTTCATCTTTTCAAATTTTAACTATTTACAATTTAAGAAGTTTTTACCTGAATTATCCATTTTTAAAGGAAACCTTCCACTGAACATAGCTGCTAACATTGAATCCTTAAAACGGCATAAAGATTCACGTCTAGCGGTATACATAAAGCCTCCAACATTAAGTTGAATAATATCTACCATCTTTCCAGACTTGCTGTCATCCATCACTTCTGCAGTTAATTTTGTTGATTAAATTATGTATTTTGATACCTGAAATAAATTTTATATAAAATTGAATTTAGGAGATTAAGAAAATTAGCATTTTGGTAGCATTATCACTCAAAAACAATGGTTACATGACTTAAATTTTGTGCTGATGTTTCAGCTCAATCCTTTGGACAATTAGCGGAAATCTCTTAAATGCTGAAGATCCATACCATCATGAGAATGCACATGCAGGTCATACTTCTAACCAAGCATTCTTAAAATTGTTGGTGATTCATATGTTTTTATTAGAACCTCCTTTCAGAAGAGATTATCCAAGCTATACAGACCTTGTAGGATTGCCATTGTGGGGAAAAATAGGAGCCAGCCACCTTGTATACCACCTTGAGCTGCTATGCTACTGCGGGTTATAAATCAAATAAATGCACATGCTCTGTGACTTTTCTAGACAAATACACTAAATCCATAAAAACAGCCTGGTTGTTTAGCAAATAATAATAAAACATCTTGATGTATACAGTACTACAATATATGGGCTCCTATTCCCCTTTCCAAATATACTGTGCCATGAGAAAACACAAGGGGACTAGAAATGGGGAAAAATGCCTAGGTCCAATGAAATTGTCCAAGTAAGACAAGCCTCCTGGAGAGCTTTGCCATGTCATTAATGTTTCTGACACAAATTAGGTCCAAACTGAGCAGCAGATTTCTTTGCTAGATCTAGCGATTAGTGTATCTCTCCTTTCTAAAATTCTAAGATCCAAGAAGGAATTTAGAACAAGCAATGACAAATGACCATGCTGTACAATTTGAAGTATGGATATTGGCCAGGCAAGCTGGATTCTTTACATTAAACCATGCTCAATAGTCCAAAGAGTACAGAGCTGTTGTATGAAACAGTTGGAAGACAACAGTTTTTCTACTGTTGGGAAGAATCCAGTTTACAGATCGGCTGCCAAAATTCCTTAAAAGCCTGCTAAATATCACCATCACATAAAGTAAATGCAGTTATCCCTGGAAACAAAACTATCAAAGCCGATGTGTAAAAATGTGGGCAGCTCCGAGAAGCCAGCAAAGGGTTACAATTTTACTTCCTCTTGGCTGCCATCCAGTGGTTGGCTGGATTTTTGCATTTGAAGGAATCCTGCTCCCTTGCTAAATCAGTCAAGCTGCCCCCTTTGCCTCTTTAATAAGAAATTATGTACGTTGCTAAGGGCGGGGAGGAACACGCAGCATCCGGGCAGGAGGGAGGGAGGGAGGACACCGAAACCAGTCTCCTTCCTCCTTCTACAGCCCGAAAACAGCAGTGGCTGGAGGAGGAGGAGGAGGAGGAAGCCGTGAGCACAAGGACTTCACTGAGACGAGATAAGGGGATCCGAAGGAGGCGGCTCATGCGGTCCGTTACCTTCCTAGGCTGAGGTTCCGCCCAGAAATTTTCGAGACTGGCACTCGAAATCCCGCCTTCCTCTCACGCTACCGTCTCTACCGCTTCCATTTCCAAATCCGGCGGAAAGGACGGAGGCGGAAGTGGAGTCACGGCCAGGCTGGATTTAGCCCCCGGAACAAGAATCCATGGATGCAACAGGATGACAAAACAAGAAACCACTTGGAAAAAAGTGTCCCTCCCTCCCTCCATAAGTCTCCTCGCGCGGTTAGGCAAGCATGAGGAGGACAACAGGGCAAGAATAGAGTCCGCCTAGAAAGCGTCATGGAAGAAACTAGACGAGCGAGTCTCTCTATAGCCCCAGCTGTCCATCGATCGCTCTTCCACCGTACTTTCTCGATCGACCGGGTCCAGGCTCGGTTCCACGCGCGCCAGCGTCTTTCGTAACATTTAGGTGTTGAATGGGAGCGCGCTTGCCTGAGGCACGCAACGCTCGCGCTCTTGCATGACCGCAGCTAAATGGTTCTGGCATATGAATTGGATCTAGAAGCAAAACTGGCAAAATTCAGCTTATGTAAGAGTGGTGCTATACATACCACTCTAGGGGGCCTCAGAAGATTCTGTACCAGCTCTAGCTTTCAAATACTCTTTAAGGGTAGCCCCATGTAAAGCATTGCTGTAATGCAACCGGGAGATAACTAGGGCATAAGTGACTGAGCACAGAGCCTCAAGATCCAGGGAAGAACACAACTGGCAAGTATATACAGGTAGTCTTTGATTTACAGCAGTTCATTTAGTGACTTTTCAACGTTACAACAGCACTGAAAAAAGTAATAGGACTGTTTGTTTCACATGATCATTGCAGCATCCCTGTGGTCATGTGATCAAAATTCAGATGCTCGGCAACTGACTCATCCTAGGATCATGCAACTCCCTTTTGCAACTTTACAAAGGCAATGGGGAAGTCAGATTCACTTAGCAACCATGTTACTAACATAACAACTGCAGTAACTCACTTAACTGTGGCAAGAAATGCCATAAAATGAGGCAAAATTCATTTCACAATTGTCTCACTTTGCAGCATTAATTTTGGGCTCAATTGCGGTTGTAAGTGGAGGAATACCTACAGGTGAAACTCTAAAAATTAGAATATCGTGCAAAAGTTCATTTATTTCAATAATGCAACTTAAAAGGTGAAGCAAATATCTGAGAGAGACTCATTACATGCAAAGCAAGATAGTTCAAGCTGTGATTTGTCATAATTGTGATGATTATGTCTTACAGCTCATGAAAACCCCAAATCCACAATCTCAGAAAATTAGAATATTACATGCAATCAATAAAACAAGGATTGTACATAGAACAATATCAGACCTCTGAAAAGTATGAGCACCATATGTACTCAGTACTTGGTTTGGGCCCCTTTTGCAGCAATACTGCCTCAATGCGGCGTGGAATGGAAGCTATCAGCCTGTGGCACTGCTGAGTTATTATGGAAGACCAGGATGCTTCAATAGCAGCCTTCAGCTCTTCTGCATTATTTGGTCTCATGTCTCTCATCTTTCTCTTGGCAATGCCCCATAGATTCTCTATGGGGTTCAAGTCAGGCGAGTTTGCTAGCCAATCAAGCACAGTAATCCCACGGTCATTGAACCAGGTTTTGGTGCTTTTGGCAGTGTGGGCAGGTGCTACGTCCTGCTGGAAAATGAAGTCAGTGTCCCCATAAAGCTCGTTTGCAGAAGGAAGCATGAAGTGCTCCAAAATCTCCTGATAGATGGCTGCGTTGACCCTGGGCTTAATGAAGCACAGTGGACCAACACCAGCAGATGACATGGCTCCCCAAATCAACAGAGACTGTGGAAACTTCACACTGGACTTCAAGCATCTTGCAGTGTGTGCCTCTCCATTCTTCCTCCAGACTCTGGGTCCTTGGTTTCCAAATGAGATGCAAAACTTGCTCTCATCAGAAAAGAGGACTTTGGACCACTGAGCAACAGACCACTTCTGTTTTTCTTTAGCCTAGGTAAGATGTTTCTGATGTTTGTTGTTCAGGAACGGCTTGACAAGAGGAATATGACATTTGAAGCCCATATCCAGGATCCGTCTGTATGTGGTGGCTCTTGATGCATTGACTGCAGCCTCAGTCCACTCCTTGTGAAAGTCCCCAACACTTTTGAATGGCCTTTCCTGACAATCCTCTTCAGGCTGCGGTCATCCCTGCTGCTTGTGCACCTTTTTCTTCCACACTTTTTCCTTCCACATAACTTTCTATTAATGTGCTTTGATACAGCACCTTGGGAACATCCAACTTTTTTTGCAATTAACTTTTGAGCCTTTCCCTCCTTATAGAGGGTGTCGATGATGGTTTTCTGCACAACTGTCAGGTCAGCAGTCTTTCCCATGACTGTGCTTCCTACTGAACCAGACTGAGAGAGCATTTAAAGGCTCAGGAACCCTTTGCAGGTGTTATGGCTTAATTAGCTGATTAGAGTGGGACACTTTGAGCCTAGAATATTGAACCTTTTCACAATATTCTAATTTTCTGAGATTGTGGATTTGGGGTTTTCATGAGCTGTAAGCCATAATCATCTCAATTATGACAAATCACGGCTTGAACTATCTTGCTTTGCATGTAATGAGTCTATCTCAGATATTTGCTTCACCTTTTAAGTTGCATTACTGAAATAAATGAACTTTTGCACCATATTCTAATTTTTAGAGTTTCACCTGTATACAATCTAACTTCCCCCAGGGTGAGACTATTTTTCAAAGCCAGGCCTTTTATATCTGCACTGCCTCAAGGCAGATACTCCAAACCCCTTTAACAGAGCATACCTGCCCATGTGGTGAAAAAAGATCAAAACCATTTCACATACATTCCTATAAAGATATTTATCTGTGTAGTAGGCTGTATTGATATTATCCTTCTCATCTTTCCTACTACCTTTTCCTAATGGTATCTATGATTTATCACTCATTATATCTTATGATTGATTATTGTAACTATGATTGATGATATATGACCTATCACTTTGTTGTTTGTACATACACTGAGAGCTTATGCACCGGAGACAAATTCTTTGTGCGTCCCATCACACTTGGCCAATAAAAAATTCTATTCTACATTATAGGAATATCTGATCTGCTTAAATTCTGCACCTACTATGTACATTTTCAGGAAGACCTGACTGTTACTAAATGAATCTTCCAGAAATTCCTGTGAGATAGTCAAATTCTATTATGCCACACACAATGAAAATAAGGCCTATGTGAATAATTGCTTCTATATTATTTATCACTTTAGATATAATGCATACTAGCTCTGTGTGTGTGTGTGTGTGTGTGTGAATTATGAGTAGAAAGTGTTCTCTGCCAACTTTTCTAAAGGAACTGAGAACAACAGGTATTTGCTTTAATCTCTTCTACGTATATTAATCCTTTTTAAAAGCAAGACATGCCAAACACTGTTCACAGCATGGAATCCTGCTAGCTACGCTCAATTTTCTTGTTCCAGATCAAGTTTCAGAACCAAGAAGCACCTGGATATTTATTCAGGTTTTAGGCAAAGATCTTCCTCTACTGTATTATTGAAAGGTGCGGTGAATTTTTTTTAATTTGTGTGGAAACCATCCCAGGACAGTTTAATTTAAACATTGTTATATTTCAGTCCTGTCAAAAAGTTAATCAAGTTATACATATCCTTGTCAGAACTTGTCTCAGCACAAAATAGCTTTGGCAAGCAAAACGTTTAGACATTCCTTAGGAATGATTTCATTAAACTATTGAATTACAAAACCTACATCATGTATTTTTTACAGCTGGTGAGATTTCACTTGACTAGTGAAGCAAACTAGTCTCCTCGTCCCCTAAGAATTATATTATTAATATTATATTTCATTTAAAATTAAATTATATTACTTCTAAATATAGGTAGAAAATTGCTATTCCAACTCATAGCAATGCAGAGATATAGAAGTATGTGTATTTATGTGAAAAAAAAACTTCACTGAACACTTCTGATTCAACAGGGAAAAATTCAGATACTGTTCAATCAATCATTTGGCAATTTCCAATCATTTTTCATAGCAACCATAGGTAAGACTATGAGATCTGGGCTGCAAACATCTGACCAAAAATGCCAGTAAATAGATAGAAAAAAACTAACTTATGGACATTTGGATGTTATGTCACAATTTCTGTGACTTATTTATGTCAGATATTAGGATGCAAATACAAAGAGTTGTGAACTAGCACAGATCATGCCAGCTGTCAGTAGGGTAAACTCTAACAAGGTTAGTATGGTAAATGTCAAAACCTGAAACAAGAAGGATATATTTTCCACTCCAGATAATGTAAATACTTTCAGACACTGTGCACCTTGTACATGTTTAAAGGCTAGTTCCAAATCTAGTGTAATCATTAGCATCTTTTTATGTTGCCTATTATATAAGTAGGCTGTAAGTAATGTAGTGGTTCTTGCCACATATATATTACTAGCTGTCATGCCTTTGGTAGAGTCGGACTCTGAGGGAGAGGAAGAACAGCCGACAGGGAGTGGAGGTGTGGAGGAGCTGGAGAAGGGCAGAGGCTGGCTGGGCAGTCAGAGGAACACCAGGCCCATCTCTGCATTCTGGGACATGCAGGGAGGAATGGAGAAGGAAACAACTTGGCTTATGAGAGAGGAAGTGGCCATGATCCTTCTCATTGCTTGCAGCTGGGGAGACTAGTATATAAGAGAGATTTACGTTTTGGATTTTGTTGCGTTTGTTACTCCAGGTCATCACACTAGCCATTTCCAAGGTAGAGAGTATCAGATGAAAGAGACTTCACCATAAGATTGGGAATCTAGACATTCCTATAAGCACTTCATGCTTCCTTCCACAGATGAGCTTTATGGGGATGCTGACTTAATTTTCCAGCAGGGCGTGGCACCTGCCCACACTGCTAAAAGCACCAAAACCTGGTTCAATGACTGGGATTACTGTGCTTGATTGGCCAGCAAACTTGCCTGACTTGAACCCCATAGAGAATCTATGGGGCATTGCCAAGAGAAAGATGAGAGACATGAGACTGAACAATGCAGAAGAGCTGAAGGTCACTATTGAAGCATCCTGGTCTTCCATAACACCTCAGCAATGCCACAGGCTGATAGCTTCGATGCCACACCGCATTGAGGCAGTAATTGCTGCAAAAGGGGCCCAAACCAAGTACTGAGTCCATATGCATGCTCAAACTTTTCAGATGTCCGATATTGTTCTATGTACAATCCTTGTTTTATTGATTGCATGTAATATTCTAATTTTCTGAGATTGTGGATTTGGGGTTTTCATGAGCTGTAAGCCATAATCATCTCAATTATGACAAATCACAGCTTGAACTATCTTGCTTTGCATGTAATGAGTGTATCTCATATATTAGTTTCACCTTTTAAGTTGCATTACTGAAATAAATGATCTTTTGCACGATATTCTAATTTTTTGAGTTTCACCCGTAGCAGCTATGGATCAAGTAGAGCAGGAAACCTTTGTGCAGCATGCTTTCTAAACTTTATTTTTGAGAACTTGTAAGAAAGTGGGGCTTGCTTAATAATAGTTTTCTTAGAGTAGAGCTGAAGCCTGTTCTACTCCATTTAGATCCCCATAGATCCCAGATGCTTGGGAAGACCTTAATGACATCACTTATTCAGCCAGGGATTGGAATTATAGCTGAAATATCATCAGCAAGGGATAATGCTTTACCTCATGTCAATGGATGAACTTACCCAGTGACTTCATTTAAAAATTAAATAGGAGCAATGAAAATCTATAGATCTGAGGAATCCCCAAGCCTAGAGAGAAACATCTTGTCTCCTACTAACGTTGATTGAAATCATCACCTAAGAAAGGAGGAGAACCAGTGCAACTCTCTGCCTTCCCTCATTCCAGATTTTGAAAAAAAAAATTTTTTGAACAAATTTTATTAATTTTTAAAGACATACAAAACATAAAACTTAAGAACATAAAACCTCTTTTCTGAAAGTTATTTGTAAATTTTAAACAAATAAAACATTTTATACATCATTGACATATCTCCTTATAAACAGATAGATATCCTTTCAAATTCCTCATTATTTCTCCCTATACTTTTATTCAATTATATTTCTTTTCTATATTTATCTATTTTATGTGTTTTTATTAACTATACTTATGTTTCTTTTCTGGCTTGCTTTATTTTCTTCTATCTTTTATTCTCCATTGTCCTTTTCTAACATTCCTCCAAGGTTTTATTAGTTCAATCAAACCTAAACACACAAAAATACAAAACATAGAAACATAAAAAACCTCTTTTCTGAAAGTTGCTTAGTCCCTGGTTAAAACTCTTCGTACAGACACAAATTCAAATTCATATTCATTTTGCATACCATTCCATATCTTATTAGCATTTTCAATTTTCTATATCGCTTCTCCTCTCTTTTAAATTTTCTTAATTTTATTTTATTTATCTCATCTGAATTCGAATCATAATATTTATTATTCTTTGTCTGTTCTATTTCCAGCTATCCATTTATCTTTCTTATTTGAAAAAAACTTCTCCTGTACACTAATTGGAGTATGACGCCTTTATCTCTTTCCCCTACATTTATAATACTCAATATAGAATACATAGCTTACATTGGGATTCTGTTTGGTACATTCTAAAATTATACAATATTATCAATACCAATACAAATCTATTCATTAATATTAATATTCATTTATATCTTAAACACTTAGCACATTACTTTTCAGTTAAATCACATACTTTTATGGGAGCACCTACTTTCCATAGTTATTCCCCCCCCACTTCACATATTATAGATCATTATTTCATTAGAATGTTCCCTCTTCTCCTACTTCAAATCTCTCATTTCACAAAAAAATTCACTAGGATAACATAGTCTAATCATTAATATTAACAATCATTTGTATCTTAAACATTTTACCCATTTCAGTTAAATATCATGCCTTTATGGGAACACTTATGCTTTCCATAATTATTTCCCCCCCCATCACGTATCTTAAATCATTTGACTTTGTTTCATTAAAGTATTCCCCTTTTCTTGACAAAGATTTCACTTAATTATACTAAATATTTTATCACATTTTAAATTGCATATTGTTTCCAATTTTCTAAGGTTATTTCTAAGTGCAAATGTAAAAATACAATCTAATGTACCTTTCCAGAATCCCTTTTTCAATAAAGTTTACCCATTATCTCTAAAAGACTTTTGTTTCTTTGCATCTTGCTCTCCACCATTGAGGCTTCTCCTCCCTTCCTTTCTCCCTTGCTTATTCTTCGCCTTGTCCTCTTTACCCCCTTGTCTCTCCACCTCCCTTTTATTCTGCTTTCCTCCTTTCTGTTGTTTTCTAACATAGTATCTCCTTTTTACCTTATTCTTCTCTTTTTTAGTTGTTTTTCCAAATCTTAAAGTATTTTTTTCCTTTTTCTCTTTCTCCTTTCCTTCCCCAACCAAAGTCACTTGTTCATCAAAAATGGCTTCTTCTTTGTCCCAGTCATCCTGTTGCGCATTCAGCTTTACATAAGTACAAACCGCCATTTCTAAAAATTGAAAAAGAGTGCCAAGAGCATCCTTCCATTCTTGCTTTTCTTTTTCATATTTTTGGTATACAAGTTTCAATCCATCCACAAGTGATGCCATTGTAGAGAGAAAAAGTTTTTCCAAACAACCACCCAAGTGCTTTTAATCAGAGCTAATTCTCAGAAGTTCCAAAATCACCAAACAATCCAAACAAGCTGTTTCTTTTAAATACTTTCTCCTTCTTCACTTTCTCTTTCTGGGGTTAAAGTTTAGTCACAAAGATCCATTTAAAATATATATTTTAGAAGTCTTAGTGATGTTTAATAACTCTTTAGAATTCTAGGCAATCTTCTCCTTATTTTCAAATTTTGCTCCAATTTTTTTTTCCTCTCCCTTCCCACTCACAGCCAAAAAAGATTTTTATTTTTTTTATGTTCAGAAATCCTTATCCCTTCAGTATTTAATTACCTCCAATGCAGGTTTTCTGATTTCTCTTATGGTTCCATCCGCTGTCACGTAAGGAAGGAGAGTGAAAAGGAAAAAAAACTTTCCCTTTTAGAATTCCATTCGCCGCTTGTAACTCTCTCTGGAAACAATGTATTTTTAGCAACTTCCAAAATTCCAGGGTACTTTCTCTTGCTTTGTCCCGGTCAAAAACCACTTTCACAGCTCTTCCAACTTTCTTCCTCCTGCACAATCTTGTCCAGCCGCAGGTTTCTTCGTGATGGCCATTACTGACCACCACTCCTCTGCCTTGGGAAAAGGGGGTTTTGCCGGCTGGGGAGGGGTTCTGCGACACCCCCAAACCCCTATCCAGATCCCCCCTGCCTCTACGGGGCAGCTTTTTCCCCCAAATCCAAATGGATCAGGGGAATCTTGGCAGTGAGCACAGCAGGGATCGCGCAGTATTGCAAATCCCTGCCGCTGCCGAAGCCTTGCAAACTGGAAGCCCCAGATTTTGAAAATTGATGCAGAAAATTATAATGATGCTATAAAAAGCCACAGAGAGATCAAAGAGGGTAAGGATGAATAGAAGTCAGCTAGTTTGTGAGCAAGGTGTTGTGCAGAGTCACCCATGTTTTCATTTGTTGGTCTAGGTATGTTATACATTACAATTAAAGACCACAGCTTTAGAAAAGAACTGGCAACAACAAAACCTGAAGATTAACTTTTGAAATATCTTTGGAACTTAAAATGATTTATTTCAGAATATTTTGTCATTAGGAATCCTTTGTTTGTCACTCTTTGTCAGGTGAGGGTCCATTCAAAATCCAAGAAAAAAACCATTAGACTCCACTGTTACAGAGAAAAGGACTCTTATTGGAAATCAAGTGGTAGCATCAACAGAATTCAAGATCTGAGGCATTAGGCTTGAAAATCACATATTCAAAGTTATGGCAATGATCCACCTACAATAGTTCAAATTGGCCACCCAATCTGAGATGTGTATAATGCCATGTGGGGCATCTTCAAGTGGTGATTCAGACATTTGGCTGTTGACCTTGGCCTGGATAGATAAGATGCTGCAGCTGCGCAGTAAGCAAGTAAGCAAGAAAGTTTTCCCAAGTATTACAGTTCACCCTCTCAAGTCTCCAGCACTCTTCCCCCCCCAACAAACCCCAAATTATCCTCCCTCCCCCTGTTATTATGGCAGCCAGAAAGACAAGCAGAAGAAAGATTCTTGAAGGCTGACACTCTTGCCATATCAAAATAACACATTGGGATAATGATTTGCCGTCTCAATTTGGGTTGTCTTGGCAATATAATCTAATATATTGTGATCATTTGAAGAGGGTGAAAGTTTTGTCCACCTTTCCTGCTAAGATTACATTACAAACACCTGTTTGGGAATCTGCCTGTTAAGTCTGGGCGGTGGGTCCTAAGGAGAGACGAGACTCGAAATAGTGACAGCAGCTCTTTATTAGGAAACCAGATACTGAGACGAGACTCCCAGCTGAGGCAGCTCCTTTTATAGAGCTGGCTGCGGCTAGGCAGCCTATGACATGCATTTGAGCTTGCCGCACTTTGTTTTACCCAATCGCGGCAGCCGAATAAGAACCAATCAGAACGCTTAGTTTTGTCCAATCATGGCCCGGCTTTTCCAGACCAATATGAATGCAGGCCTACAAGCCTGCTAGTATGGAACACCTCTCCCCTCTTGGTTCCGTCCAAGGGGCGGGGTAATGTAATCATGCGAGTAGGCGGATCTTCGTACCTGCCTACTAGACTTGCGCAGTTCACAATGTCTCTGCTCACCATCAGGTTCGGACGGGCTCTGCGTCGCTCTCAAACTGCAAGATAGAACTGCCTGGAAGGGTGAGCCGGTCCTCTGGCTGCGATTCCCACCTGGTGATTCTGGGTCGGTTGAGTCGCCTGCTCCGCTGCTCCCGCCTGGGCTCTCTGGGCTGGTGGAGCTTGTCCGGCTGCTGCTTCCAGGTGAAGTGCCCGTCCGCCACGACTCCCTTCTGGCTGGTAAATCTTGTTGGTTTTTGTTTAATGTCTGTGGGGGGTGTTCTACTTGTACAGATGTTTGTTCATTTTCTGAACTTGAGGTCCCCCCCCCTCTGATTTCTTGGTTAGAGTCTATGAGGGGGAAAGCGGCCAGTCTGGATCTTAGCTGGTCAATATGACATTTCCATGACCTCCCATCGGTGGTCTCAAGCCGGTAGGAGCAGGGGCCTGTGACTTGGGTGATTTTTGCAGGGATCCAAAGTGGGTCCTCTGTAAAGTTTTTGGCAAATACAGCGTCTCCTACTTTGAAGGTGCGGTGCTTGCTGCTAGAACCAAGGGGTTTTTCTGGAGTGTAAGCAAGGTGCAGGCGGTCTAGAGGTGACCTGAGTCTTCTGCCCATTAATAGCTCTGCTGGGCTCTTGTTGGTGGTATTTGGTGTGATATGTTGTAGAAGAAGCATCCTGGTGATCTTCTCGTGGATGTTGCCGTGTTCCATTTTGTGCAGAGTTTTTTTTGTAAATTGAACCATGCGTTCAGCTCTACCATTCACCGCCGGGTGAGCTGGCAATGTCAATGTGTGTCGGATGCCGCGGTCTGCCAAGTATTGTTCAAAAGCCAAGGCGGTAAATTGTGGCCCATTGTCAGAAACGATAACATCTGGCAGACCATGCGTTGCGAAAAGTCTATTTAATTTCTTGATGACAGCTTCCGTGGTGGTTGTCTTCACTGTGCTCACCTCGAGCCAATTTGAATAAGCGTCAACAGTGGTTAAGAAGGTGTGCCCCTTGGTTGGCCCTGCGAAGTCAATATGGATGCACAACCAAGGGCCTCTGGGTGTTTCCCATTCTAATGGTGGGGCCTTAGGGGGAGCCAAGCGAGTCTCTTGGCATCTGTTACAAGCGGCGACCCAGGTTTCAATTTGCTTGTCCATGCCTGGCCACCAAGCATAGCTCCTGGCCAGGGCTTTCATGTGCACAATACCAGGGTGCCCGTCATGCAGCAAGTCTAAAACTTTTTTCTGTAGTGTCTCTGGTATTACTACCCGATCTCCCCACAACACGCAATCTCTTTGCGAAAACAGTTCAGTTTGCCGGTTTTTAAATGGTTTAAAAAGTTTGTTTGGCTCGGTTCTGGCCATCCTCTCTCCACCCAGCTGAGAACTCGTGCCAAGCGTCTGTCCTTCCCAGTTTCATGGGCAATGTCTTGCGCAGTTACTGATGGCATGGGGATCGTTTCAATTTGCAAGACTGGCAATGTGGGTGCTGGGTCCTCTTGCAAGTTTGGCAAGGGGGAGCGGCTTAAGGCGTCGGCGTGCGAGATTGTCTTGCCAGGGCGATGTATCAATTTGTAATTATAAGCGGCAAGAAATTCAGACCATCTTGTCATTCTAGGTGACAAGATGTGTGGAGTGGGCTTGTCACCCGCCAATATGCCAAGTAGGGGCTTATGGTCTGTAATAATGGAAAATGTTCTACCATAAACGTATTCGTGGTATCTCTTTACTGCTGAAACGATGGCGAGGGCTTCTTTGTCCAGCTGGCTATAGTTCCTCTCTGGCTTGGACAATGTTCTGGAAAAGAATGCAACGGGGGCTTCCGTTCCATTTGGTAAAACGTGGCTCAGGATGGCGCCAACCCCGAAAGGCAATGCGTCGCAAGTAACAGTCAGAGGTAGCGTTTCATTGTATTGCATGAGGACTGCATCTGAAGTCAAAAGGTTTTTTATCTGGTGAAACGCGTGCTCTTCTCTATGTCCCCATATCCAGGAAGCCTTTTTATCAAGGAGTCGATGCAGAGGTTCTGCGACAGTCACTTTCTGGGGTAGAAAAATGTTATAGAAATTAATGAGTCCGAGGAAGGCTTGGAGGTCCATTTTGTTCTTTGGTCTGGGGGCGTTTTTGATGGCTTTCAATTTTTTATCTGTGGGGTGAATTCCTTGTTTGTCAAGGAGGTAGCCAAGAAATTCAACCCTTTCAGTGCATAATTGGCACTTTTCCTTTTTCACCTTGAGGCCAGCGTCTTTGAATTTCTGTAGGACCGCCGTCAGTCGTTTTTCCAATTGTTTTTTTGTAGGGGCTGCTACTAAAACGTCGTCGAAATAGGGCACGACTCCTTTAATTCCTGCAGCAATCTCTCCATTAGACTTTGAAAAATGCCCGGTGCAACGCTGACCCCAAACTGGAGCCGGTTACATTTGAACACCCCTCTATGTGTCACTATTGTTTGGGCTTTGGCGGTTTCAGCATCGACTGGCAGTTGTTGATAAGCTTGAGCCAGGTCGAGCTTTGCAAAGATCTTGCTACCCCCTAGTGAGTGCAGAAGATGTTGGACTACTGGCACTGGGTAGACGCTCTGCTGCAATGCGTGGTTGAGGGTGGCCTTGTAGTCACCACAAATTCTCAGGGAGGCATCGGGTTTGATGGGGGTAACAATTGGGGTCTCCCAACGGGCATGATCGATGGGTTCTAACACACCTTGCGCTATTAGTTTGTCTAATTGTTCGTCTATTTTAGGCTTGAGTGCAAAAGGCACTCGGTGCAGCTTGAGACGGATGGAAACGATGTCAGGGCTGAGATTAAAGGAGATAGGGTACCCCTTGTACTTGCCTAGATGTTCACTGAAGACTTCTTGGAAGTCCTGGATGAGCATTGCTTCCCAGTTTTCGTCTTCTGTGTGGTTGATGCCTGCCATCTCGATCCCCAACAGTGCAAACCACTGCAACCTGAGTAGGCTGGGTCTGTCTTTATTGATGATTGTGAGTGGTAGGATGGTGGTGTGGTTTCTGAACGAAAAATGTCCAGTGCCAATGACCGGAATGCGATTACCTTGATAGTCTCTTAATATTAGCTTCTGGTTGCTTAGCTCTTGGTGGCGGATGCTGGGAATTAGTCTTTTGATGGTCCTCCAAGAGACCATAGAGAGGGAGGAACCGGAGTCTACCTCCATGGTGCAAGGCTGATTCTCGATGTTGACCTTTACATGTATCTTTCGTGCGTCTATTGATGAAGTGTGGCCGATGGTGACTGTTTGGTGCGTTTCTTCTCTTCTGGGTACCTCGATGAACTTCCTGGGTCGGCTGTCCCAGTTCCATCGGCTGTCATTATGGCGGTTCCGGTTTATGGTGGGGGTGTCGTCTCTTCTTCTTGGGCTGTTTCCCCATCGTCGGGGGCTGGAATTTCGTTTGTTACGGCATACTTCGTCAATATGCCCTCGTTTTTCACAAAAATGGCAAACAGCACCCAGGAACTTGCATTCGGAATGCAGGTGATTACCTCCACAGCCAGCACATTGGTAACTCGACTTATCATCAAGCTGGTCTCGTCGCTCGCATTCTGACTGAAGTCTGTGAATTTCTTCCTCTTCGCTGTCAGAAGGGGATTCGATGTCGCCATGGTGGGTGAATGCTGCATGTTTGTCTGCTGCGGTTGCTGTCTCGCTGGTGGGTTGGCGGTCGTTTCCGTTTGAACGCCGCATTCGCGCCGCTGACTTACGGGTGGCCTCGGCTGCGGTGGCTTCGGCTACGGCGTCAGCGAGGGAGATGTCCCCTTTAGCCATCAGTCTGCTTTGGAGAGTTGGGTCTTTCAGGCCGAGGACGACTCGATCATGCATGGCCTCGTCTAGATTGGCGAATCCGCACAAGCCTCCTAGGTCCCTCAGGTCAGCTACGAACTCTCCAACGCTCTCACCCTCGCGCTGATCCCTCTGGTAAAAGTCATGCCGATGGATAAGAATCGGCACCGCCAGGGCGTAGTGGTTCCAGAGGGTGGGAGTTAGGGTATCCCAATCCATGGACTTGACGGCTGTTGGCTTCGTGAGTGCCTTGGCCATTTTAAAACTGGCGGGTCCACAGTGTGTTAGAAAAACTGCTCGCTTCTTGCTGCCGATGGCATTCTTCAGGTTGTTTGATTCCAAGAACATTTGGAAACGATCAATGTAGGACTCCCAGTCCTCGCTGGCCGGATTGAATGGTGCAGGTGGCATGGCGCTGCTGGCCATCTTGCAGATCATCTATGCGCTATCTGCCACGTGCTAGTCAGCTCTGTTGTCTCAGTATCCCATCCTTGTTGCCAGTGTTAAGTCTGGGCGGTGGGTCCCAAGGAGAGACGAGACTCGAAGTAGTGACAACAGCTCTTTATTAGGAAACCAGATACTTGAGACAAAACTCCCAGCCGAGGCTGCTCCTTTTATAGAGCTGGCTGTGGCTAGGCAGCCTATGACATGCATTTGAGCTTGCCGCGCTTGGTTTTACCCAATCGCAGCAGCCGAATAAGAACCAATCAGAACGCTTAGTTTTGTCCAATCACGGCCCGGCTTTTCCGGATCAATAAGAATGCAGGCCTACAAGCCTGCTAGTATGGTACACTGCCCATGATTAATCAAGAATTATCTGACCATATGAACACATTTCTCTATAAGGGGACAAAGAATGAAAAATAAGTTTTTATAAACACTGAAATTTAACCAAAGTTAAAATAAACACCATGTATTTGGTGGCTTAAACAGGAAAAGCATGTTATTTGCAGGAAAATAAGGATTAGAATAAGACTATTCAATTATTAAAGAGGTTGGAAGTTCTCTAATCTAGGATAAATAAGGGCTGGAAATGGAGAGTGAGGATTGTCCTCTTTTTGTTCTTCTGTATTTGGTAGGCAGGGGTTTAAAATTAAGTTTTTTTAGTATATTTTTTGGATTATCACTATAGTAATCATACAAACATTTATATGATCCTGTAAATTGTCTGCTTCTTTCTTTTCCTAGTTTATTGACAGACTTATGTCTAGATTTTAGTTATTTCTTAATTCCAGCAATTGTCTTCAATTCAGACCTTTTAAATCTATAACTGTTTAAGCTCTTCTTGTAACATTGTTAGGAATGATAGTCACCTAACAGTTGGGATGGCAATATATCAATCAGGATAGTCATTTAATACTGTTGTATCTTTAAGAGAATGTTGTAATTGTGATTGGCTGAGGTTTCTCCAACGGCCATAAGATGGAGCCAGAAACCTGCTTTGTCCTTTTTGCATTTCCTGTTGCCTTTTGCCTGATCGTCATTCTGCTGGAATTGCTGAGTCTTGTAACTGTTCGCAAACTCCGTTTATTGAACTTTGTTTGTGATACTGGTAAAGAAAAGGACTTTGTTTTTGGATTATCCCTGGACTGATTGTTTTGAATACTAACTGCTTTAACTGTGTATGATTTGGACTGTTTGTTGGACTTTGTTTACCTGTTTACTGGAAGTAAAAACTTACTATTCAGTGTATCTGTATGCTGGTTGTGTGTTATTCATCACCATTCTCACTATGTTTCCCTGAGTGCACTCATTCTCCTAACGGGGAATACCTCAACAAACATATTTTGCTGTTGTTGTTTTTTCTTGTTTTTTTCTTGCTATGTATGTTATCACTAATCCTTGCATAATGTATATGCCGTGTCCAGAGGTGGTATTCAACCAATTCGCACTTATTCAGGAGAACCGGTTGTCGTGATTTGACATGGGTCACGACCCCTGGCTGGCCACCAGGTCGCCCATCTCCCACTTGTCCTGGTTGCTCTCCTAGCTTTCTGTACCACGTGGTGGCCATGGTGCAGCTTGGGTGGATGTCCCAGGGCTGCTGCATATGCGCACTGCATGTGCAACCATTACACATGCAGTACGCATGTACAGCAACCTTGGGACATCCGCCTGCCTGCCTGCCCTCCCAGAGCATGTTTTCTTCCTTCTCCCAGCAGCAGACACACCTCTTCCAGCCCAGCCCAGCCCAGCCAGCCAGCAGGTGGGTGGGCAGATATCCTGGAGCTTCTCGCCCCCCCTTGTCACAAATGCCTGCAGCAGCCCCTTGGGCCAGCTGAGCCGGGAGCCACCATTCCCAGGTTTCTACTCACCCGTGCTTGGTCGACGCCTCTTCACTTTGCCTGAAGTGGCTGGTCCTGCCCCTCACCCTCCCCTCCCTTGCCTGGCCTGAGAAGGAAAGGGCAATGGCAGGGGATAGCGAAATGGCCAGGTCCCTATCTTCCTCTTTCTCTCCCCCACTCTCTGTCTGTGTGTGAGAGTGCCAGTTGTGAGTGAAGGAAGAGAAGGGTCGCCTGAAGGGACTGGCTGAACAAGGATTGCCAGCTGAGCTGGAAGCAGGGGTGGGATTCTACCAGTTCGCACCTATTCGCTAGAACCAGTTGTTAACATTCTAAGCACTTCAGATAACTTACTGGCCTAATCCTGTAAGGAAGGCAGGAAGGAAACATTCTGATGTTGCTTACAGAAACTCCCTCTCCATTAACCCTTATTACATTCTTGACAGGACTAGACTTCCTGTCTCAGGAACATCTCTGGAGTTTTTTTCCCCTCCTTTGCTGGTACTTTGCTTGTGTAGAGTGACCATGCAAAGTTACAATGGCACTGAAAAAAGTGACTTATGACCATTTTGCACACTTACGACTGTTGCAGCATTGCCACAGTCATGAGATGCGTGCCTCAATGTGAGTGATATTGAGTTGGTCACACCCAGCCAAAATCATGACCACCAAGCCATGTCCACCCAGTCACATGACCATCAAGCGACACCCACCACCTAAGCCACGCCCACAGAACCGGTTGTTAAAAAGTTTGAATCCCACCCCTGGCTGGAAGCATCTCATCGATTTCCATTTAACATCACCGGTGCCTCCAGCTCCAGCCGCACAGAGACAGATGAGCGTGTGTGCTTGCCATTCCCACCTACCCACTCCCGTCTGCGTGCGGTGACCCTACCACCCAATGAGGAAGAAGACTGCGTTTTTGCTTCAGCCCACCTCCGTTGCTGAATTTCTCCACCGTTGCCTCCTTGGCGGCAGCCGATTGTGGGACCTCTATCTCCTCAAGTGCCAGCCTCGGTGTTACTCGCTGAAAGTATGGGGGGGGAACACACACACAGAACCAAACCAGCAGCAGTCTCAGTAGTAGTCCTGGTAGCAGCAGTGGCGGTAGTTTCTGTGGCAGGACTCACCCTGCTCCCAGCCATCAGGCACCCCGAGCTAAAGAAGCTGGCTGCATCAGGGGAATCGATCAGCTGAGCGCACAAAACAAGATGCCTTGGACTGCCCGCAGTTCTCCTTCCTCCTTTCCCCCGTCCCCTTTCAGGGGCTTCACACCCACCGCTCTGCTTGCTCTGTGCGTGGGTCTGGCTGGCTGCCTCTTTCCTATGCTGCCTTCCCCTCAGCAATTCTGTTCAGCGCTCGCCCCCACTCAGCCCTCCACCACCCCCTACACACACCTGCTAATGTCAGACCATGAATGAGATATATGGATGGGTAGATAAATACATGGAAGGAGGGAGTGAGGAAGAAAGAAAAAAAAGGAGAGGAAGCAAGAACACAAACCCTGGCTTCAGAAGACTCTTTGAAGTACACAGCAATCTAGGGCTGGCCTGCAAGGGATTTCGGAGGTCATCTAGTCCAATCCACTCCTCCAGCAGGAGATCCTTACAGAATCATAGAATAGCAGGGTTAGAAGTAAGTGTGTGTGTGTGTGTGTGTGTGCGTGCATGTGTGTGTGTGTGTGTGTGTGTGCGTGTGTGTATGGCTGTCAAAACTCCGAAACAGGTCAAGTAGCTCTGGGGAGATCAGTCATAAATTAGAACACTTGCTAAGCAACTGGCCATTAAGCGAGGACCACTTGTATTTGGTTTGCTGGTCACATGGTCACCTGGCCACACCCACCCACATGGCCATAAAGACATGCCCACCCAGTCACCCATGCCCATCTGGTCATGTGACCATAAAGCCATGCCCGTCTGGTCATGTGACCAAGCCACGCCCACACAGTCACATGACCACCAAGCCACACCCACATAACTGGTTGTCCGTGTCCCAGATATTTTGTAGCGATGTTTCCTCTTTTTTTATTTTCTTTAAAGAAATTTTTCATTTCTTTTTCCATCATTTGTGTGAACTCTTTGTCTTTTAGGATAATTTGATTAATTGTCCATCTTGATTTCTTCTTTTGTCCCTTCCACACAATTTTTATAGGATTGTGGTCTGCCAAGTGTTTGTTACTATCTCTACCTCTTGGACCTCTGTCTTCATACCTGGAGTTATCCACACCATGTCTATTCTCGACCACGATTGATGTCTATTCGAGTAGAATGTATATTGATTCATCTTTGGGTTAAGCTCTCCCCAGATGTCCTGCAAGCCCATTTCCTGTGTCATGTTGGAAAAGGTTTTTGGAAGCGTTCTTCTTGTTTTTTAATTTCTTTTGCTGCTTCTGTAATCTTTTTTAATGTTCACAATTCAATGGTGGTATTCTATCAGTTCGGGCCGGTTCAGCCAAAGCGTTAATAAAAAGTGCTACCAGTTCAGTTCAGCCAAACCAGTATTTCCAACTATCAGCTGGACGACCATTAGCTGTGTTGTGCAATTTAGATTAGCTAGAAAGCAGGAACTCATTAGATTTCTTGCTTTCTAGCTAATCTAAATGGCACGGCACAGCTGATTCCCCCCTGCCTTGCTTCAAAATGCTTCTTTTCCCATGATGCCCACTAAGTCAAAAATGGGGTGCAGGGGGGGTGCTGCAAAAGAAAAAAGAAAGACAAAGAAAGGGAGGGAGGAGAGAAAGAAAGAGAAAAAGAAAGAAAAAAAGAGAAAGAAAGAGAGAGGGAGGGAGGGTGGGAGGGGAAAAGGAGAGGAAGGAAGGACTACAAACCTTGCCAGTAGACCAAGGGTTTTCAAACTTGGCAAGTTTAAGACTTGTGGACTTCAACTCCCAGAATTACTGAGTTAAATGACTGGAGGAGGAATTCTGAGAGTTAAAGTCCACAAGTCTTAAAGTTGTCAAATTTGGAGACCCCTGCACTAGATGCAGCTTCAGAGGATGCTTTGAAACAGCGCAACAATCTAGGGATGGAAGATACCTGGAGATCATCTAGTGACATCTAGTCCAACCCCCTGTTCCAGAAAGTGAGTTTCTGTCTTTTGACCCCCAGTCACATGACCCCATAGCCACACCCACACAGTCACATGACCACATGCCACACAGTCACATGACCACATAGCCATGCCCACATAGCCATGCCCACATAGCCATGCCCACCAAGTCACGCCTACCAAGCCACGCCCACAGAACCAGTATTAAAAAAATTGAGTCCCACCACTGCCACAATTGCATTGAAATCCCCTATGATGCATATATTTTCATATTTTCACATTTCCGTTATTTTTTTATGAAGCCTTTTGTAGAACTCTTCCTGTTGATTATTTGGGGCGTATATTGCAATCAAGAGAATTTGTTTCTGGTTTATTAGTACCTCCGTCATTTGTATTCTCCCTTCTTCATCTGCATATATTTGTTTAATTTTTAATGATTCTTTAATATATAGTACTACCCCTCATTTCTTTTGATGTGCTAATGATGAGTACAATTTCCCCATTTTAGGATGTTCCAATAGGTTACTGTATTGTTTTTTAATGTGCACTTCTTGAAGACAAATTATATCCAATTTTAATCTCTGTAGTTTGCTAAAGGTTTGGTTTTTTTATGGGGGAATTCAATCCATTTATGTTAACATATAGCATCTTTACTTCCTCTTCCATCTTTTCACTTATATATAGGTCTTGCCTTTCCAGTTATTCTTCTATTTGCAGTTCATCTTGACTTTTATTTTCTATTTCTTCTCTACTTTCCTGTTCTGTGTTTGATGTAAAGTGATGTTCAAAAAATTCATGTGCATTATCTCAGGCAGTGGTGGCAAACCTTTTTTGGCTCCTGTGCCAATAATTGCACATGCGCTCATGCACTCGCGCTCACGTGCCAACAGCCAGAAGGCAATGCGCGCAGGCCCCCCATGCACCCCCTGCACATGCACATGCGACCCTCCGCAGAGTGCTATGCACCTGCACCTATGCATTCAATTCTCCCACCGCATGCGCCATGCACCTCTGTGCATGCATTTATGTCTCCCGTGCACCCCCCTGTGCATGCATGCCCGATACCCAACTGTTAGGGATAACATTGTTTACCCTAACTGGTTTAGGTAAAATAATAAATATGTTATCATGGTTTATTAGTTAAAGTGTCTGCAACTTTAACTGTAGGAATGTAATTAAGGGAGTGGTTGTAAAAGCACCATAAAAGAAGCAAGGTACCGCAGCTTGCTCTCTCTGGCTTTATGATCCCTAATTACTGGATGGATTCAAGACTGCGTTTTTCTCCTGCTGGAAAAGGAGAGAGAAAGGACTGATTTATTTGTAAGTGAACTGACATTGGATATTCTACATGGACTTTGCTAATTGAATATCCTTGAATGGACTGACTAAAATGATACATGACGAATGGACTGTTATTTTGACTATGCTATAAACTCTAAATGGAATAAACTATATTTTGATAGCACAAGCGTATTGTTAAGCCTGGTTTCCCCAACCAGGGTTAGGGAGACAAGCTAAACAGAATGTGCAGCGTTAGTCAGATAGGCACACAGATAAATGAGTGAGCTAAGTTTGTATGTTTATTAACATACAGTAAAAATAACAGATACGCTTGTGCTATCAAAAATATAGTTTATTCCATTATGAGTTCATAGCATAGTCAAAATAACAGTCCAATAGTCATGTATCATTTAGTCAGTCCATTCAGGGATATTCAGTTAGCAAAGTCTGCGCAGAATATCCTATGTCAGTTCACTTACAAATCAGTCCTTTGTTTCTCTCCCGTTCGAGCAATGCAGTCTTGATTCCAAGCAGTAATCAGGGATCATCAAAGCCAGAGAGAGAGCAAGCTGCTGTCTTGCTTCTTTTAAAGTGCTTTCACAACCACTCCCCTAATTACATTCCCATATTTAAAGTTGCAGACACTTTAACTTATAAACCATGATAACATATTATTATTTACCTAAACCAGTTAGGGTAAACAATGTTATCCCTAACATTCTCCCCTTTTAGGAAATAATAATAAATATAACTATTTACATCTTTAAATCATATTTGTTACAACTCTCTTTAAACTTAATTACTCCTTGAACTTTTGTAAATTGGTCTGCAATGTTTTCTTCCGTCATGCAGTATTCCAATTTAATTAGCCCATTCTTTACAGATTCTCTAACATTTAAGTATCTTAAATCAGTATGCTTTGTTCTAGTTTTTACAGCAATACTAGTAGCTAACTGTATAGCTGCTTGGTTATCCTCGTACACAATAATGGAATCTTTAACAGTTATACCCATGTCTAATAATAACTGTTTGTACAAAATCAAGTCAGTGCATAATAATGACAGACATGAAAATTCCGCTTCCATCGTGGACAAGCTGATATGCTGTTGTCTGATTGACCTCCACCCTATTAGTGTCTTACCAAATAATATAGCCATCCCAGATGTTGATTTTCTAGTGTTTATATCAGTTGCAAAACTTGCATCTGCATAGGCACTAAGACTCAAATCACCCTTTGGTTCTATATACAATGCATGGTTCATTGTTCCTTTAAGATATCTTAAAATTCTCTTTAATGATTGCCAATGACATTGATGTGGATCTGAATTAAAACGTGCCAGCTGATTAACACTATAAGCTATATCTGGCCTTGACCAATTGCTTATATATGATAAGCTACCAATCAAAGATTGAAATATAGACTTATCAAATTTGGGACTTTGATCATCAGTTTGGCAAACTTCCTGACTCATTGGAGTCTTTGCCGGTTTACAAAGTTCCATTTTAAACGTTTTAATTAATTGGCAAATTTTATCTTCTTGAGATATCTTAAAACCATTTTTTGTTTTGTTAATTGTCAATCCTAGATACTTTTTAATTTCACCTAAATGCTTTAATTTTATCTTTTTGGCTAATAATGATATAATTTCATTAGCTTCATTATTAGTCTTAGTTATCAAAGCAATATCATCTGTAAATAATAACAATAATGACACCGTTCCATTATTTTCTCTTTTAAACACACATGGATCTGCTAAACCAGATTTAAAACCTATATTGTTTAACTCTTTCACAATATATTGGTTCCACTCAAACCCAGATTGTTTCAACCCGTAAAGACTCTTTTTGAGTTTCCAACAATCATTACTATTTACTTTATTGTCTTTTATACCTACTGGTTTTCTTAAATATATAGTGTGCTGCAATGGTGCATGCAGATAGGCAGTTTCTACATCTAAATGGTTGATGATATAGTTTTTCTTAGCTGCCCACACTAATGCTGCTCTCAAAGATGTTGCTTTAAGACTTGGTGCAAAAACTTTGTTCTGTCCTCATTTACATACTCGAAATCCCCGCGCTTTGATTGGCCAAAGCACGGGGCTTTCTAATTGGTTAGGCGAGCCGCGCCGATTGGCTCGTTAAGAATCTCCTGCGATTGGCTCGTTCAGAGCGCGGGAGATTCGAAGCGGTGCCATTGGCCGCGGCCGCCGCGGCGAAAGGAATAAAAGCCGCAGGCTTTTTTCCTTTCGCCGGTTCGGTTCCAGTTTTCCAAATAAAGAGCATTGCATGAAATCACCGACTCCTGGCGTCATTTCGCGGACACGACACTGGCGACGAGGGTGGGATCCAGACCCTGAACCAAACCCCGTGTCCGACGGAAGCCAGACAAAGCACCGAGATGGCGAAAATCGCACCGCCCGCCCCCTTCAACCCCGCCACCGAAGACTGGGAATCGTTCTCCGACCGTTTCCGCATGTACCTCGAGTGCACCGGCATGAAGGACGCCTCGGGCCCGCTAAAACGCGCCGTCTTCCTCACCCACTGCGGAACCGAAGTTTTCCAGATGGCCAAAGCGTTGGCCAAGCCCGCCGACGCAACCGCCATGGACTGGGACGTCCTTGAACCTATCCTTCGGCGACATTACGCTCCCGAGGTCCCCATCCTGATCCGGCGCAACGAATTCTACCGGCGAGACCAGAGAGCGGGTGAGAAATTAAGCGACTTCGTCGCCGAGCTGCGGCGCCTAGGGGGGCTCTGCGAATTTGATAACCTAAACAACATCCTGAGAGACCGAATCATGCTCGGTCTGTGGGACCCCGCGCTCCAGAGCCGGCTGATGGCTAAGGGCGACATCAGTTTAGCAGACGCCCTCACCGCAGCCGCAGCCGCAGAAGCAACCCGTACTTCCGCCGATAGCATGCGCAGACCTGACACGAAGGACCGCGGTGGAAACAACAACCCGGCGAGGTCGACCGAACAAAAAACCGAGACAACTACACACCAGGGCAATTTCCACTCTACATCCAGCACGTCCGAAGACGAAGAAGACATACATCGACTTCAGACTGGGCGCGACCAACGGAACCGGAGAGGTCGTAAGTCAAGGACCAACTGTGCCGGTTGCGGCGGTGACCACCCCAGGTCGGAATGCCGGTTTTTCGATTCCATCTGCCGGCATTGCGACAAAAAGGGGCACATCGCCCGGATTTGCCGCCTGAAGAAAAACCGCAGTCCAACTCGATGGGACCAGAACGACCAGAGAAGGGAAAGCTCACCGCCCCAGCCCAGAGATCGCCACTCGGACAGCCGATGGGACCGGACCGGACGATCCTCGCGAGGCGGCGACAACCGGCGGAGAGAGGAGACCCACCAGACGGTCACCATCGGCCACGCCATCACCAACGACGCCCGGAAAATCCATGTCGAGGTACACATCGAGGGCCAGCCGTGCAAAATGGAGGTAGACTCCGGGTCCTACCTCTCCATGATTGCATGGCACGAGATAAAGTGGTTGGTGCCTACCCTCCAAAGGAGGAACGTAGACAGCCAAAGACTTATTGTAAAGGACTACCAGGGAAACCGCATCCCGGTAGTCGGCACCAAAAACTTTAACGTGACATATAAGGGGCGCACCGAACAACTTCCCCTAACGATCGTCGACCGCGACCGCCCAAGCCTACTGGGACTGCAATGGTTCGCCCCGCTCGACATCACTCTCACGGGAGTCAACCACGTCGCCGACGACGGTTGGGAGCAGCAACTAGCCCAGGAGTTCCAAGAAGTCTTCGACGGAAGCCTGGGCAAGTACCAGGGGCCCCTTATCTCGTTCGACCTAGACCCTAATGTCCCCCCCAAACGACTGAAACCTAGGCGGGTGCCATTCGCCCTAAAACCCAAAATAGACGAGCAAATTGATAAGCTCGTCAAACAGGGGGTATTGCAGCCCATAGACCACGCCCGGTGGGAGACCCCCATAGTCACCCCGATCAAGCCGGACGGGTCGGTGAGAATCTGCGGGGACTATAAGGCCACCCTAAATGGCGCGCTGCAACAAAGCGCCTACCCCGTCCCAATAGTGCAACACCTACTGCACTCACTGGGAGGGGGCAGGGTTTTCGCCAAGCTCGATCTCGCCCAGGCATACCAACAGTTGCCGGTCGACAAGCAAACGGCAGAAGCCCAGACCATCGTCACCCACCGGGGAGCTTTCAAATGCAACCGACTCCAATTCGGAGTCAGCGTGGCACCAGGTATATTTCAGAGCCTGATGGAAAGGTTGTTGCAAGGTATCAAGGGGGTGGTACCTTATTTCGATGACGTTCTAGTGTCGGCGCCCAACCAAGCCGAACTAGAAAGCCGACTAAGAGAGGTCCAAACTAAATTTAAAGAAACGGGACTTAAAGTAAAAAGGGAGAAATGCCAACTGTGCACGGAACGAGTGGAATTCTTGGGCTACCTCCTAGACCGGCACGGCATTCACCCCACAAGTAAAAAAATCAAGGCCATCAAAGAGGCCCCCACCCCTAAATCAAAAACTGAACTACAAGCATTCTTGGGGTTACTGAACTTTTACAATGTTTTCCTACCCCAAAAGGCGACGGCGGCGGAGCCTTTGCATAGGCTCCTGGACAAGGCGGCGACCTGGACTTGGGGGAAACGGGAGCAAGCCGCCTTCCAAAAAACTAAAGACCTCCTCACCTCCGACGCCATCCTCATACAATTCAACGAAACCCTGCCTCTGGCCGTCACTTGCGATGCATCACCTTTCGGCGTCGGCGCCGTCCTCAGCCATACCCTTCCTGACAGAAAAGAAGCACCCATCGCGTTCTTTTCAAGGACCCTCACCAAACCGGAGCGGAACTATAGCCAACTGGACAAAGAGGCTCTGGCTATAGTTGCCGCCATAAAACGGTTCCACGAATATCTCTACGGCCGGCCCTTCACCATTATAACGGACCACAAGCCGTTGCTGGGCATCCTCGCAGGAAACCGGGCCACCCCGAACATTCTGTCTCCCCGAATGACAAGGTGGTCCGAGTTCCTGGCGGCCTACAACTACGAACTCATACACAGACCGGGTAAGACGATCTCACATGCGGACGCATTAAGCCGCTCGCCGCTACCGGAATCCGACTCTGACCCAGCACCAACGACGACCACCCTCAGCATCGAGACCCTACCCAACCTACCCATAACCGCGTCAGACATTGCCCGGGAAACTAATAAAGACAGGCGTCTGGCGCGGGTTTTGCATTGGGTAGAAAGAGGGTGGCCGGAAAAAGACAACGACGAGTCCGTCAAGACGTTTCGGAACCGCCAAACAGAACTCTCGTTGTTAAAAGGGTGCATCTTATGGGGTGACAGGGTGGTCATTCCGGACAAACTACAGGGGAAGGTTTTGGAAATGTTGCACGAGGGGCACCCTGACATCGTAAGAACTAAAGCCCTGGCCAGAAGTTACGCTTGGTGGCCAGGGATGGACAAGCAGATAGAGGTCTGGGTAGCTAGGTGCCAGCGATGCCAGGAGACTAGGCCCAGCCCACCCACAGCACCCGTCCTAGAGTGGGAAACCCCAAGGGGACCCTGGTCCAGAATCCATATAGACTTCGCCGGGCCCACAAATGGACACACCTTCCTCATAACAGTTGACGCTTAGTCCAACTGGCTGGAGGTAAGCAATATGAAGACAACAACCACGGAGGCCGTGACCAAAGAACTTTGCAAACTCTTTGCAACACACGGCCTCCCAGACGTCGTCGTCTCCGACAACGGGCCCCAGTTTACCTCCCTGGAGTGTGAGAAATTCCTGGCGGAAAGGGGCATCCGCCACGCACTAACAGCACTGGCGCATCCGGCGGCGAACGGTAGGGTGGAACGGATGGTCCAATTTACCAAAAAAACCATCCGGAAAATGGACCACGGGGAGATCCAAGAAAAAATCAACAGACTTCTCTTTACACAACACATAACCCCGAATACCACTAACAATACCCCGAATAACACCAACAAAAGCCCAGCCGAACTGCTAATGGGTAGAAAGCTGAGGTCCCCACTCGACAGGTTACACCCTACGTATAACCCGGAGCGGCCCCCAGACTCAAGCACGAAATACCGAACGTTCGCACCCGGGGACCTCGTATATGCGAAAAACCTGACGGGAGACCCCCTATGGATCCCAGCCGTCATCACCCAAGCAACAGGCCCACGCTCGTACCGGCTACAAACGGCAGACGGACGAGCGTGGAAACGACACATCGACCAACTTAGGTCTAGGACAGCAAACGAACCCACCTCCCAAAACGCAAGCCAAGGGGGGAGGGAATACCCGGGTGACCGATTACAAGAAAAAATAAACCAGCAGTACTTACCGAGACGCAGCCATCGCGACCCCTCGCCAGAAAAGAACAGCCAAGCCAGCTCGACCGACCTGGAAAGACCGAGCGGGAGCGACGAAACCCGTAGCTCAACCAACCCGGAAGGCCCAGGTGGGAGCCACGGAGAAAGAACTGGCACAGAAGCAAGAGCAACCAAAAACCCGACCGAACCGGCCGGGATCCCGCTTACAACTGAGTTGCGCAGGTCAAGTAGGACCAGACGGAGCCCCGCCTACCTACGTGACTACGCAACGTAAGGACTGAACCAAGAGGGGAGGGGTGTTCTGTCCTCATTTACATCCTCGAAATCCCCGCGCTTTGATTGGCCAAAGCGCGGGGCTTTCTAATTGGTTAGGCGAGCCGCGCCGATTGGCTCGTCAAGAATCTCCCGCGATTGGCTCGTTCAGAGCGCGGGAGATTCGAAGCGCTGCCATTGGCCGCGGCCGCCGCGGCGAAAGGAATAAAAGCCGCGGGCTTTTTTCCTTTCGCCGGTTTGGTTCCAGTTTTCCAAATAAAGAGCATTGCATGAAATCACCGACTCCTGGCGTCATTTCGTGGACACGACAAACTTCATCGTAATCAGATGCAGTTTGATTAAATCCTTGAGCTACCAACCTAGCCTTATGGGTAACAGTCCCATCATTTCCAGTTTTTACTTTAAATATCCATTTGCACCCAATGGATTTTTCTCCTGGAGGTAATTTAGCATCTTCATAAACTTTCATTACCTTTAATGAATTTAGTTCCTTTTCCATTGCCTTTTGCCAATTCTCCTGATCCTTAGCAGGATACATCCTAAGTTCATCTACACTAGTTGGAACTTTAGTTACTTGGCAAACTATACTTGCTTGATACCTATCAGGTGGTCTAATTACACGTGTAGTACGTCTAGGTATTACAGGACTTACAGGTGGACTTTCATTGATTAACTCTTCTTGATTATCTAACTCTTCCTGATCAACTGTTTCCTCTTGTTCTGGTTCTATTTGTTCTTCATGGACTTCTTCTTTAATTGGACTCTTCTTATAACTAGTCTGATCTTTCTGCCTTTTGTAGGGTTCAATAATTACTTCATTATTTAAATCTTGCTCTAATCTATTCCATCCTACATGTTCTAGGAATTTTGCACTAGCACTGGTGTAAACTCTAGATGTACCTGGTTCCCAGAATCTATAAGATCTATGATTAGATGTATATTCTACAAAATATAATCTTTTAGCTCTATGCTGTCCTTTGTGTCTAAGTTGTGAAGGGATATGCACCCATGCTGGTGCTCCAAATGTGTGCATGTAACTTAAATCAGGTTTTGTACCATGCCACAGTGTGAATGGTAATTCACCTGTTGTTGAATTAACAACATTATTTAATATATGATTACCACACATTATTGCTTCTCCCCATAAATTGTCAGGTAATCCTGAATCAGACATCATAGTTCGTGTCATTGATTGTAATATTTGGCCTCTTCTCTCTATAAAGGCATTATGTTGTGGCCTATATGGTGCAGACATTTTATGTTGAATACCTAACATTCTTAGTCTGTTCTGGAATTTATTATTTGTAAATTCTGTACCATTATCTGTTATAAGAGTTTCTAATTTCTTTTTAGTTTTCCTTTCTGCAAATTTTATCCAATTAAAGAGATTTTGATACGTTTCAGTATTGCTCTTCATTAAATAGCAAAACCCATATCTAGAATAGTGGTCCATTATACTTAATATGTAACAAGCTCCTCCTACACTTGGTTTTTTTCGGACCTATTAAATCTGCAAATACTACCTCTAAAGGCTCTTTAGTAGTAAATGCATCAACTCTATTAGCCGGTGTGACCCTGGCTTTGCTATGATTGCAAGCATTACATTGCAAATACTTATTACAAGGTTTCAAACTTATTCTCTTAGATAATTCAACAGTTTTCTTAAGCATTTTAAAATTTAAATGCCCTAGCCTTCGATGTAACAAGTGAATACATTCATCATGAGGTTTCTTATTTTCATAAATTGTGTTAGCCACCTTTAAACCATTATCATTTAACACATATAATTCACCTCTTAAAGATGCAGTAATTTTTTTATCTACTTTCTCAATTATGCAGTTATCTCCTTTAAAAGTAACTACATATCCTAGTTTATCCAAAATTCTAACTGAAATTAAATTAAACTTAAGTTGTGGTACATATAACATTTTTACATTCTCTTTTATAAAAGAACAATATGCTATACCTTGACCTTTAGCTTTCAGTTTCCAGCCATTGGCTAACGATATCTGCTGTGTACTCTTGGATATTTTAATAAAATTTTTGTTATCATTTGTTATACAGTGGGATGCTCCACTGTCAACCACCCATAAATTATTTTTTACAGCTCCGTTAGTATACATGGCTAACTCTAAATTTTTATTTTTATTTTGATAACTTTTAGTATTCTGGCAAGCGTTCTGGCACTTTGCCTTTTTACAAAATCTTGCTAAATGTCCTCTTCCTCCACAATTAAAACACTTTTTAATTGCGTATGCAGTAGGAGATTCATTATCTTCTTTTTGAGGTTGCTGCCTCCTTAATTCATCTCTTTCAAGCCTTCTTCTGGCCTCTTCAATCAATCTGCCAGTTATATCAGTTAAAGTTAAACTTTCCTTAGGCAAAATTTCAAGTGAAGTTACGTAGTTATCATAACTTTCGTTAAGGGAAGATAGAATTATGTAGACTTGGTGTTGTTCAGAGAAAATAAGCTCTTTCTCTTGCAGTTCTTGAAAAATGCTTTGCATAGTTTTCAAATGACTCAGCATATCACCATTCGTCTGGAGATGCGTACTGAAAAGCTTCCGTGTAAGATTTATGTGAGCACCAACATTATCTCGAACATAAATCCTCTTCAGTTTCTGCCAACACCCAACAGCCGTTTTCTCTCCGTGGATATAAACAAGCTGTTGGTCAGTTAAGGTTAAAGCAATTATGCAAATAGCTTGTTGATTTTTATGCATAAATTCTTCTATTCTTAGTCTATCTTCTTCATCCTCTGGATCCCATTCCTCTACGATTGGTGGATTTTCAATTATGTTCCACAAACCTTCTTTTCGTAGAAGCAGACAACATTTCATAGACCATGATACATAGTTTGTTCCATCCAACTTGGATATAAGGGACAAACTTTGTAGATTGACTTGTGCCATGTTTTCTTTATATGGATATAAAACTATAATTAATAAAACACAGCTGTCTGTTTACTGTAATGTATAACAACACAAACTCTCACTTTTACATAAATCTGTTTTATCCTAGTTAAACTGACTTTGCAGCCTCTGGGCCCATAACCAGTTTAAGCCTGGTTTCCCCAACCAGGGTTAGGGAGACAAGCTAAACAGAATGTGCAGCGTTAGTCAGATAGGCACACAGATAAATGAGTGAGCTAAGCTTGTATGTTTATTAACATACATTAAAAATAACAGATACGCTTGTGCTATCAAAAATATAGTTTATTCCATTATGAGTTCATAGCATAGTCAAAATAACAGTCCATTAGTCATGTATCGTTTAGTCAGTCCATTCAGGGATATTCAGTTAGCAAAGTCCGTGCAGAATATCCTATGTCAGTTCACTTACAAATCAGTCCTTTATTTCTCTCTCTGGCTTTGATGATCCCTGATTACTGCTTGGAATCAAGACTGCATTGCTCGAACGGGAGAGAGAAATAAAGGACTGATTTGTAAGTGAACTGACATAGGATATTCTGCACGGACTTTGCTAACTGAATATCCTGAATGGACTGACTAAATGATACATGACTATTGGACTGTTATTTTGACTATGCTATGAACTCATAATGGAATAAAGTATATTTTTGATAGCACAAGCGTATCTGTTATTTTTACTGTATGTTAATAAACATACAAACTTATCTCACACATTTATCTGTATGCCTATCAGACTAACGCTGCACATTCTGTTTAGCTTGTCTCCTTAACCCTGGTTGGGGAACACAGGCTTAACACTGGTTATGGGCCCAGAGGCTGCAAAGTCAGTTTAACTAGGATAAAACAGATTTATGTAAAAAGTGAGAGTTTGTGTTGTTACATGTTACAGTAAACAGACAGCTGTGTTTTATTAATTATAGTTTTATATCCATATAAGAAAACATGGCACAAGTCAATTTACAAAGGTTGTCCCTTATATCCAAGCTGGATGGAACAAACTATGTATCATGGTCTATGAAATGTAGTTTACTTCTACAAAGAGAAGGTCTGTGGAACATAATTGAAAACCCACCAAATGTAGAGGAATGGGATCCAGAGATAGAGGAAGATAGACAAAAAATAGAAAACTTTAAACTGAAGAATGAACAAGCTCTTTGCATAATAGGACTAACACTGTCTGACCAGCAACTTGTTCATACCTGTGGAGAGTAAACGGCTGTTGGGTGTTGGCAGAAGCTGAAGAGGATTTATGTCCGAGATAACGTTGGTGCTCACATAAATCTAACACAGAAGCTTTTCAGGATGCATCTCCAAACGAATGGTGATATGCTTAGTCATTTGAATTCTATAAAAAGCATTTTTCAAGAACTGCACGAGAAAGAACTTATTTTCTCTGAACTACACCAAGTCTACATAATTCTATCTTCACTAGACGAAAATTATGATAACTACGTCACTTCCCTTGAAATTTTGCCTAAGGAAAGTTTAACTTTAACTGATATAACTGGCAGATTGATTGAAGAGGCAAGAAGAAGACTTGAAAGAGATCAGTTTTGGAGGGAGCAACCTCAAAAAGAAGATATTGAATCTCCTACTGCATACGCAATTAAAAAGTGTTTTAATTGTGGAGGAAGAGGACATTTGGCAAGATTTTGTAAAAAAGCAAAGCGCCAGAACGCTGGCCAGAATATTAAAAGTCATCAAAAGATAAATAAAAATTTAGAGTTAGCCATGGATATTAACGGAGCTGTAAAAAATAATTTATGGGTGATTGACAGTGGAGCATCCCACTGTATAACAAATGATAAAAAAATTTTTATTAAAATGTCCCAGAGTACACAGCAGATATCGTTAGCCAATGGCTGGAAACTGAAAGCTAAAGGTCAAGGTATAGCATATTGTTCTTTCATAAAAGAGAATGTAAAAATGTTATATGTACCACAACTTAAGTTTAATTTAATTTCAGTTAGAATTTTGGTTAAACTAGGATATGTAGTTACCTTTAGGGGAGATAACTGCATAATTGAGAAAGAAGATAAGAAAATTACTGCATCTTTAAGAGGTGAATTATATGTGTTAAATGATAATGGTTTAGAGGTGGCTAACACGGTTTATGATAATAAGAAACCTCATGATGAATGTATTCACTTGTTACACCGACAGCTAGGGCACTTAAATTTTAAAATGCTTAAGAAAACTGTTCAGCTATCTAAAGGAATAAGTTTGAAACCTTGTAATAAGTATTTGCAATGTTATGCTTGTAATCAAAGCAAAAGCAGGGTCATTCCGGCTAATAGAGTTGATGGATTTACTACCAAAGAGCCTTTAGAAGTAGTATTTGCCGATATAATAGGTCCGAAAAAACCAAGTGTAGGAGGAGCTCAATACATACTAAGTATAATGGACCACTATTCTAGATATGGGTTTTGCTATATAATGAAGTGCAAAACTGAAACGTATCTAAATGTCTTTAATTGGATTAAATTTGCAGAAAGAAAAACTAAAAAGAAATTAGTAACTCTTATAACAGATAATGGTGCGGAATTTACAAATAATAAATTCCAAAGTAGACTTAAGATGTTAGGTATTCAACATAAAAAGTCTGCACCATAGGCCACAACATAATGCCTTTATAGAGAGACGAGGCCAAACACTACAGTCAATGGCACGTACTATGTTGTCTGATTCAGGATTACCTGACAATTTGTGGGGAGAAGCAATAATGTGTGGTAATCATATATTAAATAATGTTGTTAATTCAACAACAGGTGAATTACCATTCACATTGTGGCATGGTACAAAACCTGATTTAAGTTACATGCACACATTTGGAGCACCAGCATGGGTGCATATCCCTACACAACTTAGACAAAAAGGACAGCATAGAGCTAAAAGATTATTTTTTGTAGGATATGAATCTAATCACAGATCTTATAGATTCTGGGAACCAGGTACATCTAGAGTTTACACCAGTGCCAGTGCAAAATTCCTAGAACATGTAGGATGGAATAGATTAGAGCAAGATTTAAATAATGAAGTAATTATTGAACCCTACAAAAGGCAGAAAGAACAGACTAGTTATAAGAAGAGTCCAATTAAAGAAGAAGTCCATGAAGAACAAATAGAACCAGAACAAGAGGAAACAGTTGATCAGGAAGAGTTAGATAATCAAGAAGAGTTAGTTGATGAATGTCCACCTGTAAGTCCTGTAATACCTAGACGTACTACACGTGTAACTAGACCACCTGATAGGTATCAAGCAAGTATAATTTGCCAAGTAACTAAAGTTCCAACTAGTGTAGATGAACTTAGGATGTATCCTGCTAAGGATCAGGAGAATTGGCAAAAGGCAATGGAAAAAAAACTAAATTCATTAAAAGTAATGAAAGTATATGAAGATGCCAAATTACCTCCAGGGGAAAAATCCATTGGGTGCAAATGGATATTTAAAGTAAAAATTGGAAATGATGGGACTGTTACCCATAAGGCTAGGTTGGTAGCTCAAGGATTTAATCAAACTGCATCTGATTATGATGAAGTTTTTGCACCAAGTCTTAAGGCAACATCTTTGAGAGCAGCTTTAGTGTGGGCAGCTAAGAAAAACTATATCATTAACCATTTAGATGTAGAAACTGCTTATCTGCATGCACCATTGCAGCACACTATATATTTAAAAAAGCCAATTATAAAAGACAATAAAGTAAATAGTAATGATTGTTGGAAACTAAAAAGAAGTCTTTTTGGATTGAAACAATCTGGCTATCAATGGAACCAATATATTGTGAAAGAATTAAACAATATAGGTTTTAAATCTGGTTTAGCAGATCCATGTGTGTTTAAAAGAGAAAATAATGGAACGGTGTCATTATTGTTATTATTTACAGATGATATTGCTTTGATAACTAAGACTAATAATGAAGCTAATGAGATTATATCATTATTAGCCAAAAAGATAAAATTAAAACATTTAGGTGAAATTAAAAGGTATCTAGGATTGACAATTAACAAAACAAAAAATGGATTTAAGGTATCTCAAGAAGATAAAATTTGCCAATTAATTAAAACGTACAAATTGGAACTTTGTAAAACGGCAAAGACTCCAATGAGTCAGGAAGTTTGCCAAACTGATGATCAAAGTCCCAAATTTGATAAGTCCACATATCAATCTTTGATTGGCAGCTTATCATATATAAGCAATTGGTCAAGGCCAGATATAGCTTATAGTGTTAATCAGCTGGCACGTTTTAATTCAGATCCACATCAATGTCATTGGCAATCATTAAGATATCTTAAAGGAACAATGAACCATGCATTGTATATAGAACCAAAGGGTGATTTGAATCTTAGTGCCTATGCAGATGCAAGTTTTGCAACTGACATAAACACTAGAAAATCAACATCTGGGATGGCTATATTATTTGGTAAGACACTAATAGGGTTGGGGAACACAGGCTTAACACCGACAATCAGCTGTCGGGCGGCAGTGGCCAACGCTCATACGCATTGAGGCTCTTCCAGGCAAGCTCTGATGTGCTGGGAGAAATGGCTCTGCATGCCACTTCCTGTGCACCATAGGTTCGCCATCATGGATCTAAGGTATCTATCCTGAATTGTTTATCTTGCTAGGAGATCAGAATTCCTTCTGGTATCAGCCTTCTAAACAACATACTATATTTGATCAGTTATGCTGTTAAAAATTGATACTGTCTCCGCTGCTCTCTGACTCCCCTAGGTATCTGTTTTACGGTCAAGATTTCTCTCCCTTTTGTACTTCATGGGTTCGTCTCTTGTTCTTTTGTATACTTCATCTCTTAGTGCCTTCTTGGTGAACCTCACGTGTACCTCTTTTGGTAATCTATTCCTTCTTGCATAATTTGTGTGAATTCTGGAAATATTGTCATTATCTCTTAGTATTTCATATTTATTCTTTTCTAGCACACCCACTAGCAATTCTGTCATCACCTCAAACAGGTCTTCCTCTTTTTCTTCCACAATGTTCTGAAACCTCAGGTAAAAAGCTGCCTTTTCCATTTCAAAGAAGATTATTGTCTGTTCTAGTTCTCTATTAGCCTGGGACAGTTTATGATCCATTTCTTCCACCTTTTTTTCTATTCATTCACTCTTTGTTTCCATTCTGTGGATGAAAAGATTGTGAGTATTCAACAAACAATAACAAAAAAAATTATTATTGTTTGTTGAATACTCATAATTTTTTCATCCACTTTATGTATTTCCCCCTTCATCTCCTTCATTTTGATTTTGTTGTCATGATTTTTGGATATAACTTCCTGGCTTTTGGTCATTACTTCCTGGTTCAAAAGTAGGTTTTAGTTATTTCCTAATTCCGTCAATTATTTTTAATTCAGACCCTTTAAATCTTTGATAACTCTTGTGTTTTTGTGTGCACTTGCAAGCACACACATGCCTTTGAGTCAGTGTTGATTCCTGGCAACTATCTGGACAAATTCCGCAGTTTTCTTGGCAAAGTTTTTCAGAAGTGGCTGACAAATAAAGACTGGTCCAAGTCCCCCAGTTGGCTTCTTTTTGCCTTGGAACTAGTTTTCAGAGTCTAATTGTTTCTAGCTGGATGCCTTAACTGGCCCTCCCACGATCAATGCAATCTGTAGATAAGTAAGTAAAGGTATGCTTGAAAAATATTGTAGTTGAAAAACTGTTTTTTCTTATTGATATTGTAGAAAGTAATTTCATATGTATGTAGAGCTACATAGATTTTCCCCCTCAGATTTTCACTGTAATGTTTGTTGCAAGTGCCAAAAAAGTTAAACAATGTATTCTCCTTTTGTCCCCAGTTGTCCTACTTTCCAATCATCCATATCATCCTTTGCCCATTCAGATCTCTAGTAACTGTATTGAAAGGTGGATTTTGATGCCCATGTACTGGCAAATGGAGAATTACTGATTATTAGCTCTTCAAGTAACACTGTTGTCAAATAAAATAGGACAGTCAAAAGTAATTCAAATTAAGAAGTAGAGAGACCAAGGGCATCTTTGGAAACTATTAAAACTCAGTGCTGGTTCCTTCAATTATCATGACATTGAATAGTACTAATAGTTCCCCCTCCCCCTCCCTTCCTCAAAAATGGGGGTGGGGGGACTTCCTGTTTTGAACTTCCCCAAAGATGGACCAATGACCGTGATCATGCGCAGTTTTGGTTCGTGCTTCGGCATCGGAGAGCCCCAATCCTTTGGATTCGGGGCAGAAGCTACCTCATAGGGGTGGTAGAGGAAGGGGAGACCATCAGCTGGGTAGAAGGGAGTCGCAAATCCCCTCCCCAGCTTGGCAATTGCTCCCTCCTGAAGATGCCTGAAGCGGTGGTCTAAAATGGCTACCCTGAAGGGGAAGATTAGACTGGAATAAGATTGTGCAGGAGAGAGAGAAACAGCAGGAGGAACAGCAGGAGGAACAGGACGATATAATCAAATGGAAGATACCCCCAGGATTAACATTTCAAAGAATTTTTAAGAAAGGATCTAAGCGGTGAAGAAAAAGAGAAAAAACAGGTGTGAATTGCTTTTGATAGCATTGGGGCTTTGAAACCACAAAAGGTAGAAGCTGGAGAAGGAACGATATAATCAACTTGGATAAGTATACTTTGATTTTATATTTGCACTAATAAAGCTGAACTATAGACTGTTAAAGAGGAAATTTAATATCAATTGGATTTGATCTTTTTCTTGTTGGAAAATTGGGGTTTAAAAAGCGCCTCGGCGTGTCACGAGTAACATGCGTGTCATAGGTTACCCATCACTGACAGTATAACAAAAAGTGCCATCTCAGTTAAACTCAACTTGTTTTTCTTTTAAAAAAACTTCGTTTCTTGAAATTGCATGGAAATTGATACAATAAAGTAAGAACTTTGAAAAATTGAAACATTGTAACAAAGAAAGAATTAGGAAGTCTTTGGATTAGTTGCTGATTCTGACATGAATTTGGCACTGGATTAGCAGAAACTTAAAAACTTGAGAGGAAGAAAAGTTGACTGTTGGAAATAAACTTTAAAGATACTATTTGGATTAAATTGCGAATCAGAAAGTTGTAAAATGGCGATTTCTATTCTGGCATTAAAAATGGAACTCAGAAAAATGAAAGAAACACTACAAGAACGAGGTGAATCGCTGGGTTTTGCTTTAAAATTTATTGAAAATGCGACAGCAGAATATGAACAACAGACAAAAGGCAGAAGAGGAGGTGGAGCAAATAATAGAAGAGACCATCTTTAGTGATCATCAAGAACTAAGAACTCTTGAAAGAAAGAAGAAAAGAGTTGGAAATAAATGCAGGAGATTTAAGAAATTAAATAAAAAGGGGAATATCCGAAAAATTAAAAAAGGGAAAAAGAGTTAGCAGAAATTCAAAGGGCAAAAGGAAGCTATAAATAGACCGAGGGATAAAAACTGGAGTAAAAGAACAAAGGAGAAAAGACAGGGGGAAAGAAGGGACAAGAAACAAGATTTGGAAACAAAGAAATATGGAAATTGTTAAAAAAATGGGGAAATCCTTAATTGGACACAGAGATAATGGGTGATTATTATATAGAAAGGGGATTCTGCAAGATATAAATATAAATAAATTTATAGTTACAAAATAGGGACGTATAGACTGACAAGATGGAAAAGCAGAATTGTTATTTTTTGGACAATAGAATCTAATGCTCTTCCTTTTTATGTAAAGAGATAATTGTAACAATAATGGAATAAGTATATTAGATATATTGAAATATTTTTAAGATTGGAATGTTGGCTTTTTTATTTAAATATGAATGGAATAATTAATGGAATATGTGTATTAAATATATGGAAAAAATGAAATGATATAGGAGGAGAGCTGAAATGGAATTAACTTTAGGGTTTAGGATTGTTTTACTGTTTGAATGAGTAGATTAATATGTCCTTTGGGGGGAAATTTAATAAAATTTAAAAGGAAAAAAATCATACAGAATCTAATTTATATGCTATGTAGTTTTAAAGGGATTATTAAGTTTAATGTTTTAGGTAATAATGTTAAATGTTTTAACGAGATTTAAAAGGGGTGAAAATAAATGAATTTATAACTTAGAGGTGGCGCACTTATATTGAGATTTCAGGGGGGAAACCAATTTATAGAAGTGTCTTTTTTTTAATTAGAATTTAAGATGAAATATACAAATGTGACAGTTCAAAGTACTAAAGTATAACGATTATGAAATTATCATAAGTGAATTAAATAATGAGATAAATATTTGGAATAATACAATAAAATAGAAAATGTATAAAAGCACAGTTAAGATAAGGAATGGCATATAAAAATTGAATATGTAACCATGGTCATATTTGTATGTATATGTGAAACCTGTGATCATGCTGTTCACTAAAAAGAGACATTAAAATATGGAAAACTGAATAAAACTTGTTTTAAAAAATGGGGTTGGGGTGGAGATATGGGTACCTTGGAATGAATGAAGTCTAAAAACTATACTTCAGATTTCTATTGCTTATGTTTTTTTGATTAACAGTTCACTGTGATTGTCCCTTTGGTGAAATTCTGCCAAAGTCCTCCAGTTGCAAGGTCTCTGTCATATGCAGAGGCAATCACAGGTAGGAAGGGTTTGATCTAATTCTCTGCTCAAAGGAAATAGGTATGCAGCTACTAATGGCAGAAATTTAGGCAGAAAAGGAAATTTTAGGTGACTAATTCCAGCTTTGCTATAAGTTGCTTATAGCTTGTCGCACAGCAAGAGGGGAAAAATCTTCTGCATCTGAAGTGCTTCCCATGGTTTTCTTCAGTGAGAACACCGATATTGTCTTTGCACTAAACACTTTCTATTAAGTCTCAAACCTGCTTTCCTGACAAGAATTCCAGTTGTGATATGGAAAACAACAATGCTCCGAATTCTACTGATTTTGATAAAGACTAAGTCCCAAGTAATTGTGCATATCACTGCATGCTTCATCCTTCTAATATAAATAAATGAAGCTTGTGAAAGATGTTGACAAACCATTTCTCAAATTATTCCAATGTTCTGGAAATAACTGGAATAACTGAAGCAAGAGGGAAGGGAAAGAGAATAGGAATGAAAAAGGAATGAAAGGGGAAAGAGGAGGAAAGAGGGAAAGAGAAAGTCCAAAAAAGGGGGGAAAGTAAAATTTGTTTCAAATAGAACAAAAAAGTGAAAAAGGGTGCTGTTGCAATAGTACACAATCACTTGCTATTGCTAAGTGAGAATTATTAAAGGTAGTTAAAGTATTGACTTCTTTGACCTTTGGTGTTGGAGAAGACTCCTAGAATAACATAGACAATCAATAAAAGAAACAAATGTATAATTGAACAAATCAACTCAGAGTTGTCACTTAAGGCACAAAGATCCAGGCTCAGATTATTCTACTTCAGACACCTTATGCAAAGACCCAACTGTGTAGAAAAGACTCCAATGCTGGGAAAGCTGGGAGAAAAAAGAAGAATAGCAGCTGGAGGGGGGACTCAGTTACGATGATGATTAATGCTCTGCTGGAGATTTGAAAGAACAGGCTAGGTATGTCATGGAGAAGGTTTATCTATCTGGACACATAACCAATCAGGGCAAATAGGTTTCTTCCCAAAAATGCAATTCTGCTGTGGTTGCCTGAAAGAAACTCCAATTGTGATACAATTTACTCACCTTTGAACCAAAACAGGAAAAAGTGTATGAATGAAAACCTCTGTTTCCATTTTTTTTAATCAAATGTTTGTTTTGCCAGATCACATGAAGCCCCCAAAACAGTTTTACCATTTCAAATCCAAATGCTGTGCAGCCCTGGCATTTTCCAAAGAATTAAGATCTTATCTTAATTCCTGACCAGATCTCTGGCTCTTCCCTCAGTACTTTTCAAGACATTATGAGTTTCTGATTACAGACTATCTGACTCAGATTACATTTCCTGGATCTCTGTTAAACTGCCACACATTCTTTCTCCTGTTTGTGAACTCTTCTGCTGTCTCCCTGAGCAATATTGAGCAACTACCTCTTTGTGTATTGGTATGTGCTTGGCCTGGGATAGGACACTGGGCACTGAAGCTCCTCAGGCAATAGTTCATCTAGCAACTGGCTGCTTATTGATGATTTCTTCTTCAGAGTTCAAGCCTAAATGGTATTTGAGGGACTGCCTGTCTCCCATAATATCTGCCTAGCCAATACAATCCTGTAGGGATGGATTCTGAATTCCTTCAATTGATCAATGTCATCAAGTTACTGGAAACGTGCCTTCTTTGTAGCAGAGTGTGCTTTCTGGAACAAGATTCCCCCCAAGATCCAATTGGCCCCCACTCTGCTGTTATTTAGAAAAGCCATGAAGACTTGGCCCTTACCCAGGCATTGATGAAGGAGAATGAGGCTCCCTTGGTTCTTCATGTTGCCATCTTTTATCTTAATGGTTTTATGTTTTATTTATTTTGTTTATTCATTTAATTTTTATGGCTACCTAAGTCAACCAAGTGACTCTGGGCAGTTTGCAGCTCTCAAACAGAACATTTAAAACCAATAAAAATAATCATAAAATAAATATATACAACAGCAAAGATAATTAACAAATTAACAGTAGAGCCACAAAACAGGCTCTTAACATATTCAGAGCCCCAGGCCCAGGTATACAGCCAAGTTTATTTACTTATTTATTCATCCATTCATTTATTTATTATATTTTAAAGCCTTACAAAAAACTAACTGAATTGGGACTATTTTAATCTTTGAAGGAAGAATATTCCACAGAATGAATGAATGAAAAATTCTTTATTGGCCAAGTGTGATTGTCTTGGTGCATATGCTCAGGACAGGAGCTACAGCAGAGAATCTTAATTGTAAATGACAATTATGTCATTTAAAACTATAATGACAATAATCATTGGAGAAGATGGTTCAATTGTATTTGAAGGAAGCCAACTGATACCACTTCTGAGATGTGTCAATACATCCTGACTTCATTGTGAGCGCCAGCGATGGCTGCTGTTGAGGTGTTGGAAATTTATTCAGTTTTCTAGCTCCAGTGTTTTCCACATCCTTATTTTGGGTCTATTTTTCAGTATTCCTCTTCTAATAGAATTTAAAATTTTAGAATCTTTTGAAACTCAAAAGATTTTCTGCAGGCAAACTTTGAGGTTATAATACATTTAGCTTGTTTTATGGATAAAGTTCTAGATCATTACATTTAAATAGAATGTGAATTGTAATTTTTCATCCTAGATTGCTGAGAGCTAAAGCTTCCAATATCTAATGTTCACTTCTACACAAGAAATGCTGCAACCTTTCTAATGCCCCAGTGGTTCATTTGGTTCTGTTGGAATGGATATAAATAGAGTAGCAGTAAACGTAAAGTAAGCAATACATTTTCTAATTCAGGGATGGGAACATGATACATATCAACACAAATTTGCTCTTGATGCCTTACAGGCAAATGTTGAATTTGGTTTAACTATTCTTTTGATCCTTTAAATTAAAAGAAACCAAGAGGTGCTAAATACTCACAAATGCCTACAAAGGGCCCACATAATTTTTTTACAAAATTAAAGTAACGGAAGGTTATACAGTAGTCAGAGGATATGATGGAGAGCAAAGTCATCAGTTTGCCTTCTAATAAATGTTGTGTGTCTAGCTGCCAAGGCAGCTATTTTGTTAATTGTTTTAAGGCATGTATCTCAAATGCCTGCAAATCCTGAAACGAGCAATTTTCCTGCTTCTATTTGAATAGGGATATGTGTGCTCCCCAGCCAGCCCTTCCATTCTGAAGTTGATATAGGAGCTTCTGTTGGAATTCCAACTGAACACTTGTTTACATCTTATATAAACACGTAGAAAAGGGGAATTAAAATGGAACATTTCCTATTTTGTCATGATTATTATTATAAATTTTGAAACATGTTCCTTCCAGGGGTGGGAATCTACCAGTTCAGACTGGGTCCATAGAACTGATTGTTATGATTCTGCGTAGTTTGAAGAACTGGCAAATCATGCCCCTGGCTGGGCCCACCCCTTTCCGCCTGTCCCTCCTCGCCCAGTCAGTCCTTATCGCACTTGTGCAACATCACACACATGGCCAACATTGCTGACTGCATTCTCCCCCACCCAGTCACTCCTTAAAGTATTTCTTTTTTTTCCTCTCCCGACGATCAGTTGTTCTGATGATCAGCTGTGCTAGGATCCCTCTCGCTGTCTGTCAGGCTACAGAACTTTTTCCCATTCAATTAACAACAATGAACTTCTGAAAACCAAACGTATCAAAAGGAATCCTTTATTGAGATGAAATGAGATTCATGTAGGAGTTCAAAGCAGCATCTAAAGTCTCTCAGGTATATAGGGATAGATAAGGGAGTTTAGAACCCCTCCCCTTATCTCGATGTGTATTTAGTGAAACAAAAGCCAGTATGTTAATCCCCCCCCCTTTTTGTAAGGAACAATCTTTTTCACAGTTTCCCAGGGCATACCTAATTTCCCCCCACCCCCTTTCAGAATGAACTTTTCCAGAGGTTCCCAAGACACATCTCACTGTGGAATTTTATGGTCTTCTCATCTCCTGGCTGTGCCTCTCAGAGGTGATAGGTTCCGGCCATCTGGGTTTTCTTCCTCCATTGTATCATGTGTAGGTTGTACAAATTCGATATAAGATTAAATATATTCAAAATTTTTGGTAGGGTAGACATTTTAATTGCTGCAATTTTCCCCAGTAGTGATAGCTGTAATTTCCCCCACATTTCCAATTCCTTTTTGATTTGTATTATTAATTTGTCATAGCTATCTTTTTTGATTGAAGAGCATCTTGCTGTTAACCAAATGCCTAAATATTTTACCTTTTTCACACTTTGCATTCCCAATTTTCCTTCTAATTCTGTTTTGCTTATCTTTTAAATTTTTAGTCAATACTTTTGTTTTGTTTTTATTACTCTTAAGGCCTGCAACCTTGCCAAATTCCTCTATTTCCTTTATTAATTTTACTCCCATATCCTCTATATCTTTTTCAAACTGTAAGATTGGATAAAACCTTTTTTAGAGAATTAGATCGAATAACAGGACAAAAAATGAAATTGTTACAGGACAAAAGAGAAAGGGGTGGCTTTGGATTCCCTGACTGGGAAATGTATTATCAGGCTGCAACTATGGTATGGATTAAAGATTGGATCAACCTGGAAAATAGAAGAGTATTGTCAATAGATGGTCATGACTTGCAGAGAGGGTGGCATAGTTTCCTATGGGATGAGAAATGTTAACAGCATGCATATTTTCAGAGACACATGATGAGAGATTCATTAATTCGGACATGGAAAAAAATTAAAAAGAATCATTATACTAAAATACTGAACTGGCTGTCAACTATGAAAGCATAAATCTACCCAAATGCAATGGATCTGGGAAAAAAGAGGAATTACAAAGACCTATTAGACACACAAGGAAGATTAAAAACGAGACAAGAATTACAGCAACAAAATATAAAGATATATTGGTGGCCATACATGCCAATTCAGGCGAGATATCAGAAGGACAAAGAATAATTTGGTTTCTACATGGAAAAGCATCAATTAGATAAAATTCTACAAGAAATGGAAAAGAAAATGATTACAAGAATATAAAACTTTCTACTAGATTTTAAAATGGAAGAGGAGGTGGTCAAAGAGACGATGGTGGTATGGGCGAAAAATGTTGGCCACAATATAGACCTGGAAAATTGGGAGAGAACGTGGGGATCAAATTACAAACTAATTATATCCATAGCATATAAGGAAAATTAATACAAAATGTTCTACAGATGGCACCTTCCTCCCGTTGGATTGGCAAAAATGTTTAACTCAGACCCAAATTGTTGGAAATGTGGAAAAGAAAAAGGCACTTATTTTCATATCTGGTGGACATGCCAGGAAGTGAAAAAATATTGGAATGCAATTAGACAATGGATAGAAGAAATCACAAATCAGAAAATTGAATTTAATCCGGAAACTTTTTTAATTAGGTATAATAACACAAAAATGCAATAAAACAGATAGATATATTATGCTACATATATTAACAGTTGCAAGGATTTTGTACACACAACTCTGGAAGGAAAAAAGGGTTCCACTGGAAGGCATGGTTATAAAAACAATAATAGATTGTATAGAGATGGACAGGCTAACGATGAAAATAAAAGACAGAGAAGATTCAATTTATTATAGAGCTGGGGATGCCTGGTATGAGTGGTTTAGAAATAAAAATAAAATAAAATGACAATTAGGAAAGAATGAGGGAATATGTAAACATGTAAATATACCATGGAGAAGATTGAGATGTAAGGATAAAAGATATTGATTTATAATAAAATGTAATGGTAAAGGAATAAGTAAATACATATACTGAAAAATGTGAGGAGATGCAAAAGATATCTTGATGTTGATAACAATGTATAAAGTTTTATTTTATGTTTTCAAAATTTGGAAACTTAATAAAATTTATTTTTTAAAAAAGATTAAATATATTCAGGTTACATCAAGAAAGGATTTCTTTATCAGTCTTCCCCCCTCCTTTTCTTCTTGCACCGAAGAAATGACAGATACACAGATCTGACACGGAGCCATCTTTCTTTTCACAGAATAGCACTGAGGCAGCTATTTTTGGTCGGGTGGGTTTGATGAAACCTCTTTTTAAATTTTTGTCGATAAATGCTCTGAGTTCTTTTAGTTCTCTGGGAGACATGCAGTACATTTTTGGTTTTGGGGGTTTAGCCCCTGGAAGGATTTTGATAGTGCAGTCTGTGGCGCGATGGGATGGGAGTTCATCATAAGCTTCCTCGCTAAATACTTGGGCCAGATCCTGGTACTCATTGGGGATGTTAATGGGTTCAGCTGACTGTCCAGTCATGGCTGATTCTGTTCTCTGTTCCTTTCTTTATCCTTTCCTCTGAGCTTTTTGCAAATACTACGTCTCTCTGGAATTATATGGTTTCTTTCCTCCAATTTATTTTTGGATTCCATTTCCGCAGCCATGTGAGATCTAGGACCAGTGGCTCTTCCATTCCTGGGGCTACAATGAATGTGAGCATTTCACTATGGTTCCCTAGTCTTATTTTCAATGGTTCTGTGGTAAACCTAGCTGGCTCCCCCCCCCCCCGCTATAGTTCCATCTAATTGGCAGAAAGCGATGAGATTTTCCATTTCTTTCAGTTGGATCCCCAATTTCTCTGCAAGGGAGGGATTTATTAGGCATCGGGTGCATTCCAAATCCAGCAATGCTGCAACTTCCTCCCCCTTCCCTCGGCTGGGGATAAACAGTCCTAGAGGGTAGAGTGATTGGTTCAGTTGGGTTGCTTACCAGCGGGTCATCTTCCAGATCACTTTCGGACTGGCTCAGGTCCCCTCGGAGCATTGGGGATTCTTCCTCTGGGTTGGGAGGGATCAGAATCCCACAGCTACTCAGCCTCTCAGGCCAGTCTCCTTTCCTCGAGGGCTGGATGTTCCAGGTTTCCCCCCTGAAGGGTGGTCTGGCTTTCTGGCAGGGGTTTTCGAATGGCATTCTGCTGCGTGGTGTCCCTCCTTTCCACACTTAAAACAACCAGACGTTCTTGGAGTCATGGTGGTTTGAGGTTTGAAAATTTCCCATTTCCCCAGGGGTGGGGATCTTTTCCAAAACTTGCCACTGCAGTACCAGTTACGAGTCATGTCTATCTCTGCCTCCTCTGCCATCATGTACCATTCATGCAGGAGGTTTGGGTCCCCACAGGCCAGGTAGGCAGCGTATAGGTCGTCATTTAGTCCATCTTTGAACCAACAGATTAGGATATTCTCGGGCCAGTCTACCCGGCTGGTCAGGTCACAGAATTCCTCGGTGTATTCAGCAACCAGGTGAACATCTTGCTTTACGACTCTGATGTGGTCTCGGGCTTTTCTATTGGCGAGAGGGTCTACAAAGCGGTGGCATAGGGCCGTCATGAAGCGGTTGAGGTTCCTTAATTCTGGGGCATTGACATTGTGGAGCATCACCATCCATCTGGCTGCTTCCCCTTCAAGGGCCAGAGTGATGACTCATACTCGGGATCCCTGGGTTTGGAAATTCTGCCCATATTCTTGCATGTAGGTGAGCATTTGCGCCAGGAAACATCCCAGTTTCTGGGGGTTCCCCTCGAATTTTACTCCCAGGGGTGGGACCTTCCTCTGCAGTTGTATGTCTCTGGGTTGGCCAGGGTTAGTCCCCTGTTCTGGGGCATTTAGGGGTTGGGTACCTGGTATGGCTGTGGTTCTTAAGCTTGTCCTGCTGCCCAATCATTCTCATCTGAATCTGGGCTGGCGGCTCAGGTTCTCTCATTTTCTGACTCTCCTGCGTTGTCACCCTGGTGCATCCCTCACCTCAAGGTTCTCTAGGGCTTCCCTCATGAGGCAATGTATGTACCGTCTCAGTCAGTCGTCGGCCAGTGGCTCCTCGCCCCATCCTTCCTGATCCGATAGGGCCTCCAGCTCTAATTTCCATCCGGGTTTACAATTGCCCCAGGTGAGGGTTACTCCCCTGGTTCTTCCATCCCAGCTGTCTCTCTGTCCTACATCTATAGATTACCGGGGCTTTGTGGAGGTTTCGTAGGCAGCTTCGCTATCTTTGATGGAGTGCACCAAGTCAGTATCTGGCTGGGTAACTGTCAACGTTTCTCCCCAGCATTCAGCTTCCCCTTGGTCCTTGCTGTACTCAGACTTTTTCCTTTCTTGCAGGGTCTCCTCGGTAGAGTGAAGGGTTTGGGGTTTTCTTTTTAATTTCCTCTCCGGGCTGACCTCTATTGCAGACACTGATTTATGTCAGGCTACAGAACTTTTTCCCATTCAATTAACAAGAATGAACTTCTGAAAACCAAACATATCAAAAGGAATCCTTTATTGAGATGAGACAATTCATGTAGGAGTTCAAAGCAGCGTCTAAAGTCTCTCAGGCATACAGGGATAGATAAGGCAATTTAGAACTCCTCCCCTTATCTCGATGTTTATTTAGTGAAACAAAAGCCAGTATGTTAATTCCCCCTCCCCCATCCCTTTTGTAAGGAACAATCTTTTTCACAGTTTCTCAGGGCATATCTCACTGTGGAATTTTTTATGGTCTTCTCATCTCCTGGCTGTGACTCTCAGAGGTAATAGGTTCCAGCCATCTGGGTTTTCTCCCTCCATTGTATCATATGTAGGTTATACTAATTTGATATAAGATTAAATATATTCAGGTTATATCAAGAAAGGATTTCTTTATCAGACTCCCCCCCTTTTCTTCTTCCACCGAAGAAATGACAGATACATGGATCTGACATTGTCTTAATGATTCTCCCAGGATGCTTCCCTGAGGCCCAGGAGGCAAAATAAGGCACAGGGAGTGCTTTTGCTCCATTTTTTGCCGCCCTGGGCCCCAGGGAAGCCTTCTGGGAAGAAAAACATCTCCCAGGAGGCTTCCCTAAAGCCCAGAAGGCCCAAAACTGGAGCATGGGGGGGGGTGCTGCAAAAAAGAAGCCACACCCACCCAGTCCCATGTCCACACTCATCTAGCCATGCCCACCGTGGCACACCCACATAACCAGTTGTTAAAAAATTTGAAACCCACCTCTGGTTCCTTCCCATGTTACAGTTGTACACATTTAAAACTTTCTATGTATTCTTATAACAGCTAAACACTATTGTTAAGCCAATATAATTCAAAGCAAACAAGAAAGTAGCTCTTAAAATTAGTATAGGCTTGGGCAAATAAATAAATAAATCACAAATATTCTTATTTTCAAATTAATGAGAGCTTCATAAATATAAAGTCTGGCCCAAGTGACTGATATCAATTAACCTCTGGTGAGTAAGTCTGATTTATTCTATAAATCAGATGGAATCAGGTGAAGCGACACAACACAATCACATATCCTAGTTCCTCCTTAAAACATTAGAAACATCCTAGTTCCTCCTTAAAACACTAACAGCATCCTGCTCATGCGCAATAAACACTCCTAAAAGACAGCGTCCTGTCACGACGCGATAATGAATTATGATTACCTTATATGGCAATACTGTATGTGCTTCCTTGTTCCTGTTTGCAGTGAATGAATATGATTACCTTATATGGAAAAATTGTATGTACTTCCTTGTTCCGGTTTGGTAAGCTCAATAAAAGGCGTTGCAGCACTGCTAGACGGGGTTGGAGCCAGAACATCCATGCTTTCTCCACCCGTGCAGCGTGTACTTCGCCACCTTGAACAAACCTGCATGAGAAGTGTGCTAATTGAATTCCTCACCCTTGCAAGGGTCCCGCTAACCACGTACCCTAGACAGCATTGCCCGGGCGAACTGCGACCTGTCCTCCCTCACCCCTGCGGGGGTCCCATATCCAGGATTGGATTCTTCACTCTTGCGAGGGTCCCGTTCCTCCCTCACCCCTGCGGGGGTCCCATATCCAGGATTGGATTCTTCGCCCTTGCGAGGGCCCCGCCCCTTCCTCACCCTTGCGAGGGTCCCTTATTCAGGACCAGGACGCGACAGCTGGGGGCTCGTCCGGGATACGTCAAGGAGTGCTCCTTGTCTAAGGAGGCTCTCTTTTCACTCCCGTTACTACGCACCGGGCATCGGCTTTCGAATCGTAAGTAATGGGCTCCGCAAACTTCAAGACTTCCTCAGAGCATAGGGAGGAGCTTATGAATCTAGTGAAAAGGGCAAATTCGATTCAGAAAAGTAAAGGATTTTTAGCACATGCAGTCACAAGAAAACAAGTGACGACATTTCCCTAAGGGGGATACGCAGCGGCGCGCCCATACTTATCAGCTCGGTTGGAGCTGTGCATCGCCAGGCGCCTGAGCGAATTGCACCTCATCGGATCTGAAAGATGGTCTCGACTTTAGTAAGTATGGGTGGAGGCTTTTCTCAACAGCAGAAGGAATTGAGAGAGCTAGTCGCTTCTTCTAAATACTCTGCTAATTTAAAGGGCTTTCCCATAAAAAGGAAATCTATTGCTACGTTATTGGCTTATGTGTGGCAACATTGTCCCAATTATTCAGAGGAAGGGTCCTTAAAAATTTTCCATATTGGCAAAAAAATTGGTGAATATCTCCATTGTCCTCCTCGTGCACCTATTGGCTTTTTGGTCACTTGGAGGAAAATTATGGAGGCTTTAAAAGTCCATCAAAAAATAGAAGCAGGGAGTGTGTTTGAATCTCCTCTGCCAAGTTATGATAACTTTTTAATTTTCTCTAACTCAGGCAGAAGCTGCTACATTCCATTCCCATAGGAGTAAAACCCTAGAGGATTAAAAGCTTGTGAAATTTGGCAAATGGATGTAACTTAGTATCCACCTTTTGCCCCATGGAAATATTTGCACGTTTCAATAGATACATATTCAGGATTTATTCTGGCCACTCCTCAAAGGGGAGAAGCTGTAAAACAATTATTCAATTCGTACCTTTGCCTCGCTGGGACGTCCAAAAGAAATCAAAGAAGACAATGGATCTGCCTACACAAGTTCTGCTTTTCAGGACTTCTGTAACAGATGGGATGTAATCCACAAGTTTGGAATTCCCTGCAACAGCCCGGAGGGCAGGCTATTAGGCTATTGTGTAATGAGCTCACTTGTCTCTGAAACGTGCTCTTATTCATTGCGGGAAAAAACCCCGAACCTCCCAGCATTGCAAAACTCTCTTAACATTTGTCTTTTTACTCTAAACTTCCTAAACTTAAATCTAAATTTCTCCTACTTCTACTGCTTTTTGTCATTTTTCCTCCCCCCCTTTACCCCTCCTAACAGACTGTCATTATTCTGCTTGGCAGAGTCCTGCTGAGCTTGGGGGAAAGGAAACGCTGTGATTTTACTGCCAGAAAAAAACACTCTCTGAATCCCTGGTCAGGCAGTAAGACCCTATCATGGGAATTTATCTGCTACATCTGTATCTTAAAAATCTTTCCTGATATTCTTGCCTATATCTTCTTTGCAATTTCTACCTTACTTCAACAAAACCTATGCTTCCTGTCAAAAGACTATTTGTGTTAAAATCATTTCATTAACAGAAGGCTATTATACTTGTTCCACGTGGGTATGTCATGAAAATACTATCCATAAGTTTTCACTCTGTCATTTCTGTTTTATTTTAAAGAACACTCTACCCCTCGCTCTTTTGCTTCTTCTTTACTCTTCCTAAGGAAAGGAAACTTAAAATCTTTTCCTCTATTCAATCTAGAGATAAGGGGATCTGAATGTCCTTATATTGTATCAAGGGTTTCCCCACCCCACTTAACGTTCTTAATGAATGATCAAGTTAATCTTCATTGTCATTATTGTAATTATTATCCTTTTTATATTAATTGTATTCCTTCCTCATCTGGTAAATGTTCTACAACTAATTTGTCCATAAGCCTCTCTCCTGCTTGTCATGTTTTTATATACCCAAGCTCTGATCCTGTCAATAAGCAACGCTTCCAAAGAACTGCCCATTTTCCCCCTGCTACCCCTGCACTGTTAATCCCTACTTCCACTCTTATTATTGAAGGAGTTGTTGCTTCTCCCTTTCTTTTCCCTGATTCTGAATCTTTGCATCACTTAGGGCTTGCTGGGACAGGAGACAGGATTTTCTCCCTTCTCAAGGGAACTGTAGTTGCTACTCTTATCTTCCTTCCTCCCTCTCATAGTCCCCCATCTCTTTATGCTCTTCAACAGCCGGTCTCGCTGTCAAAACCGACCCTCACGGTTTTGCTGGATGGTATCTCCTTCACTGGCCTCATAGACACTGGTGCTGACGTGTCTGTCATTCGCTCTCAGGAGTGGCCTGCTCATTGGCCTTGCCAACCGGCTTCTTCTGTCCAAGGTGTCGGTGGAGCTCAGGCTGCCAAGGTCAGCACGCGCAATCTGTTTGCTACTTCCTCTTGTTCTAATATCACTGCTGTTCTCAAACCTTATATATTACCTTTGCATTGCAATCTGTGGGGGCGTGACTTGCTTTCTCAGCTACAGCTCTCTCTACACATTCCTTAAATGGCGCTTTATGCCCCTCGTCCTCTTTCCCTCACACTAACCACCTCCGCCCCCGTGTGGGTTGATCAATGGCCATTACCATCTGAAAAACTTCATGTGCCCTGCACGACATTGTCACCGAACAGTTGAAGGCTGGCCACCTGGAACCCACCACTAGCCCTTATAATACTCCTGTTTTTCTTATTAAAAAGAAAAGTGGAAAGTGGAGACTCCTTCAAGATTTAAGGGCTGTCAATAGCATAATTCGGCCTATGGGGGCGCTACAGTGTGGTCTCCCTAATCCTAATCTTATTCCACAAAAATATTCCTTGATTGTTATTGATTTGAAGGATTGTTTTTTCTGCATTCCACTAGCAGAACGTGACAAATGCCTTTTTGCTTTCACTGTCCCTGAGTACAACAATAGCAAACCCACCACCCGATATCAATGGAAAGTCCTACCACAGGGAATGGTCAATTCCCCTACCATGTGTCAATATTTTGTTGATAAAGCTTTACTTCCATACAGGAAAAAACATCCTTCTTACTTGGTGTATCATTACATGGATGACATTCTAATCGCAACGGAAGAATCCTCAGAGCAACTTCATAAATCGCTTGGGTTTTTACAGCATTGTCTTACCTCTGCAGGGTTACATATTGCACCGGATAAAGTTCAACAACACTACCCCTTTCAATATCTGGGACATAAGGTGTTACTTTCAAATTCAGCTCCAGTTTTGCCCCAGATTGCACTTCCTAATCCAATCACTTTGGTACGATTGCAACAAATTTTAGGTACTATCAACTGGGCTCGTCCTTATTTTGCCCTGCACACCAGTGCTCTTTCCCCTCTCTTTCAGGCATTGGTAGATCACAAAAATCCTGCAGATTTAATCATTCTCACCCCCCCTCAGAAGGAGGCATTGAGGAACATAAACCATATTATACAACATAGATGGGTGGATCGTGCCATCCCAAACTTTCCTATACATTTAGCATTACTCCACACTGCCCAGCTACTTACAGGTATCCTCATACAGTTAACTACGGAGAGAAAGATTCTGATTCTTGAATGGTTACACTTACAACATACCCCGAAACAAAATATTTACAATCAAGCAGCCCAAGCTGCGGATTTGATTATCAAGGGTCGCCATCGAAGTAAGAATCTAATGGGGATAGATCTTACCAACATATACACACACTGCAAATTAGCTATGTGGGAGGTACTATATCAGCAGTCTGACACCCTACAGGGCGCCCTCACTGATTGGGTTGGTCATATATCATGTCATTTGCCCCCTGATCAGCGACTACAGCTTTTAAAGATGGTGCCTATCACATTAGCCTCACCTATACATCAATTTCCTTTGCAAAATGCCCTCACAATATTTACTGACGGATCTAAAGGGAGTGGCGCATGCGTCTGGAAAGAGGATGGCCAATGGAAAAAACATTTGACTCCCTCCACAGAATCTGCTCAGCAAGCTGAACTAAAAGCCTTCAATTTAGCTCTGACTCTGTTCCCTTCACAACCACTTAATGTCATTACTGACAGCCTGTATGTTTCCTATGTTGCAAAAAATGTTTTTGATGCATATATCTCTCCAAATGTCCCTACCCCTTTAATCCAACATTTTTTACAGCTCCAGATGTTACTCCGGGCATGACAGGACCCTTTGTTCGTGGCCCATATCCGTAGTCATCAGCACCTCCCAGGCTTTCTTTCCGAAGGAAACCACATGGCAGATGAAGCATGTAAAATGATGCCAGTCATAATAAAAATGCCTCAGCCCTCTCCTTTGACAGCAGGAGAAAGCCACGATTATTTCCATCAAAATGCTAAAGCTCTGGCTAAACAATTTGGCTTAACCAAAACCGAAGCTCAAGCCATTGTTCAACAATGTCCCACATGCAGCTTGCAGGCCAATAGCTCCCCTGAAGGCGTTAACCCAAGGGGAACTGAGGCCTGTGAAACATGGCAAATGGATGTCACCCAATATACCCCATTTGCCCCTTGGAAGTATATCCATGTTTCTGTGGATACCTTCTCGGGATTCATCATGGCTACGGCTCAAAGAGGAGAAGCGGTAAACCATGTTATCAATCATTGCATTCGTTCCTTTCTGACGCTGGGATGCCCAAAAAATTTGAAAACGGATAATGGTCCGGCTTATATTAGCTCTGTTTTCTCCTCATTTTGTCACAAATGGTCCATTGTCCACAAGTTTGGTATTCCATACAATTCCCAAGGCCAAGCCTTGGTTGAAAGAGCTAACTCAACTCTAAAAACAGCCCTTAATCGGTACTATAGGGTAAAAGGGCCTAGCCCCCCTAGCCTCCCAGCGTATCAGAATATTTTAAACATTTGTCTTTATACTCTTAATTTCATTAATCTTTCTCGCACACCTCTTTCTACAGCAGCAGAACGGCATTTCTCTAAAGCCTCTTTATCTTCCTCCCACCCTCTTGTCTATTATAGGCATTTGCCTGACCCTCACTGGAAGGGGCCTGTCTCCCTGATTACTTGGGGCAAAGGATACGCAGCCATTCAACTACCAGACAGGGTTCTGTGGGTCCCTGGTCGCTGCGTCCGACCATATCATGGAAAGCCTCTCCCTTCTCCTCTGCCTGACTCTTCTCTTTCCCTCTGTTCCTTGTTTATTTAAAGCCTCACCTTCGGGTATAATAGCCCCACTTGGGGCCCATGTTTCCTTTGCTTTTGAAGATAATGAGATTCAAAACTGCTCTTATTCCTTCACCTTCAATAATAAAGTAATTAACCCCTCACTCCTTATCAACATATCTTATGCTTACAACCCTTGCTACCTCTTCTTCACGGTAACTGTTCACCCTTCTACTGTTGGCATATATGCTCTGCATGGCTTCACGCAAAATCATACCTTCTTCAGCCATCAATTTTTCCTCCTTTCCACTCTTTCTCCTGCAAACCCCCCTCTTTTTTCAGTCTTTCCCCAGCGGATCCGACCTTCCCGAAATCAGACGAAGGCTCTTCACTGTTGCCGCGTGCCCTGTGGTCCTATTCCTTGCATCTGGCAGATGACGTCGCTCCCTCAGTGGTCTCCTGGCATTTCCTACCCACTCTTACACAGATCTTTCCGACCTCCTTCACGGATCAGGCACCCTCGTGCCCTTGCAGGCTTCATACGCACACCTATTCTCCCACCGGCTCACAGGGAGGATGACGATAAGTGGCACTCCCTGGGCATCATGGCGCAGCCTGCTCAACGGACTCTGCCTGGCCCAGGGGTCCCTGATCTTACATCGACAGCTCCGCTTAAGGGCCTAAACAATTTTGCACCATTGCTCAAGGTAACCCCAAAAAAACTGTGTTGACCTCCTCGATCGCCTGAATGCCTATATCCGCGTACCAGTCTGTCGTTTATATATTCCAAAAGGGAATAGAACTGTCTTGGCCTGTAAACAACGACATCCTGTCAGGCATCCTGCTTACTGGACATGGCAGAGAAATGGCAAGGCTATCTATCCATCTCAGAATCGCATCATCATCTCCTCCAACTGTCAAACATCTCTGATTTTGCTCCACGTCACTGCTGAGGATTATGCGGCATCTGATTGTCATCTGAGTCTCCCCAAACTACCTTATGAAACTTTTCTTACAGTACATCTTTTGCCGATCTTACCGCCTACTCCCACTCTTTCCCGACGATACCGGCGTGCCCTGCAGAAGCAGACATCACCATCATGCCAAAAATGCATACAAACCACAAAAAGTGGTTCCAAGACTTTATCTACCTTGATTTATCACTCTCATAGACCTGCCTGCAAGACAGATCTTCCAGCCTGCACACACAACGGTACATCCTTCCATCAATGTTTAGGTAAAGATAATATCCACTATTGTTACACTCCGGCAAAATTAGGACCTCTTTATGCTTCTTTGTACATCTATGGCTACAAGGGTGGCCAATGGGACCCTGACAGAGAAAGTCAGTCCGTCTCACCCTCCCTGTTCACAACAGCACAATCTTATGGGGGATACCTTACTCATTCCGATCTCTATGACATTCCTGTTGCTGGAACAATAAAAACCATCACTGTTTGCTTTGATGCCTGCACAGCTATTTCTGCTGGCCAGGGCAGAAGTTCTGCGGGTATTACATGTGGAGATTTCGGGTGGGAACATTCATACTTGACCAATCAAAAATATTTATTTACCATGCGAAAGACAATGAGCACAGGCCACACATCCTTCCAAGACCCTTATGACTATTGGTATACTCATTCCTCTCCTAATACTCCCCCCTCATGGGCAAACTACCTTCCTGTTAATATCAGTCTTGGCGCTTCTTCCACCTCATGCACTCCAGGTACCTGCAACAATGTTTGCCTATCTACCACTACCTCCCATTCAGCCTCTACCAAGTATCTCGGGTTTGGTCTTGGCATCGATGGTAAGGGCACAGATCCTTATGGATATCTCATTATCAAGATGGAGACTAAGCAAGTACAATTGAAACCTGTGAAGGTGTACTGGGAGTATGAAGAAGAAATAGATAAAGTCAATGATCTGCCAGTCCCCCCCCGAGCCCACAACATGTTTGTTACTTATTGGCTAAAGAAGGAGGTGTATGTGGCAAGTTTAATCTCTCAAATTGTTGTATTCAAATCGATAATAGTGGGGAAGTGGTGGGACAATTGGTACATGATATGGTGAAAATAGCACACGTGCCTGTACAGACTTGGAAAAAATGGGATATAGGAGAAATGTTTGATGGCGTCCTACCAAAATTTCCTGCTTTAAAGGCCGTGTTTATTATGGTTGCCATGATTGCTATAGGATGTTTTCTCTTACCTTGTCTGTTACCTGTTTTTATTTCTATGATCAAACGTAGTCTAACTGCTATTGCTGAAGCAAAATCACAAATAACTGTTGAAGCTCTTTTCAAACAATACGCCTATCATCTAATTAGCCAGGAGGACTCTCGCAAATCACCTTTTGAATGCTCCAGTGATTCGGAGACAGAGATAGACTTTCCAGGGAAGCATGATAGGGTGGTACCGGAAGGTATCTCCTCTAGCATGCAGCCTATGGAGTTGAATCCTGTTTAGAATCTGCTCTTTGAATAAAAGAAAAAAGGGTGAGATGAAGCGACACAACACAATCACATATCCTAGTTCCTCCTTAAAACATTAGAAACATCCTAGTTCCTCCTTAAAACACTAACAGCATCCTGCTCATGCGCAATAAACACTCCTAAAAGATAGCGTCCTGTCACGACGCGATAATGAATTATGATTACCTTATATGGCAATACTGTATGTGCTTCCTTGTTCCTGTTTGCAGTGAATGAATATGATTACCTTATATGGAAAAATTGTATGTACTTCCTTGTTCCGGTTTGGTAAGCTCAATAAAAGGCGTTGCAGCACTGCTAGACGGGGTTGGAGCCAGAACATCCATGCTTTCTCCACCCGTGCAGCGTGTACTTCGCCACCTTGAACAAACCTGCATGAGAAGTGTGCTAATTGAATTCCTCACCCTTGCGAGGGTCCCGCTAACCACGTACCCTAGACAGCATTGCCCGGGCGAACTGCGACCTGTCCTCCCTCACCCCTGCGGGGGTCCCATATCCAGGATTGGATTCTTCACTCTTGCGAGGGTCCCGTTCCTCCCTCACCCCTGCGGGGGTCCCATATCCAGGATTGGATTCTTCGCCCTTGCGAGGGCCCCGCCCCTTCCTCACCCTTGCGAGGGTCCCTTATTCAGGACCAGGACGCGACAATCAGGGAGTTCAAAAGTCCAATACTCTACTTATACTAAATAAATTCTACTCACTTAGAAAATTAAAATTTTTACCGTACACTCATTTTGAATTTCCTTTTGATTTGTTTTTCTGAATGCAATACTGAAGGTATCAAGCAGCAAGAAACTTGTATTTAGAAATTCAATTCAATTCAAAAGATCAGTAAAGCTCCAAACCATTTTCTTTTTCCAAATCAAATTGGAAAAATGAAAGAAATTTGTTGTTAATATCAAACTGACCAAATTCAAGTTTCCCTGTTTGATGTGAATCTTCAAATCAGAAGTGGTCCTAATAAACATTGTGACTCCCATATTTAACCAGCTGCTTAAGCAGTCTGAACCAAGTTGCAGTACTATATTGTACCTTCTTTTAAGAGCATGAATTCCCATTCCTTTTCATAGCCATGGAGCAGAGTTAACTAGAACTTACTACCACAAGCTGGAATTTATTACGCCATGTTCTAGTTGTGCATCCTGGCCCTCACTTCTATACTTGAAATAGTTACTTCTGTTACTGTGGGGCCAAACTGGCCATCAACATCTTGTTCAACTCCCTTGCAAATGAAAAGGACATCTGTGCTGTCCCAGCCAGTCTATGGGAATTGGATAGTTACTTAGGAATTATGAGCTGTCCCCTTAAGGGAAGGCATCATGGTAAATGTAGTTAAAGGTATCCTGGGAAATGTAGTCCATATCATGTGACCACATCTGTAATCCTGATTCGTCACTAAATTGACCCTTGAAGGGTTGGGGGAGTTTCCCTCATTCTTTGTCTGAACTCTCTAACTCATGGCAGCTTCTTTCTATCGCTACGAGATGGGTTAGGAGATAACCATCTTTTACTACAAGGCAGATATACAAAGGATTGGTCATTAAAGAAGAACTTTGTCACAAATGTGAGTTATGAGGACACCTGATGAACCAATAAATGTTCTTTGTTATGGACATCTTGTTGAGTTATCTATCTGCATCTGTACAGTTTATAAATCCACCTCTGTGCAGAAGGCAGAAAAGTAAAAGATGTTCTCCTGAGGCCCATCTATATATAAGATTGTTAATTTGGATTTGTGATAAAGAAAAGTAATATTGAAGCCAGGAGTGAATATGCAATGTTAATCTAAACCTGCATTTCCCATTGTCTGTGAGCATCAGAACTCTTTACATGCTGTGGATGGTGGGAGGGGTTGGAATTAACATCTCTAACACTAGAAATGAAATTGGTTATACTATGTTACACTGAAGTTTGTGAAAGTTCCTCATCCCTAGGATACATATTTAATCTGACTGAATCTACTGTGTGCAACATAATTGCGAAGAATGCGACTAGATTCCATAGTGCCATCATACATTATCCTCTTTGACTGCCAAGATAACCATGTGCATCATTAATCCAGCTGTAGAAATGATGGAGAAAATGCTTTTATTGTGCATAGAACATGAGATAAGGAAGAAAACTGGTTTAACAGTGGGATTGAAGAAATCTCCCAGTAGTAAGTGCTGTTTTTCTGCAAAGAACTGTTGCAAGTTTCCAGAAAAGTAATAAATAAAAGTCCATTTTCTAAGTATTGACCTTAGAGACAACTTTCAAACTGGGTGCTTAAAGGAGACAGTGGGTGTCACCACCTAACTGAGACCCAACAAAATCCCAAGAAGTGAAACTTGAAATGTTTCTAGCCAAAAATGTTAGAAGTTATCAAGTTACTCTTCTTTTTCCAGTGCCACAAGTTGATATTTATGAGATTATTTGCTTTGAGATATGTTACGGAAATGTGCTGTTCTTTCAGATTAAATAACAAATCTTACGGGTCTTGCAAGTGTGGATATAATTCCAATAATAAGCAGCGTGGCACCCACAGCATCAGAATTATGGCCAATTGAAACTGGTTTTTCTATTACCTGAAATTCCTTGGGGTCAAACATATGTAGCGCACAGTCAGGTATTTTCTCCAGTGAGTTTCACTATGTTCTCCCCATCTTTTACAAAATAAGATTACTAAGCCTATAGTAAATCAAGAGAGATGAAGTGAGAACTTAATTCTTTCCTCTTCAGAAAGCATTTTCTAATTTAAAATTATGACCAATGGTAGTCATAAGTCTCCACTGGGGAGGTTCAAGTGAGTTCCATACCAGGATACAAGAAGCATGGAAGTTGGGGTGTGCATCATAGTGTCAAACATCCTTCCTCATGGGTTGTACAAACATCCATAGGAATAACTGCTATTCTCCCATGCAAAAAGAGCTAAAACCACCACAGGTATAGAGTGCCAAATCTACTTTTGTTTTTAGTGATAAAGAAACCTTCACCTAGGGCAACCTGTTTATGAAGATCATATGATATAATATTTCCCCATAGAAATCAAATTATTTCTAGTTCTTGGTCATTTCTCCAGTCTCATTGAACATCTAAATCATTGGTTCCCAAAGTGGTCGGTACCGCCCCCTGGGGGGGATGCCTTAGGGGGGCGGTAAAAGGCAAGGGGGCCGGTGTGGGGGGCACTAAGACATGGCAAGGGGGTGTTCGAGGTGCCGGCCCCGCAGGCTCACTGACTGCCAACCATGCAGCCCATTGACTGTTTTATTGCTTCATAGCTGGTGCCTCAAATGCAGAACCCGCGCGCAGTGAGCCTTGCCAAGCCGGGGGGAGGGGAGATGTGGGAGGTGGTGGAAAGAGGGCGCCTTAAGCTTGCAGGCCCTCTCCAGTGGAAGTGGAGGAGGCATGCCAGAAGGCCCGAAAGCAAAACCCTCCCAGGGCGGGCAGTGAAAGTCTGGTGTTAGGGCCTCCTTCCCTGGAAGAGAACAAGGGAGTGCGCAGCGCCTGCCTGGCCTCCGCCTCTCCAGCCAGCCGGGCTTGCGCACAGGATGCGGGTGGGTGCAGCTGCGGCTATCCAAGGCATGTGGCTCAGTTCGGTTCGGCTCTACGTGGCCATCCCGGACCTAGAACCTAGCCTCCCTCTGCAGCTCAGTTCTTCCGACTGAACCCTGCGCTCTCTTTCTTGCTTGCTTGCTAAGTTTCCAAGAGATCGTTCCCTCCGCCTCCACTGGTCTGGGCTGCTTCTGCACGCCTTCCTCCTCCTGGGTGGAGTATAAAGATGCGCAGAACGCTTCACTGAAGTTGGGAGTCTCTGAGCGTGTGCAGAGTACCTCCCCTTGCTTGGCCCGATGGAAGTGGACCTTGGGTTGAAGCAAAGAGGGTGAGGGCGGCTGCTTTGCTGCCCCGGGGAGGTTGGCATTGCAACATTGGATGCTAAATGGGGCTGCAGAAGGGGCAGAGGGGCAGCTGCAGGGGGCTGCAGAAGGGGCAGCTGCATTAAGGAGCAGGAAGATCTTAGCCATGTGTGGTGGTCTCCCATGGAAAGAATGAGACACAAGCGTGTGTACTTGGGATGGGAGCCCAGAGTAAAATTCCAGTGCTCCCTTTTATTGAGATTTTTGTACATAGTAAGCATTCACATTGTGGATTACAATAATTAGATATAGTATACAGAATTGTTTACAGTTGTCTGAGCTGCTTAATTGTTTCTGGTGTTTGCTTTTAATTTCCTTGCTTTATCTCAGTGACCTTTAGGCAGACATGTATGTATAAGGTCTTAGACTAATCATTACCCAATACCCAAGTAAAGTTTATTCTCACAGCCATGGTTTATTCATTGACTAAGCCGGAATCAAACAGCATGCTAAACTCTAAACCCGAATGACTGGGTTGATATATTCAGCCTGTATTTCTCAACCTTGGCAACTTGTGTGGACTTCAGTTCCCACTCTGGCTTTGCTCTACTTTCCCAAAGTGCCACCGCTGTCGCATTCATACATCCAAAAGGTCTGCCTGCCTGTCTTTCTGCCTGCCTGTCTTTCTGCCTGCCTTTCTACCTACCTACCGATCAATCTATCTATCTATCTATCTATCTATCTATCTATCTATCTATCTATCTATCTATCTATCTATACATCCATCCAAAATGTCTGCCTGCCTACCTGTCTTTCTGTCTACCAACTACCTATCTACCAATATAGATCTACCTCCCTACTTATCAACCAATCTACTTGCCTACCTACCTATCCATACATTCATCCAAAAGTTCTGCCTGCCTGCCTGCCTGCCTATCCACCAATCTTTCTACCTACCTACTTACCTGTCTCTCTGTTTCTCTCTCTATCCATCCATCTATCCATGTTAGAAGCTCCAGCCCCGCAGGCACATTGGGAAAGTAGAGCAAAGCCAGTCTGGGAGGGAGGGGGGGGGGAGAGAGAGAGAGACCTGATGCATGTCATTGAAAATAAGGCCTAGTTTAGTCTGAGGCCCTTTTCCACATTGAAACATCTTTGCCAGCACATTAAAACATCTTTGGCTTTTATTAAAGGTTTTGTGGACAAAACATGGTCAAGACTATCAGGAAACTCTCACATTTTTTAAGGCTCTAAACAGGATCCATTGGACCAGATCTCCACTCTAAAAAGTTTTCCCCAATGTATTACAGTGCCAATTCTGAAGAAGGCAAAACCAAAATGTACTGGTAAATTACAAGGAAAACACACACACACACACACACACTCCCTTCTAACCCTGCTGGAGCAGGTGATTGGACTAGAATAGATATCTCATTATCTTTCTCCTCCTTCCCTTCCTCCTTCTTTATTTCTTTTTCTTTCTTTGTCCCTTTTTATTTCTTTCCCTTTTTCTTTTCTTCCTTCTCTCTCTCTCTCTCTCTCCTTTCTCTTTCCCTCTCTCAGGCTCACCCCATTGACTTGACTTGCTTGGGCAGGTCCCTCCAATGCAGTGGGCTCAATGGGGTGGACCTGTAGGGCCGGCACCTAGAATGTGGCAGTGTCGGCATATTTGAAAAGTAGAGCAAAGCCAGAGGTCGGTAATTTTTGCTGCAAAGAATCACAAAAGCTTCTGGGTTGTGCACAAGAAGGGACACACATGTCAATGCAATTCAGCAACATAAAATAATGAGATACAAATAAAACAAATCAACAAGAATTGGCAAAGCATCTCTGATTAGATTTTATTCACTGCTAGAATCTAATCAAAGATGCTTTGCCGATTCTAGTGCAATGACCTGCTCCAGCAGGTTAGAAGGGAGTGTGTCACGTGTATGTGTGTGCATGGCTGTCAAAACTCCAAAAATGGGTCAAGTATCTCTGGGGAGGCCAGTCAAAATTAGAACACTTGCTAAACAACCGGCCATAAAGTGAGGACTACTTGCATTTGGTTTGCCAGTCACCTGGCCACGCCCACCCAGTCATATGACCACCAAATCACACCTACCTCATCATGTGACCAGCAAGCCATGCCCAGCCAGCAAGCCACGCAAGCCAGACGTGACCAGAAAGCCATGCCCACCCAGTCATATGACCAGTAAGCCATGCCCACCCAGTCACGTGACCAGCAAGCTACACCCTCAAATTAGGCCATGCCCACAGAAATTTGAATCCCACCCCTGGGTGGGGAGCACCAAGGATGAATTTGTAGCACCAAGGGGGCTGTGGACTGAAAAAGTTTGGGAACCACTGATCAACATGAAGGTGCTAGAAGAATTCACCCATCTGTTTAGGAGGTGCTATTATCAATATGCATGTGATATCCATCTTTATAATGTCACCCTGAGCTGAATGGGGGATCCAGTAAAAGTTGTTGCAATGTGTGTGGAAACCAACTATGCTTGAGTTGGAAGGAAACCAAGAAAAACGCAATGGCTGAAAACTCTTACGGCTACTGAAGCCAAGATAATACCAGCTTTGATTCTCAGTTATTCTTCACCAGAAAAATAAGAGCCACAACTTGAGACCTTTCTGGACTCACAGCTCCTAATGGACTGGATTCTACATCTGTGGCCAGGCAGCTAGGGCCCAACCCTGGACTGCTTATTAGAGCAATGGCCCCCAAACTTTTGGGCACCAGGGTCCAGTTCCATGGAGAGAGGTTTTCCGCAAACTGGAGGAGGCATAGTTTTGTGTGCTGCCTGCACCCCACAGATGGAGCTTTGCTGTTTGCATGGCATGGTTTCTGGCATGAGGTGGACTGGTGCCAGTCCATGGACTGGGGGTTGGAGACCCCGTGTGAGACTTTTACTTGGAACAAGATGTTATCTCATAACTGGATTTCTGTATTTTTGCTATATCAGACTTCATTTGAAAAGCATTGGAAACCTCAGCTGGTCCAAAAAGGCATAGTCTGCATGCTTAACAGGCTGCAAATATTAGTGCAGAACAGCATTGTTTATCAGTTATTGCAAAGTGCAACTCATGTACTACTCAATATTTATATACTCATGTATAGCAAGAGACCTGGCTATGGGTGACAACTTAAAGTTGAGTGTCTGCTTAAGGTTTCTTTTTATCTCAGGGTATAATAGGAAGAGGTCTAGAATCTGAGCAGTCTCCCTATCCCTCCTTTGGAACAACATGCCTCCAGACAATGGTGACTTGCATTTGCATAGCTTTCAATCAACTATAAGCAGTTTTTGCAAACTGGCTTTTGGGGTTGATTATGAGATTTTCAGAGCTAAGGTATTTATGCCTGTTTTTCATTATATTGTATTGTAACGTGTAATTAGTAATTTAACTGCTTAGAGTCCTTTGAAACGAAGGTTGTCTAGAATTTGTATAAATAAAGAAAAAGGTGTAAAATTGTTCCTTGGTTTTTGATGGTTATGTTAGCATATAGCATATAATGTAAACCCTATGCCTAAATGAAATAAATATTGTAATTTGTACTGTGTGAAATAGATTTTTAGCAAAGTACTAGAAAATCTGTGACTCATGGGCCATCTTTTCAGAGAGATTTCCTTACCAGATTTCTCAGTGACTTCAGTAGAGCTTCTAATGTACTGCCTTCAATGGAAAAGTTGGGCTACATTCAGAGATGCATTTGCCTTGAAAATAGCTTATGTTGAACTATATAGCACAATAAAGCATCAGCACAGGAAATGTTTTATGACATTTTGCATTATATCACAAAGGATTTTATGTTAAAGTTTATGTCATAAATAGTTTTATAACATTTGCCAAATTTCAGTTCTACAGGAGTCCTGAGTCCTAGATTTTGGATGCATTCTGTAAATTAGCTGTAAATTAGCCTCTTTGAGGTACCTTGGTTCAAAAGTTTGCACCATTTCACCCAGTTAAACGATGGGGAAAACACCAGGCTTCCTAAACAAATGATTCCGATTCAGTCATAAGTGCCACTGGGCTGTGATCTAGCAGAGTTTCCCAACAGAGGAAAGAAAGGGAGTTTTTCATCTCTTACTTTTTGCAAGCCTCCTGTTCTCCCATCATTTTCCTGGATATTTCTCTTCATAAAATTCCCTACTAGAACACCTGCAAGTGAAATGAATATGACTTCGTGTAAGGGAAGAGTTGTTTTCTTCCCAATTCTTGAACTCTAGACTTAGCCTAGTGCAGTGATTCTTAAAGTAACTTGATTTACATCTAAATAGTATTAAATTCTTCCAACTAAAGAAATCTACCTATGAGAGATGGAGAAAAACAACCTTCCAAAGAGATTTTGAATAATTCTATTCAGGCTCCTCCTCCCTCTTTATTTCATTTGTTGTTTAGTTTTTAGAAATTGACTGCCATTGCAAAATCCTTCATTCTTGACCACATTATTCATGGTAGTTCTTAAACTGTGCTTTTGAATTGCAAAATGACTTGTCCTCAACCATCAGATGAACTTGTATTTTTTGTGAATGGAAGGAAGGTAAGGATTTCTTTTCTTTAACAGAAAATTTACTTTTAAAAAAATTGAGGAAGGTGAGGAATGCCTTATGATACTATATTATTCCTGACACTGCACAGTGATTCATTCTGACTTGCAAAATATATTATATCTTTACAGTATAGGGGACAGGTTTATGTACATGCAATCGTAATTGCTTACACAGAAATACAACTACATAACTGTGACATACTTATTAACTTGTAAAATAACTCCCCCAAGTATTTGTATGCAGCCTGACAGGAATACAATGATTTTAAACCAATTAAATGAACTGAACTGTTGTATAAATGATTTTGTTATATTGTGTAACCATTATTTTACCATTGTAATTAATGCAAAGGGTTTCCTAAGACTAAGCTAATTAAGACATTGCTAAACAATAATCTGAAAAGTTGTTAAAAATAAATCAGATAATATTTTTCTATTTAAAACTGATAATTATGCAGTTTTATATTTATAGCATCAATTTACAAATATGTTAAGTAGCTTTTGCCAGATTTACTACAAACGGATATTCTCAAGAGAAAATTTAGTTTGCATTACACATACAACAATACAAGAAGGCATCCAGAAATATATTTTATGAAATTTCAACTAGAAAATTTTGAAGGGAGAGGTTTAAAATGTGGTACTTTCAATATCCCTTGGGTCTGAAGTGAGCTACATTTTGCTTTTTTATATTTTTGAAATTCTAATACAGTGTGATAAAAGCACAAAAGTGAGTAGTAAAATATAAAGAAATGCCCAGGAAACAGCCTACTTTCATTCATATTCCCAATGTGTTAATATTTTGCAATCTTTTCTTACTTTGCCCTGATCTCTTTTCTGCAAACATGCCATAACTAGAACACGTTCCAGTCAGGGGCTATTATCTTTGCATGTTTAGATTTACCAATTGTCCAAAAATGTCCTATCAGTTCTTTGTTAAGTTTTCCTGGCTTGACAGTTATGTTTGCAATAAGCAGTAGAATAAATAATTACAAACATGTTAAGAAAATGAATGCAAAATACCGATGAATAGGTGTTAAATAGAGGTAAATCACTAGGAAAAAAAGAATTTCAAACAAAGAGGTTAAAAAGGAGATTTTTTAAAAAATCTCTAATAACTATAGTAGTTCTACAAACAATGCCCCTATTAGTAATAAATAACTAAGAATAAGAAGTATAGAAATGCTAACAATATAATTCCTAAATAAAGATATTACCAGTCTTCTACCATTGTTTTTAATTCCCAAGTGTTGTGAATGAATAATACCAATAAAGTATATTGAGCTTGAAGTCAAGTGCAAGGGTTCTGGCCCTGCACTTCTGATTGGCTGTTAATGGCAGGATCAGATTGGTCCGTTCAGGAGCATCTGATTGGCCATTAACAGGCCATTCCTATTGGTTAACGGAGCTAATGCTCCAGGTTTGCTATTGGTTGAACAGTTAATAAGTTGCCTATATAAGGAAGGCTATAGCAGCCCTCCGAGTTGAGCTGTCACAATATGTAAATAAAGAGTTTGAAGTTCACTGTTTCTACTGGCTTGTCTCCATCATTCACACCCATGCTCCAGACTTAACACCAAGTATGAAGATTTTTTTTGAAGATCACTTGTTTGGATTGAGAAGAACTGCCTTGTTGCAATCACTCTTAATAGTGCCAAAACTTCAAAACTTTTGCAGTCTTTTCTTACTTTGCCCTGATCTCTTAGGGCAATGAGACTTCTGCCCCTTAGACTTCTGAGTTTTGAACAGATAATTTGGTCAAATCATAAGTCAAACTGCAATTATAAATGTCAATTTAATTATAACTGCAATTATAAAACCTAGTGCTCAGCAAGCCAAAATGCACACTACTACAGAATCAAATTCCACTAAAAAATCATCTGTAATCATGTTGAATGTTTGCCACAACTTGGAAGGGGCATTGATATTTTTAGTAGGTGAATGTATGTTCTTATTTTTATTGCTACAAGAAAGGTCAATGTTTATTATATATATTGAAATAATTGAAATGAATAGTGAGGACGTTTTAAAATTGGATTAATTCAGTGACCAGGACTAGCTAAATGGAGTAATTGTTTCTCTTCTAATTTTGTTGGCATTATAAATAAAACTCTGTGGAAGTAAAGGAGAAAAATACACCGGAATCTGACTGAAAAGTACAATGTTATGTAGTTCTTTTTTTAGGGAATGATTATTACTATAACTAATTAAAATAAATGTTTATTGGGAATAAAGATGAGGGAATTAAGGTATATTTAAACCACTGAGGTGATTAGTAAATTAGTAAAAAGGAAGGGAAAATCTATGTTCTATTTTGTGTGTAAAAGCTTGTATTAATCTAGAATCTATGGAAAGAATATGCAATGGAATTGCAAATCTGACAGATAAAAGAATTAAAAGGTAATAAGTATGAAGATATGGGAATTATTAGTGATTTAAATGAGAAAAGAGTATCACGGAAAAGGTAACACTTAAAAGAAACATTAATGTTTAAGAAATATTTGAAATAAATTGAAATGAACTGAGAAGATGTTTAGAATGAAAGTAATGTTAGTGAACAGGATTAATTTATTTGTTCCTTATGTAAAAGTTGGAATGGAGAGGTAATAATAGAATTAAGTTAAAAATGGGTAAGATAGGAAGTTGAATGTAGAAAAAGAATAGATAATTATTGTCATATTTGCATGTAAAAGTGGTGATCTGGAATTATGTTGTACACTGAAAAGAGCTTTTTTTTCTTTGTTTTGGAAAAATTGAATAAACTTGTTTAAAAAAAACATATCAAAACTGAAAGGAATTTTTCATGCATTGCACAGAAAGCAAAATGTAAATAGAGCTATATTGCCGAGGGAGGGAGGGAGGAAGGAAAGGAAGAAGAGAGGATGGAAGGAAAGAAGGTCTATTTCTTGTTCTTTGATTTATTATGGTTTTTCTTTTGGGTTATGTCATGTCCCCCTGTTCCCTTCTTATCCTAATGGTCTTATTGTATCTGAATGTCCACAGCCCAAACAACTTTGCATTGTCCTTCTATAGTAATAGATGACTCAAGTCTCAGTTGAATTAACTCAAACATGCTAAGAGATTTGTAAGCCTGTAATGATAAGCCTAAGTAAGAGGAAAGAAAAAGTGCAGTATTAATTTTCACTCTTAAAAACAACATTAAACTTATTGGGAAAAAGTGCATTATATCCTTACAACGGTTCTTTCAATGCAGGTGACAGACAATTATCCCAATCCTGAAGAATATTTGCTTAATTACCTGAGAAAGGAGCGTATCCTTTTTTTCTGCAGCATTTTATAATAAATTCTATTGATTATGCAAAATGCATGATAATTTTCCTGTATCTCAGTTTCCTAGGAAAACAAAGCCTTTTGGTTCATGTTTATTCAGCCTGTGCAAAGCAGATCCTCAGAAATCTGCCCTCAGAAATTAATGCCTTTCCGAACATAATAGCACTGATGGAGAGATCTAAAGTATTACGATACATATCAGTTATGGGTGCATCAGTAGAAAATTGGAAAATGTGGCTTTCCTTATTTTTGTGGGACAATTTCCCAAAAGTGGAATTTCAAACCAGCTCGTAAAAGTTTGTACTTGGATTTTTCTTAGTTTACAAATATTGGTATAGAAGCCTTGAAGATATTATTTATAGTGCCACTTGATGTTTACTGTATTTTTTTAAAGAAATTATATGTATATTTTTACAGAAATTTTTTTTCTTGCCACAGTTGTGAAGTGAAACATTGCAGTTGTTAAGTTAATGACCTGACTGTTAAGTGAATCTGGCTTCCCCATTGATTTTGCTTGTAGAAGGTTGTAAAATGGGATCACATGACCTAGGAACAGTGCAACCATCATAAACATGAACCTGTTGCTAAGCCTCCAAATTTTGATCACATGACCATGGGGATGCTGCAATGCTTATAAGCGTGAAAAAAGGGCATAGGTCCCTTTTTTCAGTGCTGTTGTAACTTTGAACAGTCACTAAATGAACTGTTGTAAGTTGAGGACAACCTGTATATGCAAATATAATGCTTACATATTTGCTGAAAAAAGATTATTTATGGAACAATTTTATTTATTTGATAGATATATATTCCGCTTTTTCTCGAGAAGTCAAGTGGTGAATGGTGCTCCCTTCTCTAATTGCTTTTTTCTTCCACAACAACCACTCTGTGAGGTTTGTTGGGAGACAGCCACCAAATTCAAGTCAACTAATTACATTACATTTTTCCTTAGTCAACTGATTATTTTTTTAATTTATATTTTCTGCAGTTATGTGAAACATACTTTCAGTCATAGAAACTCAATAAATAAATTTGGGGCAATCAGTCTCTCTCAGTTCAATTTACCTCACAAGGCTGCTCCTGTGGGGAATTATGTGAAAGAAGCTACTGAGTTCCTATAGAAAAGGCAGGATGTACCTTTAACAATAAAAATATAATAATTTTTCTCTAGTATCCTAACTTTTTAAGGGCACCTGACTTTTCCTGGTTAGGATAATGACAGAATAAACCTTAGTGATGGCTTCTTTGGACCCCAGGTTTACCTTTCAATATGAGGAGCAGGAGAGATTTAGAAATGTATAATAGTAAATGCTTCCATAACTTTTGCCGGTAGGTTCCCTGCTTTCCAGACTTTTACAGGTATTCCTCATCTTAAAACCATTGTCGTAATAACAGTGCTGAAAAAAAGTGACTTATTACCAGTCTTTGCACTTACAATTGTCACAGCATGCCCACAGTCACATGGTCAAAATTCATGTGCTTGGGTATCCAGCATGCATTTATGACGGTTGCAATGTCCCAGGATTTACCGTGTGCAATCTTCCCAGCCAGCTTCTGACAAGCAAAGTCAAAATCAGATTCGCTTAAACAACCACACAATTCCCTTAACAATTGCAATGATTTGCTTCATAACCATGGCAAAAAAGGGTGTAAAATTAGGTGTTACTTACTTAACAACTGCCTTGCTTAGCAATTGTCATTCTGGTCCCAATTGTGGGACAACCTGTATTTATTTTCTTCCCACTTGCTCCCTATGGAAACTGAAAGTAATGGGGAAATTGTTCTGGCAAAACATACAGTCTTTAATGGGAATCAATGTTTCTTTCCTTAACAATACATCTGTTTCAGTCCATCTGACTGGAACTAAATATGGCTGTGGAATTGGAGGCTGTGGGGCCTGTACTGTGATGATATCAACCTATAATCCTGAAACCAAAAAGATACAGTATCCTTCAGAAAGTGAGAAACTGGATTCTGTCTAAAGATTATGTAAAGTTAAGGAAAGTCTCTGAGGTTGCTTTCTCCCCAAAGAATTGTGAGAGTACAGATAGAAAAAGAATAATTCTGTCAGATAAAAATAATCAAAACAGAGTTATGAAGTGGTTGGAATCTCAGTGGGCCCTTGTGTGTTTAAGAGCCCTGATGCCAAGTTTCGGTTAAAACAACAAAGTTCAAGCTACAATGCTTCAAAAGGAAATATTCATTATTCCTCACCACTTCCCTTATTATATGGGGTGCTTGTGGATCTCTGGGAAGCTTGTGGATCACTTCTCTTGGCTGAAATTCTTTTGAACCATTACCACAGTAAGAACAGTTATAATTGGAGAATCATGATTGATGGAATACATCCTTTAATTCAATCCTATTTGATACTATTCTAAAGTTTCCTGATAGCTGTCCAGTCCAAGTCTGGTTTCAAAATAAAGAAATGTAAAAAAGAAAGAAAGAAAAAGAAAGCAAGGGTCTTGCAGGGGACTATCAAGCACACAGGTTCCCTTTTCACAGCTTTTTATTTCAATTTATATCACAGGAATTATTTATGAATTCTATTATATTTAATGAAAATCAATACATGGATGTTTAATGTAAATTTGCATCAACTTTGTCTCAAGACATAGCAAATATTTTCCAAGTTATTGACCCAATAGGAGGGTCTCTCTAGAGGGCTATGAAATGCTGAGGTCCAAGATAACATGTCAGATTAGATGGTGTGGAGATCATCAGCAACTACTTTAATGGTTATTCATGTGGATACTCTCCTTTACAACCCAAAGTCATTATCCAGCTAGCTCTTGTCAACTTCCATTGTGCTCGATCCATGGTGCTGCAATAACCAGTGTAGAAGGAGTGGGAACCACAAAGACCAAATTTAATCCTATACAGGTAAGAATAATAGATGTGCTTAAATCAATTAAGATATGATGACTGACAGTGCTTCTTTCAAAACTGAATTGAGAATTTAAACCTATAGTTTTTCTCAAGCCTAGTTCATACTATCTGAGTCGGAGAATAACTCTTAACAATTTGATGATCCCAGCTTCCTTAGCTCCCATCTCACTAAATATTTCTTTTGCTTTGTTCTCCTTATCTGGTTGTTGTGATTGCATCACAGATTCCTTCCAATATGTCCCAAGGTATCTGCTGCTCTAGTTGTGACTCACATTTACCAGAGAAGAGAAGTACCTCTTGAAATGTAGGATTAGGTTTATCACAGATTCTTTAAAGAGTTGCAACTGAATTTTTATGTGGCATTTTGAAATGATAATGCACTTGTTTAACTTCTGTTCCCATGGGGTCCTTTTAGGGTGAGATCTCCATTTTCAGAAACATTTTCATTTATTTTGACAGTAAAAATATGACAGTAAAAATATGGACACTGGCCATGCATAAAAAATGTGGGCATGTAAGAGCTTGTAATACAGAAATAAACAATTAGGAAGTTCTCCTTAGAGCTGTTCGGATCGTCCAGAGAGTGGGTGGAGCTTCAGTCTCTGCTGTTGTAGGCTGAGCTTAATTTCTGAGGAACACTCCACCTTCCATCACGTAGCTTGCCATCGCATTCCCCAGTTTATGCTCAGCCCTCGTGCAGAGTAGGCAGTGTTTGTATGTGCTCTTGGCCATTTCAGGAAAATTCCAATTTGAATCATTTTTTGCTTCATTTCAGGTTGTATATAATCCCTTCATTGTGTTTTTTCCCTTAGCCCTGCGCAGTTGGTCCTCCTTATTTGGTAGAGTTCCCTGGGAGGTCCTCCCCCCAGGGGATGCCAGGGGTAGGCCAGCAAAATTACAAGCTGCCCCCCCACCCTCCCCTATTGCTTTTCCGCCGCTTTAGTTTCTGTTCATTTAAAACGCTCCGTTTCATTCCGTTTCCCCCCCACACCGAACTCCATTTTTTATATCGTTTGAACATTTGCTAGTCTCTTTCTGTTTGTCCTTCCCCTGGGGTCCTTGGATTGCCCCTGGGGATCCTCCTGGTCGCTGTAGAAGGGCCCCTGCAAGCCCAAGTAGTGGCGGCCGCCATTTTGAGCGATGCCTCGTAGCCGGGTGCCATTTTGTTTTACCCTTATCATTCCGATCTCTGCAGTGTGCCTATTTAAAACAGCAGAACCAGCAGGCCTGCTGAGGAAATAAAATTGTGCTGTTCCAGTTGGAGGCTTCTGTTCCCACCTCCTTTTGTTGGCTTACCCCGCAGCCAGCCGTAGTGGCCGCGGTTTATTCCCACCACTCCCGCCCGGTTCTGCCTGGGATGGCAGTCTGGTTCAGGCCCGGCTTCGCCCTTAAGGCATCTGTTGTCCTCTGATCATCTCGATCAGCCCTTCCAAAATAATAATAATAATAATAATAATAATAATAATAATAATAATAATAATAATAGAGAGATCTTCAAAAGTTATTAAATCAGAAAAATTAAGAGACTCGAGTAGGCCTAAGCTTACAAAAAAAGGGGGGGAGGGAATCATTTATATACGGAGCAAAAATACAGAGAATAACAACAAGTAAGACAAACAGATTAATTACAAGCGAATAATAAATGGGTGTGTGTGTAAAAGTATTTCCCAGGGCTCCCGGCCTTCGTTGTAGGTCGACCCCTAGGCGCACCAACCGCCTCATATTTGATCCCCTTTCTCAACTATCTAAAATGGCAGAAAGCAATCCTTCAAAAGGTCCTTCCTTAAAGGCCAAAGCAAAGACCCACCACCTGCGCAGTCAGGCTAAGGAGCCCACCAAAGCCTCACAAAGGGATGCCTTAAGACAACACAAGGCGCTAGAAAAAGAAATAGACAAACGCACCAGACAGACAGGCCCAGTGCCTCCAGCACCAGCCACTCCTTCCACCTCCGCTCTTCCCCCCCCCCCCCCCTGCAGCCTTTTCCTCACTATCCAGGCACAGCTCGCCCTCTCAAGGGCATCAGGCCCTGGGAACACCAGCCAGGCGAACTCCAGAGGCTACCTTCACGCCCACGGCTGCCGGCCTGTGCCAGGAGGAACCTCTCATTCAGGCGGTTCCGGAGCAGCTCAGAGCTTGGATGGAGATGGCTATCCAACAGGGAATTGCAGAAGGAATGCAGCAGATGGCTAGACTGGGGTTGCCTCCGCAGGCCACTGAATCTGTAAGATCATTCCCTCTCATGCCGCAACCGTTTTATGATCAGGTGCCCCTCCAGGGGGAGGTTTCCCCTTCAGTCAGGGAGGACAAGGAGGAGGCGGGAGGGGACCTAGATTTGTGCAGGGAGGAGGAGGAGGAACAATTTGACCTGGGGTCCTTACAATACAACGAACCCCTTCCGGACTCAGATCCATCAGAGGCGGAAATGTCCAAGGACGAAGGGCTCACCCCTGACCAACCCACTTTCGTAGGGCTCTTCAAGCCCCAGCTATTCAAATCCCTCCTCTACAAAGCCAGGAACATCTCGGGCCTAACTACCCAGAGCCCCTCTGATCCCACCCCCTTGGTTCTGGAAGGGCCAGAGGACTCCATGTTCAGACAGCTGGTGGTGGAGGCCGAAGTCATCCCAACCCCCCCCCCATATTCCTGGACCTGGTGTCCAAGCAACTGGCCTCCTCAGTTACCCCCCCGGCCCCTTCGGCTCATGATAAAAGGTTCTTCAACCTTGACCTGGAGCTCTCCAACCTGCTGAGCACCCCAGAGGTTGATGAGCCCGTCGTAGGCCTGGCCTCTTCCTCCACCCTCAGAGACCCTTTAGAGGCTCTCAGGCCAGAGGAGAAGTGGTCGGAGCTGGCATTGCAGTGAGCTCACCAGTTGGACGCATAGGCGATCAGGGCGGCCACGGCCGCTTCCTTCTTCATCAGATCGTCCATTCGCTGGCTTCACTAGCTTAAGCAACATGTCCTGACTTCCAATATCTGGGCCCATCAGCACATCGCCAAGATTAGGGGCGCAGCGAAGTTCTCAGCAGATGCTACTTTTCACTCAGTAAAATTCTCCTCCCGCGCCATTTCCTCCCACATCTCAGCCCGCTGCCTGCTCTGGCTAAGACACTGGCAGGCAGATCTCAAGAATAAGGTGAAACTAGCTTCCACCCCCCTCGTGGGAAATAAGCTGTTCGGACCTTCCCTTGATCCTCTCCTAGTCGAGGGAAGGAATAAAAAGAAATTCCTCCCTTCCCTCACCCGTAAGTCAGATCCCAGATCTCTGCAGCCCTTTCGGAGGGCTCCCTTTTGTCCCTATCCCCAACCCCCCTTCCCTCCCAGGTACCAAAGGCCCCCCTCCTTTGGCTCGGGACAGCCCCAGGACAGGTCCGACCTCTTTGATAGACACAGGAGAGGCGGAAACTTCAAGAGGCCTTTTCGTGGCTCTGGCAGCAGGCCCTTCAGGCGCTCCAGATAGGCCACATGACCTCATCCCCATTGGCAGGCGACTTAAAGCCTTTGCCAGCCAGTGGGACTCATCCACTTCGGACGCTTGGGTCAGCGATATCGTCAGGTTTGGCCTTACCCTTGAGTTCCTCTCTACCCCCCTTGATTTCTACATTACATGTCCCCTCTCCAAGAACCAAAACAAACGCAACCTCATGGATTCGGCAATTCAGCACCTACTGGACATTCAGACCATCCAGCCAGTTCCTCCATCCCAGAGGGGACAGGGCTTCTACTCACACTTATTCGTGGTGCCCAAACACTCAGGGGGATGGAGGGCTATTTTGGACTTAAAGCGGTTAAACCGCTACCTGGTATACCGCAGATTCAAAATGAACACGCTGCTATCCATCCTCTTGGGAGTTCGACAGGGAAACTGGTTGTCATCCATCGACCTCTCCGAGGCATATTTACACATCCCAATATGACCCTCCCACTCCAAGTTTCTGCATTTCAGCTATAATAACCTACACTTCCAATACGTGGCCCTCCCATTCGGGTTGGCCTTGGCCCCCAGGACCTTTACCAAGGTCCTGGCCGCTCTGGCTGCCCACCTCAGAACCATCCTGGTGTGGCTCCACTGTTACCTGGATGATATTCTCATCCTCTCCCCTTCCAGGGAACAGGCCATCAGGGACACCCAAACTACCTTCACCTCCCTCCAGGAACACAGGTTCCTCATAAATTGGAAGAAAAGCCAACTGGCCCCTTCCACCAGGCTACCCCACCTGGGGACTATAATAGACACAGTCAAAGAGAGGGTGTTCATCTCTCCAGAAAGAATACTCAGCATCCAAAATCAGTCAAGCTCATCAGATGACTTAGGAAGGTCTCTCTCCTCGAATTAACCAAGTTGTTAGGTAAGATGATCTCTTGTATTTCTGTTATTCCCTGGGCCCGTTTCCACTCTAGATCCCTCCAGTGGTTCCTGCTTCCGTACCAAAGAGCCGGGTCAAGCAACTCAAGGCGCAAGGTCAAGGTCTCGCCAAGGGTTCTCACCTCCCTCCTCTGGTGGAGCAAGGCGTCGATCAACAAGGGCTGCCCCCTCAAGGAGCCACCAAGACTCACCGTCACCACAGACGCCAGTCTGTCCGGATGGGGCGCCCACCTTCTTTCCCTTACAGCTCAGGGCAGATGGTCAGAGACAGAGAGGCTGTGCAATATAAACTGGTTAGAGCTTCGCGCCATCTACCTGGCCCTCCGCAGCTTCCTCCCTCAGCTTCAGGACCGCCACGTCCTCATTCTCATAGACAACATAACAGCAAAGGCTCATGTCAACAGGCAGGGGGGCACTCAGTCCTCAAGCCTAATGAGGGAGACCAAGCGCCTCTGTCAGTGGGCAGAGTCTCACCTCCTCTCACTCAGAGCAGACCACATTTCAGGCATCAACAACACCTGAGCAGATTGGTTGAGCAGGGCCACCATAGACCAGGCGGAGTGGCACCTCCACCCAGCCCTGTTCAGGGAGGCGACAGCAATATTCGGCCTGCCAGTGGTAGACCTGTTTGCCTCCCCCCTCAATACCCAACTTCCATGTTTCATCTCCAGATTCCCGTCCCTAGGGGCGGAGAACCACAACGCCTTTCGATGCCTGTGGCCCTCGGGCCTTCTTTATACCTTCCCCCCTCTGGCACTGGTGCCCAGAGTACTACAAAAGATACTCCACAAGAGGGCGGAATTGCTTCTGGTAGCTCCTTATTGGCCCCGTCGCTCCTGGTTCGCGGACCTCCGCAGCCTATCCATAGCCCCCCCCGGAGGTTCCCAGCAGACAGGATTTCTCTGTCTCAAGGCCCCCTTCTTCACCCGGACCCCCAATGGCTACAACTAGCTGTCTGGAGGTTGAGCGGGAACATCTGAAGAGGGAGAATTTCTCCACTGAAGTCATCAATACCATGTTAGCAGCCAGGCGTCCCTCCACCAGAAGGATTTACGACGCCACTTGGGACAATTTCCGCAAATGGTGTGCCAATCTCCTCACTGACCCAACGAACCCATCTGTGGCCCAAATCCTCGACTTTCTCCAGGAGGGTCTCAGTAAGGGACTGTCCCCCAACACACTAAGGCATCAGGTAGCAGCCCTATCTACCGTAATTTCCTGCAAGGGTGTTAGTTCCCTCTCTCACCATTCCCGCATCCGAGCATTTCTGAAAGAGGCCTCAAACTTACAACCACTGTCCCTTCACCAGTACCCAACCTGGGACCTCAACAGACTTCCTGACTTCTCTCACTAAGCCACCCTTTGAGCCCCTAAGAGAAGTCTCTCTCTAGTTCCTATCCTACAAAGTAGTGTTCCTGGTGGCGATTACATCAGCCCGGAGGATTTCAGAGATCGCTGCTCTGTCAGTCAGGAAAGACCTGTGCGTCTTCCATTCTGACCGGGTGGTCCTCCGACTTGACTCTTCATTTCTACCTAAAACTAACTCAGTTTTCCACAGGACTCAAGAACTTATCCTCCCCAATTTTGCCCCAGGCCAACTCATGAAAGAGAGAGTCTATGGCACACCTTAGATGTCAGACGGGCCTTGAGGATCTATATTAAGCGTACTCAGACCTTCCGTAAATCCAAGGCCCTGTTTATTTCCTTTCAACCAAAGTCACAGGGACTCAAGGTACCCTCAACCACCATAGGCCATTGGATAAGGGCGGCCATTTCAAGGGCATACCAGGCCCAGGCCCTCCAAGTGCCCCGGGGTATCACGGCTCACTCCACCAGGAGTGCGGCAACATCAGCTGCCTGGGCTACCCAGGCTCCTATACTCGACATTTGCCACGCAGCAACGTGGGCCTTCCCGTCGCCTTTCATTAGGCACTACAGAATCGATAGGTATGCCGCTGCGGAGGCTTCTTTCGGTAGAAGGGTCCTTCAGAGGGTGCTCAGGGATCCCGAGGAGTCAACAGACCAGATGGTGTCCCTCCCGTAGGACAGGCCCCAGCTTTGGTATGTCCCACTCTCTGGACGATCCGAACAGCTCTAAGGAGAACGGGTGTTGGTTCTTACCTGACACGCCATTTCTCTTGAGCTGAGAGGATCATCCAGCCCCTCCCTTTTCTTTTCACCGTCTGGCAGGGTCTTGTTTCGGCCAACGCACTTTAACTCTGGTAAGAGGAGAGCACGAATACCTGTTTTTCCTCTCGTCTTCGCATAAACTGGGGAACGCGATGGCAAGCCACGTGATGGAAGGTGGAGCGTTCCTCAGAAATTAAGCTCAGCCTACAACAGCAGAGACTGAAGCTCCACCCACTCTCTGGACGATCCTCTCAGCTCAAAAGAAATGGCGTGTCAGGTAAGAACCAACGCCCAATTTCTTCTTAAGTCTTGCACTGCAGGCTACAGTTTAAGGCAGTAAAAAACAAGTGTAGCATAGAGGTTGTGCTGTGTGTGGTGAAAATTTGTACAGGCATCAGCCCTTGCTATGCAGCTTTTGCTCAGGATTCATGCAATGTATGCAGCAGAGGAGAAAGAGCAGCTGTGATAAGTTCTGCAGCCTTTGTTTAGACATATGTTGTATATGCAACATTTTCTTTTTTAAAAAAATAAAAGCTGATCCTTAATTGGTTTTTGTAATAATCAGCAGAAAAATCTGTTTAGAAATCCTGTAAATACAGTATAAAGTTGGAATAATAAAGTCATAAGAATAACATTTCAAAAATAAATCATTGCAGCAAGGGTTAATTCATATCCAGGCTATGAAAAAATAGTTATAAATATATCTGCAAGATAACGTTTTCCTGTGGATCAAAAATTTAGATGTTTTGATTCCAGGAAAGGCTGGCAAAGTGTTTTGGCTCTCAGTGTGGTTTCTGCACTCCTGGGATGGTGATGTCTATGTATTCTCTCCTGAGGAATCATCCTGAACCCAGCATGGAGCAGATTGTTGCATCTTTGGATGGTAGGCTGCCTTTCTTCAAAAAAATTTTTTTTTCTTTTTTCATGCTTGTTAATAATTTAGACATATACCAAAAGAAGCAGCTATTTTTACAAATAGTCCTCAACTTACAACAGTTTGTTTAGTGTCCATTTAAAGCACCGAAAAAAGTGACATGCCTGTTTTTCACACTTATATCTGTTGTAACAGCCCTATAGTCACATGATCGAAATTTAGACACTTGGCAACTGACTCATATTTATGAAGGTTGCAGTGTTCCAGGGTCAGGTAACCACCTTTTGCAACCTTCGGACAAGCGAAATCAACGGGGAAGCCAGATTCACTTAACAACCATGCTACTAACTTAACAACTGGGTTAAGAAAGGACGTAAAATTCATTTAACAGCTGTCTCGTTTAGCAAGAGAAATTTTGGGCTCAATTGTGGTCATAAGTTGAGGACTACCTGTGTATATCTAAGTATTTGCCTTCCAAATAGTTCTTTCCTTCTTTGGTATCTACTACTAGATACTTCCAATATTAGTCTTCTGTGCTCCCTACTTGTATTAAAATATATAAAATATAAAGCAGAAATAACCAATAACTGAGCCTTCTACCCAGGTCTTGGCTCCAGTTGGCCTTAGCTACAGTATTTTGAAATATTTTTGAAGTGCAAATGGCACAAAACATATACACAAATTAATGTATAATTTAATAAATTAAAATATATAAAGTAATCAAGTTTGATTAAGTTATGGCTAAGGCTACCTTTTTGGGTATCCTTTAACATTCTATCTGTTTATGGGAACAATCTTTTTTTTTTTAAACAAAATTTATTAATTTTTAAAGACATACAACACACAAACACACAAAAACACAAAACGTAAAAACATAAAAAATCTCTTTTCTGAAAGTTGCTTAGTCCCGGGTTAAAACTCTTGGTACAGACACACATTCAAATTCATATTCATTTTGCATACCATTCCATATCTTATTAACATTTTCAATTTTCTATATAGCTTCTCCTCTCTTTTAAATTTTCTTGATTTTATTTTATTTATCTCATCTTGATTCAAATCATAATATTTATTATTCTTTGTCTGTTCTATTTCCAGCTATCCATTTATCTTTCTTCTTTTTTTAAAAAAAAACTGTATACTAATTGGAGTATGATGCCTTTATTCTTCCCCCTATATTTATAATACTTAATATAGAATGCAAATCTTTCTTTGGGATTCTGTCTGGTACATTCTAAAATTATACAGTATTATCAATACCAATACAAATCTATTCATTAATATTAATATTCATCTATATCTTAAACATTCAGCATATTTCTTTTCAGTTAAATCACATACTTTTATTTTTATGGGAGCACCTACTTTCCATAGTTATTTCCCCCCCACATCACGTATTGTAAATCATTATTTCATTAAAATGTTCCCACTCTCCTACTTCAAATCTCTCATTTCAGAAAAATTTCACTAGGATAACATAATCTAATCATTAATATTAACAATCATTAAATATCATGTCTTTATGGGAACACTTATGCTTTCCAAAGTTATTTCCCCCCCCCCCCACATCACATATCTTAAATCATTGTTTCATTAGAGTGCTCCCCTTTTCTTAACAAAAATTTCACTAAATTATACTATTTTATCACATTTAAAATTGCATATTATTTCCAATTTTCTAAAGTTATTTCTAAGTACAAAAGTAAAAATACAATCTTATGTACCTTTCTAGAATCCCTTTTTCAATAAAATTTACCCATTATCTCTAAAAAGCTTTTGTTTCTTTGCATCTTGCTCCCCACTGTTAAGATTTCTCATCCCTTCCTTTCTCCCTCGCTTATTCTTCTCCTTATCCTCTTTAACCCTTTGTCTCTCCACCTCCCTTTTATTCTGCTTTCCTCCTTTCTGTTGTTTTCTAACATAATATCTCCTTTTCACCTTATTCTTCCCTTTTTTGATTATTTTTCCAAATCTTAAAGTCTTCTTTTCCTTTTTCTCTTTCTCCTTTCCTTCCCCGACAAAGTCACTTGTTCATCAAAGATGGCTTCTTCTTTGTCCCAGTCATCCTGTTGCGCATTCAGCTTTGCATAAGTGCAAACCGCCATTTCTAAAAATTGAAAAAGAGTGCCAAAAACGTCCTTCCCTTCTTGCTTTTCTTTTTCATATTTTTGATATACAAGTTTCAGTCCATCCACAAGTGATGCCATTGTGTAGAAAAAAAGTTTTTCCAAACAACCACCCAAGTGCTTTTAATCAGAAATAGTTCTCAGAAGTTCCAAAATCACCAAACAATCCAAACAAGCTGTTTCTTTTAGATACCTTCTCCTTCTTCACTTTCTCTTTCTGGGGTTAAAGTTTAGTCACAAAGTTCCCTTTAAAATATATCTTTTAAAGGTCTTATTGATGTTTAGTAACTCTTTAAAATTCTAGGCAATCTTCTCCTTATTTTCAAATTTTGCTCCAATTTTTTTCCCCTCTCCCTTCCCACTCACAGCCAATAAGATTTTTTTCATCCCCTGTCAAGGAAGGAGAGTGAAACAACAATAAAAAAAAACTTTCCCTTTTAGAATATTCGCAGCTTGTAACACTCACTGGAAACAATGTATCCTTAGCAGCCTTCAAGATTCCAGGGGACTTTCTCTTGCCTTGTCCCAGTTGAAAGCAACTAATATTTCTTCCAACTTTCTCCCTCCTGCACCTGATTGTCCGGCTGCAGATTTCTTCGTGGTGGCCATTGCTGACCGCTGCTCCTCCGCCTTGGGAAAAGAGGGTTCTGCCGGCTGGGGAGGGGTCTGCGACACCCCAAGCCCCTGTCTTCAGCTGCCCCTACAGGGCAGCATGGGAACAATCTTAATCTACAGATTTATTTTGTTGAAGGGAGCAAAGATTTGACCAGAGGGAAGCACTTCTACCATGGAGATCAATCCTATGCCTGCAGAGAACTATTAGGAAGAAAAACTGCTGCATTCTTTCTATGCTCTGAATAAAACTTTATTTGAAGATATTTCTTCCTACTAGTTTGTTCTTATGAAGTAATTTTTTTCGAAAAATTGTTTCTTTTGCAAACTATGTAAAGTTTATGTTAATTGTTGTTAACCTTCCCAAGTAATGCACATGCATTAAAAGGAGGATGCAAAATGCTTATTGATCGCTGAAATAAATGTATTGTGTGTGATAATTTTCAGGTAATTTGTGCCATTGCACTGGATACAGACCTATACTGGACAGCTTTAGTGTTTTTTCTACGGTAAGAAAACAATGGATGATCAATGCATTGATTTTCCTGAAAGTACCCATTAATGGAAAAAAATGCTGTTCTATTGAAAACGTGGATAGAAGAAATGATTATTTTGTAAAGATGACAAAAAAATATATAGCAATAAAATAATTGAAAACAATAATAAGTAACCCTCTCTCCAGTATTATCTTAATATTCTTGAATATCATAGAACAAATTCTTTTCTTAGGAATGCTGCCCATTGGCAGGGAGTGGAAAATGTTGCATGGAAAAAGAGGAGAGTAAAGAGAAAGAGAATTATGCAGAAGATCCATCGTTAAGAAGAGGAAAGGTATGCTGTAGCGTTTATGGTTTTTGTGCTTTTATGAATGAACTCATGTTGCAAGTCCCAAAGGGTTTATTTTGGTTGGTATATATCAATCTTATAGGAATGTCTAGATTCCCAATCTTATGATGAAGTCTCTTTCATCTGATACCCTCTACCTTGGAAATGGCTAGTGTGATGACCTGGAGTAACAAATGCAACAAAATCCAAAACGTAAATCTCTCTTATATACTAGTCTCCCCAGCTGCAACCAATGAGGAGGATCATGGCCACTTCCTCTGTCATAAGCCAAGTTGTTTCCTTCTCCATTCCTCCCTGCATGTCCTAGAATGCAGAGGAGATGGGCCTGGTCTTCCTCTGACTGCCCAGCCAGCCTCTGCCCTTCTCCAGCTCCTCCACACCTCCACTCCCTGTTGGCTGTTCTTCCTCTCCCTCAGAGTCCGACTCTACCAAGGGCATGACAGCTAGTAATATATATGTGGCAAGAACCACTACATTACTTACAGCCTACTCAATTAATAGGCAACATAAAAAGATGCTAATGATTACACTAGATTTGGAATTAGCCTTTAAACTTGCACAAGGTGCACAATGTCTGAAAGTATTTACATTATCTGGAGTGGAAAATATATCCTTCTTTTTTCAGGTTTTTACATTTACCATACTAACCTTGTTAAAGTTTACCCTACTGACAGCTGGCATGATCTGTGCTAGTTCACAACTCTTTGTATTTGCATCCTAATATCTGACATAAATAAGTCACAGAAATTGTGACATAACATCCAAATGTCCATAAGTTAGTTTTTTTCGATCTATTTACTGGCATTTATTGGTCAGATGTTTGCAGCCCAGATCTCATAGTCTTACCTATGGTTGCTATGAAAAATGATTGGAAATTGCCAAATGATTGATTGAACAGTATCTGAATTTTTCCCTGTTGAATCAGAAGTGTTCAGTGAAGTTTTTTTTTCACATAAATACACATACTTCTATATCTCTGCATTGCTATAAGTTGGAATAGCAATTTTCTACCTATATTTAGAAGTAATATAATTTAATTTTAAATGAAATATAATAATATTAATAATATAATTCTTAGGGGACGAGGAGACTAGTTTGCTTCACTAGTCAAGTGAAATCTCACCAGCTGTAAAAAATACATGATGTAGGTTTTGTAATTCAATAGTTTAATGAAATCATTCCTAAGGAATGTCTAAACGTTTTGCTTGCCAAAGCTATTTTGTGCTGAGACAAGTTCTGACAAGGATATGTATAACTTGTTGATTAACTTTTTGACAGGACTGAAATATAACAATGTTTAAATTAAACTGTCCTGGGATGGTTTCCACACAAATTAAAAAAAATTCACCGCACCTTTCAATAATACAGTAGAGGAAGATCTTTGCCTAAAGCCTGAATAAATATCCAGGTGCTTCTTGGTTCTGAAACTTGATCTGGAACAAGAAAATTGAGCGTAGCTAGCAGGATTCCATGCTATGAACAGTGTTTGGCATGTCTTGCTTTTAAAAAGGATTAATATACGTAGAAGAGATTAAAGCAAATACCTGTTGTTCTCAGTTCCTTTAGAAAAGTTGGCAGAGAACACTTTCTACTCATAATTCACACACACACACCAAGATAGCTAGTATGCGTTATATCTAAAGTGATAAATAATATAGAAGCAATTATTCCCATAGGCCTTATTTTCATTGTGTGTGGCATAATAGAATTTGACTACCTCACAGGAATTTCTGGAAGATTCATTTAGTAACAGTCAGGTCTTCCTGAAAATTACATAGTAGGTGCAGAATTTAAGCAGATCAGATATTCCTATAATGTAGAATAGAATTTTTTATTGGCCAAGTGTGATGGGACGCACAAGGAATTTGTCTCCGGTGCATAAGTTCTCAGTGTATGTACAAACAACAAAGTGTTAGGTCATATATCATCAATCATAGTTACAATAATCAATCACAAGATATAATGAGTGATAAATCATAGATACCATTAGGAAAAGGTAGTAGGAAAGATGAGAAAGATGAGAAGGATAATATCAATACAGCCTACTACATAGATAAATATCTTTATAGGAATGTATGTGAAATGGTTTTGATCTTTTTTCACCACATGGGCAGGTATGCTCTGTTAAAGGGGTTTGGAGTATCTGCCTTGCAGCAGTGCAGATATGAAAGGCCTGGCTTTGAAAAATAGTCTCACCCTGGGGGAAGTTAGATTGTATACAGGTGAAACTCTAAAAATTAGAATATGGTGCAAAAGTTCATTTATTTCAGTAATGCAACTTAAAAGGTGAAGCAAATATCTGAGATAGACTCATTACATGCAAAGCAAGATAGTTCAAGCCGTGATTTGTCATAATTGAGGTGATTATGGCTTACAGCTCATGAAAACCCCAAATCCACAATCTCAGAAAATTAGAATATTGTGAAAAGGTTCAATATTCTAGGCTCAAAGTGTCCCACTCTAATCAGCTAATTAAGCCATGACACCTGCAAAGGGTTCCTGAGCCTTTAAATGCTCTCTCAGTCTGGTTCAGTAGGAAGCACAGTCATGGGAAAGACTGCTGACCTGACAGTTGTGCAGAAAACCATCATCGACACCCTCCATAAGGAGGGAAAGCCTCAAAAGCTAATTGCAAAAGAAGTTGGATGTTCCCAAGGTGCTGTATCAAAGCACATTAATAGAAAGTTATGTGGAAGGAAAAAGTGTGGAAGAAAAAGGTGCACAAGCCGCAGGGATGACCGCAGCCTGAAGAGGATTGTCAGGAAAAGGCCATTCAAAAGTGTTGGGGACTTTCACAAGGAGTGGACTGAGGCTGCAGTCAATGCATCAAGAGCCACCACATACAGACGGATCCTGGATATGGGCTTCAAATGTCATATTCCTCTTGTCAAGCCGCTCCTGAACAACAAACAACATCAGAAACATCTTACCTGGGCTAAAAAAAAACAGAAGTGGTCTGTTGCTCAGTGGTCCAAAGTCCTCTTTTCTGATGAGAGCAAGTTTTGCATCTCATTTGGAAACCAAGGACCCAGAGTCTGGAGGAAGAATGGAGAGGCACACACTGCAAGATGCTTGAAGTCCAGTGTGAAGTTTCCACAGTCTCTGTTGATTTGGGGAGCCATGTCATCTGCTGGTGTTGGTCCACTGTGCTTCATTAAGCCCAGGGTCAACGCAGCCATCTACCAGGAGATTTTGGAGCACTTTATGCTTCCTTCCGCAGACAAGCTTTATGGGGATGCTGACTTAATTTTCCAGCAGGGCGTGGCACCTGCCCACACTGCCAAAAGCACCAAAACCTGGTTCAATGACCGTGGGATTACTGTGCTTGATTGGCCAGCAAACTCGCCTGACTTGAACCCCATAGAGAATCTATGGGGCATTGCCAAGAGAAAGATGAGACATGAGACCGAACAATGCAGAAGAGCTGAAGGCTGCTATTGAAGCATCCTGGTCTTCCATAATATCTCAGCAGTGCCACAGGCTGATAGCTTCCATGTCACACCGCATTGAGGCAGTAATTGTTGCAAAAGGGGCCCAAACCAAGTACTGAGTACATATGATGCTCATACTTTTCAGAGGTCTGATATTGTTCTATGTATAATCCTTGTTTTATTGATTGCATGTAATATTCTAATTTTCTGAGATTGTGGATTTGGGGTTTTCATGAGCTGTAAGCCATAATCATCACAATTATGACAAATCACGGCTTGAACTATCTTGCTTTGCATGTAATGAGTGTATCTCATATATTAGTTTCCCCTTTTAAGTTGCATTACTGAAATAAATGAACTTTTGCACGATATTCTAATTTTTCGAGTTTCACCTGTAGATATCTTGCTGGTTCCCAAGTGCTCTTATCTGCTGTATCCAATTTGTACCATCTGGGGCAACCTATTATCTTTAAACTGAAATTCGATATCTCTTACTTTCTGACTAAACAGATATTTGACTCTGCCATATCCTAAATAAATCAGGAATGTAACATAATGTCTATGTACTAATTTCTCTTATATGGCCTGTTGCCAGGGAATATATGGGGGATTATAAAATTATGGCATCAGCAACAGCATCGAGGAGTATTGAGATTTTGCACCTTGCTAGTTTATCCACATAGAAATCTGGATAATGAACAAGGTCTACTGTTGAACTGACATCCAAGTTAAAAAGAACAGAGTACATCTCTGTTCACCCCTTTCTGAATACTTACTGTGCCAGAGAGGGACTCTTGCTATTGCATTCACTCTTAAGGTGGGGCTTTATTTCTCTATAGAAAGAGGAGGCACTTGTCAATAGTTGTATTTTTTTATTTTCTGCCATTCCTGGAAAGTGAATCAAAGGCATGTTTAAAATCTAGAAAGGCCATGAAGAGAGAAGAGTTCTTTTTATGAGTGTATTTTTGTACCAGATGGGACTAGAGTATCAAAATATGGTATATTGTTGACTTTCCTTCTCTGAATCTTGAAAGACGATGGCGGTGTACAACTAGCAAGGTGAGGCTCTCACTCCGATGGTCATTTGATCACGAGTGGGTCCCTACCATTTCCCTTGCTCATTAAAATAAATAGTTGATTGTGGGAAGATTTGCTATTCATCCCCAATCAAAAGAGACTCTGTTAGGTTGCCACATGCATCAGTTATTAGCAATAATCACCTGATCCTGTGACTGAGGACCGGTTTTGGAAGCGCTTGCCATCCTTGTGGCCGCTCTGAAGGACCACTTGTGCCAGGAATCCCAGAGCACCAGAGCTACTACTTCCTTCAAAACGCTGTAGCCCAGAGCCTGTTGGAGCCTTTCCCACCTATAAAAACCTATAAAACCATCGCCTGCACCAGAGATCCCGAGGAGCCTAAGCTCCTAAATCCTAAGGGAGTGCTATAGCCCTAAACCCATTGGAACATGGATCAATGGCAGAGCTCCAACTGCTGAACTTCCAACAGCTGAGGGCCTGATCCCGGAGTGTTGACCTTGCAGTAAAACTGCTGCCCAAACTGCCGCCTACACCATCGATCATCTGCAATCATCAAATCCCACATCGGAGGTCCTGATCTCAGAGCACAGCCCTGCTAATTCATGCAATGGCCTAATTCCTAAGATCACTGACAAAAGACAAGGGGATCCATGAGAAGACAGACCTAATGCCTAAGATTGCTAGCTGATGATCTGAAGTAACGAGTGAAGATTAACCTTCTGCCAAAAATCTTTACTTTCAACCTAATATATGCCTGAAGACAAGAAGATCCATGTGAAGACAGATCTGGTTCCCCAAAATCACTAACTGAAGATCTGAAGAAACGAGTAGAGTAACCTTCTGCCAAAAGACTTCCATCTATACTTCCAACCTAATATATGCCCTCTTCCTATACCCACCAGGACTACCTAAACTGAATCTTCTCTTCTTCCTCCCATTATTCTCTTCCTGCCCTAATTTTTCCCAATATAACTCTGTTTAATTGATTAACTGATCTTACTAAATGATTAATAAATTTTTACAATTATTTATCATTAGTGCGTAATATATTACTATAGATTATCATAGACTAGTGGTTATTGATTAGTTTGGTTAACTATTTTGAATATTAGTATGATTAGTTTAGTGCAAATTAATGATTAGGACAATTAATTGACTAGTGTGTTTATTGATTAGTGTAATTAATTATTAGGATGATTATTGATTACTTAAATTAATTGACTAGTGTGATTAGTATAATAGACTGTTGGCACGATATTACTTTACTGATTACCATAATACATTGTTTGATTGAACAACCTAATCAACAAACCATCTCAACAAACCCACCATGCCAGGAAAACAATCCAATGTCAAACCTCAACCTAAAAAGAAAGAAACCCCTACTAAAGAACCACAAGACTCTTGCTCTTGCCTTATCTATAAGGAATCTTTAAAGGAAAATGAAGATTACATCAAATGTTCTCTTTGTAACAACTACGCTCACCATAATTACTTAGGATTACTCAAGCAAACGGCTCTATTCCTAAAAACATCCACCAATGCTTTTCCATATTTCTGTCCACCATGCAGACCCAAACTAGAAAAATACATTACCCTTTTTGAAAGAGTTGATACCATTGAAACACGTATAATATCCCTTGACACCATTGTAGCATCCCTGGACACTACACAAACTAGATTGGCAAACCTTGAAAAAAAAGAGACAGCACTAAAAAATGAATATCAAACATCTACAAACCATATCTCCATTCAACAACCGCAACCAAAACCCAATCCACAAAAAGCAACAAATCCTACAAATATTGATATCTCCATCCTCATCAAAGAAACCGTTGAGTGTGAACTGAAGTAACCAAATGCCATCTTATTTGGTCTAGAAGTCAATGATAATGATGACATCTCTAACGTTCGAAACATCATCAGAGAAAATCAAGCATCAACCATCTCCCCTGAAGAAATATTGGAAGATATTTTCCATGTCTGTCCTGAGCTCAAAAACAAAGATGGCTTGATGATCCCACGCTCCTGCAGGGTTGTTTGCAAAAACGAAACAAGCAAACGCAAATTCATTTTCTCAATAAATTCATTCGCAAAGAGCAGCAACAACCATAAGTACCTTCGTTCTCACCCTGATCTAACCTTACAACAACATGTACGATCTCGGGAGCTACGTTCTGAGCTCAAAAGATTACATGAATTAGGTAATACAAATCTATATATTGATTACTGTGCTGACTGTATCAAAAGCAAGACCCTCAATCCACGTCACAATATCCATCACCCAAACATCCAACGTTAGGGATGCACGCCCCTTACTTTCTCCAGACCCAATACATCATATCTTAAATGTAAACTACTTAATGCAAGAAGCCTCACAAATAAAATGCATGAATTCCTCATCCTTCTAAGCTCAGCCACATTTGGCATTATATTTGTCTGTGAGACGTGGTTAAATGTATCTTTCCCAGACTCCATTACCACTACAAGAGAATATCAAGTTTTTCGGTCAGATCATGAAATTCATAGAGGTGGTGGAGTTGCTATATTCTATAAAAAGTCTCTAAACCTAAAAAAGATCCAAAATATACAAGAGCTTGCTCTTCCTGAGACCATCGTTTGTGAACTGTCTTTAAACACCTCAATCTGCTTCTTACTTTGCTATCGAGTCCCTGACTATGATATAATTCATGCAAACAAGTTAACTACACTACTGACATGGGCTGCCTCCTGCCCACACACTCTCATTTTTCTTGGTGACCTCAACTTACCTCTTATAAATTGGACACTAAATGAATGTACATCTGAATCCATTCATACAGCCCTGTTGTACAATGTTGTTACCACACTAGGACTGGAACAACTAGTAACCAACAATACTAGACTTAACAACTGCCTCAATCTCATCTTCTGCAATAGTTTGAATTCAATTTATGGAATACAAATTAAAGAACCCTTTTCCAACAGTGACCACAACATGATTGACTTTTGTCTCAACATATGTCCACACAAAAATAATCACAATGACGTAATCCCCAATTATAACTTCAAAAAAGGCAACTATGATCTTATAGACAACAATCTCTTATCTCTTGATTGGCAACTTCTATTCATTGGATGCAATACTGTTGAAGACCATTACAACATATTTTTACTTGAAGTCAAAAGAGTCATCAAACTATATGTACCAATAACAACTTCCAAAACCAGAAAAAACAAATTACCCATAACAATAAGGAAGCTTCAATCAAAAAAGAAATCACTTTGGTGGAAAAACAAATCTGGTCACATTGCCAACTTCAAAAGCTGATAAAGATAAAGATGCCATCAGATAAAGACTGAATGCGCCAATTATCACATTAAACAAGAGGAAAACCTTCTACACACCAATTCCACCCACGCTTTCTACAATTTTGTAAACAACAAACTACAAGACTCAAAGTCCATCCTACCCCTGAGAGGACCTAATGATAAATACTGCAACAATGACACCATTAAAGCCAACCTCTTTAACACATTCTTTGGCTCAGTATTTGTAAACAGCAATGGATCATGCCCAGTATTTCCTAGATGAACCACAGACAACTACAATGATCTAATACATATCGATTTTACAGAAGATATTGTGGAAAAAGCACTATGCAATCTAAAACCATCTCTATCCATTGGACTAGACGGAATATGTGCCTACTTCTTAAAATAGCTATCCACTGCCATAGCCGAACCTCTAAGCATAATCTTTGAAAAATCTTTCAGGACCAGCTCCTTGCCAAACCAATGGTCACTAGCCACGGTTATTCCCATCTTCAAAAAGGGAGACCCCAGCCTAGTTAAAAATTACAGACCAATCTCTTTATGCTGTGTCACCTGTAAAGTCATGGAATAAATTATTAACCAATCCATTATCCTCCACTTAGAGACAAACAACCTACTTTCTAACAATTTGGTTTCAGAAAAAAACCTATAATCTGCAATTCTTACACTGCAAAAACACATGACTATACAACTTGATCAGGGCAAAGCAATAGACGTAATTTACATAGACTTCTGTAAAGCCTTTGATTCAGTGGTACACAACAAACTACTAAAACTAAAATCTTATGGTGTCTCTGGACACCTTCATAACTGGATAGAAGCATTCCTGTCAAACAGACAACAAATGGTTAAAATTGGGAGCGTCCTATCAAATTCTGTAACTGTCAATAGTGGTGTTTCCCAAGACAATGTTCTAGGACCAACTCTCTTCATACTCTACATAAATGACCTCTGTGATCATATTAAGAGCAACTGCGTTCTCTTCGCTGATGATGTAAAGCTATTCAACACCACCGACAATACTGCTACCTTTCAAAAAGACCTCGACTATGTGTCAGAATGGTCAAACAAATGGCAACTTCAAATCTCAACAAATAAATGTTCTGTCTTACATATTGGCAAAAAAAATCAGAAAATAAAATACAAGCTGAATAATCAAGACCTTGTTGAGGATCCAAACTTTGTCAAGGACCTTGGAGTACTCATCTGTAATGATCTAAGTGCTAGAGCCCACTGTAACTACATAGCCAAAAAGGCATTAAGAGTTGTTAACCTAATCCTGTGTAGCTTTTTCTCTGGTAATATCACACTACTAACTAGAGCATACAAAACATTTGCTAGACCAATACTTGAATATAGCTCATCAGTCTGGAACCCGCATTACATAGTTGATATTATCACAGTTGAGAAAGTCCAGAAATATTTCACAAAAAGAGTTCTACACTCCTCTACTTGTTGCAGAATACCTTATGCCACCAGACTTGAAATTCTAGACCTAGAAAACCTAGAACTACGTTGCCTTCGATCCTATCTAAGTATAGTACATAAAATTATATATTGCAATGTTCTACCTGTCAATGAATACATCAGCTTCAACCATAACAATACAAGAGCACACAATAGATACAAACTCAAGGTAAACCGCCCCAAACTTGACTGCAGGAAATTTGACTTTAGCAACAGAGTGGTCAATGTCTGGAATACTCCACCTGACTCTGTGGTTTTTTTCCCCAAACCCCAAAAACTTTAACCTTAGACTGTCTACTATTGACTTCACCCCTTTCCTAAGAGGTCTGTAGGGGGCATGCATAAGCGCACCAATGTGCCTCCTGTCCCTGTCCTATTGTTTCTTTTATTTTTATTTTTTATTTTTCTTATATGTATCCATTTCATGTTTTCATAACTATGTTTATACTTATACCTGTTATCTTATAATTGCTTGACAAAATAAAAGAATGAATGAATGAATCTTTCCTGCTCATCTTGGATTATTCACTCTAAATCTCTGTCTAGTCTTGGAACTTGTGATATATGTTTAGCATGTAATTTGCTTACAACATTCAAAAGGCTCATAGGCTCATAATTGCATTGATCATTCTTAGTGCCCTTTTATAGATTGGTACTCTCTCATTTCTGCCTCTACCATGGTTGTTTTGCTCCCATGTTCTGTAGCAACTATTACACTCTGATTTCATTGCATTCATTGCTAGCTTCCATTCAACAGGGCAACCTGCATAACCTAAGTTTGTGAGAGAAAAAACACTTATAAAACAAACAGCAGGCTAGTTCTCTCCATACCAAATAAATCCCATTAATAGAAAAGAATCATGTGCTTAATTGGATCTAAAAATTCAAGTCAATATTGCACATGTTTTAGTGAAGTAACCTGCACTGTATCAGTGACAAGGTGGAGCAGGTGGGTATAACCATTGGACATTGAATAAGTTGAGATCATCTTGTGGATCATAACTATAAAAGCTGAATGGCAGAGTGCTTAAAGACAATCCCACCTAAATTTAATATGTATCAATGGCATACTCATACCTGTTTATTGCCTGTCCTCATCAGCTTACTGAAAAGTGAAGGTTAGGATTGAGAGTTATCCTAATAGTATTGGTTAAATTAACTATGGCTGCATGAGATAAATAGTTACATTCATTATTAATGTTATAGCTGCTTTTCTGCAAACAATATTTAAAGTGATCAACTGTACACGATTACCTAGAAAACATTCCTCCATCTGAGTGTTGTCCCTCACTTAGGATCATGTTGGCTAAGTTATTAAAGGAATTGAAAGCAAATACAACTGAAAGACATCCATTTAGGGAGGGTGATTTAGAGTCCCTCCCAATTTTTCTTTTAAACATATCATAATATGTGCACACTTATTTGTTAAAAAAAATGCTGCTAATATTCATAATTAGGGGTGGCCCTTATTTAGCAACCACAATTGGGATTGGCAACTTGGTTGTTAAGCAGAGTATAGCTAAGTGAAACTGTGACTGTGCTTATGGTCATATTTCTGTTTTCCTTTCAGACCAATTTGGAAATGTCTTTGTTAAAGAAATGACGGTCTTATGGGTAAATAACAAAATGTCATTATTCTGGTAAGATGATCAGTAAGGTAGACAATGCATGCAAGTGACCTGTACATTCATCTGAATTCAAAGAATGATCTGAAATGAATAGTGAATCAACTAAAGCAGCTGAGCATGTTTTGGGAAATCCCATTACCCCATTCAATAGCCACTCTTGTAAATTACACATATATTTTTAATCTCCGTCTGGTATGGTATGGTACGGTATGATATGATATGATGATAATTTTCTTTTAGATGTGTTCAGGCCTATGTAAGCCAGAAAAATTCAATCCCAGGGATCTGACCCAGGATTACATATTTCCTCCTGAACTGATGGTAGAAGATCAATCTTTTATCCAGCTTTTAAAGTTTTACAATCTTTTACAAGATTTCCTTTATTGTAGCCTATTGTCTTAAACTATGCTACTGATGGAACTCCATGGTATGATACAGCATTTTTTTTCTGATTCTGGCCATTCTGCTGATTATAACTGCCTCCTCTCAATTCAGTGTTTTTCTTTTCCATTTTTATGGCATCTTTTTTGGCAACTATATTCCCTATGTTCCCCCTCCCCCCCCAAATTCAATCATTAATAATTACTAACATTTTATGGCTAGTTGCTATAAATCTGTAAAACTTTCAATGCAATATTTATCCTTTTTTTTTTCTTTTAACTATGAAAGGCCAGAAGGAGTTAGCAGATGAGACATTTAGAGCTGACTTCTTTCTTTTTTAAAAAAATATGGGGAATATTTGTCAAAGAGTAGCCACACAAGTGCACATTGGAAATGACCAATTTTTATTTTAAAATCTCTAATTTTAAAATAATTTTAAAATTCCATCTGCAGAAGTATAAGTGACTTTTATTAGCCTTTTAAAATAAAGCATAGTCTAAAGCTGCAGTTTTAATGGAAACTAAACAGTTGTTGGGCTCACATGGTGACCAAGCTGTTGATGCCAAGTAACAAATGTCCAAGATTGCAGAGATATTATTTAAACATGCTTGAAAAACAATCCTGAAATTCCCACACAAAATACCACTTGTCCTGAAGCAGTTGCATAGGTAGCTTATGGCACATGTTTCCCATGTCCATGCAAAACAAATATGGCTCTTCTGAAGTAAGAAACATGAAACATGGATGAATGAATGGTACTAGACTGAATTATACATATTGTCACTCCTGCTGTGTCCATCAATCCATGCCCATCAAGCAGCAACTCATTTGGATATGTCACAGCCACAGAAGAGAGATAGAAGCAGTAGATGCTCTGGAGGAGATTTTGCTCTGTATAAAAGGCCACTAATTGAGTAACACTAAGAGTATGTACAGTCTCCATCAATGTTGCCTTTCCTCACAGAGAATGGCTGAAGAGAACAGGGAGAAAACTCTGGTTTTCAATGGGAAAAGGACAACATGGATTTCTCCTTCATCTCTAAAAGAACTTCTCCAGCTGAAAGCTACCTACCCACAAGCACCTCTTGTTATAGGAAATACCTGTGTAGGTTAGTAGATCAAACCCCATTTGTCACATAGTAAGACATAAGGAAATGTGACATGATGGAAGAAGCATAAAGCAAATTATTGAATGCATTTACTGAGAAGAAGCTGCTGAGTACGCTTCCTTCCTGTATATGAAGTCCCTAATACAGAAAATGGGCATGCTGAGAAAGTCATGCTTTTTACTGTTTTTATAACAGAAACATCAGTTTTGCTATTCTTTTTATTTGAAAGAGATCATTAAAAATGTGATTCCCTTACTCTGCAAGAGGATAAATCAACATGAAAGCAATCTATCTTGGGGTTCCACATATCGGTTGCATAGTCCTCGTCTAGCTGTTTAAAATAGCTCTCTAAGGATAGAAGTAGACATGATGATGGCAGTTGTGTTTTCAAGCCCAGAAGTACAAAAGAACACCCTGAATGGCTTCAGGCTTATTATGTACTTACATGCTCATTCCTTTTCTCTCAAAAGTTTATATGCCCATATATGTTACTTCTGGTTGTCTCCAGAACTCATTACAGGTTCATCTGGCAGCTACTCTGCATAGCAAACATTTACATAGACTGTTTCTGCTGCCCAAGATTTGTTTTTGCCTTCTCTTTCTAATTTTGGTTTTGCCTCTGATTCTAATTTTTTCCCCATTAGGGCTTGATAGGAAACTTCTGGAAGTTTATTATCCCATTTTCCTCCATCCTATAAGGGTTCCAGAACTGCATGTCACCAGCACTGAAGAGAACGGTACATTTCTATTGTAAAACATGTCCATTTCAAATAAGGGGCAAAAGTGATATAATTTTCACAAGTAGTCCTAATTTAGTGACCATAATTGGAACTGGTAACATGATCATTAAGTAAGGTGGTCACTGAGTGAAACCATGACTATGCTTATGATATTACTTTAGCTTTTTTTTTACTTTACAGATCTGCAAATGTTGTAAATGTGAGGATCGGTTATGTTACTTTTTTCATCACCACTCTAATTAGGAATGATTGTTAAATGAGACAGTGACTAAACAGTGTCTAGCATGCACAAATGGCAATAATAAGTGAGCTCCTTGCCAAAGAAGTACAGAAGGTCTTCAAATAAAGAAAAGTTTAAAATGTATGGGTGGTCTTTGCTTAATGACTGTTCATTCAGTAGCCATTCAAAGTTATGGTGGTGCTGAATGAATGGCCTGATCCCCAAAGTCACAGCTGTTGGTTGTTGTGAATTAATAAAAGTGCTTGAATAAAGTTTGTTGAAACCTTGAAGCAAAGTGCAGGGTTCTGGCCCTGCACTTCTGATTGGCCGATAATAGCGATATCGGATTGGTCCGTTCAGGAAAATCTGATTGGCTATTAACGAGCCCTTCTCATTGGTTAAAAAGAGCTAACGTTCCTACGTTTCATTGGCTAAATACCCAAGAGCTTGCCTATATAAAGGGGGCTGTTGTGGCTGTGAGCCGAACTGTTGCACTATGTTAAATAAAGAGTTCAAGTTCACTGTTCGTCGACTCGTCTCTGCTTCTTGCGCCATGCACAGAACATAACAGTTGTAATTCCCCTGTAATCCCTTGATTAAAATTCTGATGCTTAGCTGCCCACTTGTACTTATGACCACAGGGGAATTTCAATTCCCCCTCCTGTCCATTCCCCATCCCTGCAAAGTGCACTCCTCAGTGGTGGTGGTAGCACCTGTAGTGCTGGGTCTGAAGTAAAGACCTGGAGCCTTCTGCAATTTCAGCTGGCTGCCACCATCCCCTGGCCATTACTTCTTCTGTAGTGTTCCTGGCACTGCCGAGGAGTGTCATCTGAAGTCTAACCCCATGGTCAGCTACCACAGTGCTGCAGCACACAACCCCCAATGCCCCTGATATTCTATGCACTCCACTGGCCTACTGCTCCCAGCTGACTTCTGACTTCTTTTTCCTCTGCTGTGGACAAGGCATGCCCAGCCTGACCCACTATGAGTAATTGCATGCCCATATAAATATCATATTCTCTCATAATCGTTCTTTAGCAGAGTAGGCTTTACTTGTTATTCCATTGTAAAGGCTGCATATCATATTGCATTCAATGACAGCACAGAAATATGACTATTAGTTGAGACTGCAAATCTGCCTGCCTGCCTGCCTGCCTGCCTCTCTCTCTCTCTCTCTCTTTCAGTTGACACTTTGCATTGTTATTGTTATTGTTATTGTTTCTAATTTTCCTATTAATCGTGTTCTTTGAAAATTCTTTGATTTCAGGCATACTAATAGGAGCAGCCACCCACTTTGCCCAGTTGAGAGACTTACTATTAAGCATTGTCTCAGAGCTCCCAATGGAGAAGACCAAGATTTACTGCACCCTCTTGAAGCAACTGAGGACTCTGGCTGGAGAACAGATCAGAAGCCTGGCTGTGTGTTTTCTACATGATTTTCATTCCCAATATGCACATCTTTCATCTCATTAGCTCTACACGTCTCCACAGCCTATCATCTCCAGAGAATATAAGAGCAGGATTCATCTATTTCTAGCAATCTAGCATGGACTACCTGTCAAAAGGTGGCAGGCAATTGTGAGAACAGAAATATCTATGTAATATTTTTCTTCCACAACCTATAGAAAAAAATCCACTAGCAGGAAAGTACCCATTCCCATATTCAATCCACGTGTTGTTCTGATATCTAGCTTAGAGATTTACAAGTCCATTTATTGGCCCCAACCAGGGGTGGGAATCAAATTTCTTAACAAACGTTTCTGTGGGTGTGGCCTAATTTGTGGGTGTGGTTTGGTGGTTATGTGGCTGGCTGGGCATGGCTTGTATGTAAATATTATAAATATTGATGTAAATATTGATTTTTTTTTTATTAAAAAGAGCAACTTTTACCCAAAAGCAGGCAAAGCAGGCAGGCTGATTGAGTTCTCACAGAATCACCCTTAGAGATCTCTCTATCTGCAATTGGCTACCTGAATCTGTCACATAAAATTTGCTTGCAAGCAAACTCATAACATTTGCTAGCAAGCAAACTCACAAAATTAACTCACAATCCACCATGTATGTAAATATTGAATTTTTTATTTTTAAAAAAGAGCAACTTTTACCCAAAGGCAGGTAAAGCAAGCAGGCAGATTGAGTTGCTCACAGAATCACAGATGTACTTAGAAATCTATCTGCAATTGGCTACCTGAGTCTGCACTGAAAAGCTTCAGTCCTAAGCAGGGATGGGTTCTGCTCTGAAGAGCAGCAGAACCAGTAGCTGGTTCTGTAGAACTGGTAGCTCTGAAGAGCAGCAGACATAGAACCGGTTCTATGTCTACTGATGTTTTTTCCCACTCACCCGCCCTGGCTCTTGCCTGATCTTTATTTCCTGATTTTTCAACTTCAGCTGCTGAACAAGGCACAGCTGCAGTTTAAAAAGCAGGAAAAAAAGGGCTGTTTCAAGGCTGCTTCTCCGCACGCAGTGTGCTGATGACGATCTATAGGCATGCACGCGGCACGCACGTGGCACGCACACACATCCTGTGCTTTTACATTAGCTAGAAAGCAAGAAATCCAAGGATTTCCTGCTTTCTGGCTAATCTAAATCTCCTGCAGAGCAGAAGAGCTGATGGTCGGGAGAAAAAAAGAAAAAATAGCAACTTACCAAGCCAGGCAAGTTGGATGGCTCACATGCCAGGTAAGAAGTGAGTGGGCGGGGAGGGGAGAGGCTAGCCAGTGGAGCAATTTGCCAGTTCTCCAAACTGCAGATAATCATATCGTGTGTGTGCAGCATTTGCAAGAAATCATCAGCTGTGCCACCTGGACAACTGACAAGCACTGTGCTCAGGTGCGCAGCATTTGAAAATCCTCTTGTTTCCTGCTTTTTCAATCTCAGCTCTGCCACACAAAGCAGCTGAGGAGGGAAAAGCAGGGAATAAAGGACAGCCTAGAGCCCAGGCAGGCAGGTGGCCCAAACACTGAACCGATTCAGTGTCAGCTGCTCTTTGCAGCTACAGGTTCTATAGAACTGGGTTGATCCGGTAGCATCCCACCCCTGGCCCCAACCAAGAAACCCCAATCTAGCAATTGAAATTCAAATGGTAATTTTTTTTTACAGGTCTTTTCTTTTAAGAATTAAAGAATTCTTGAGTGATTCATTGATTGGCAAGCTATACAAGCCAATTCAGTATTCATGAGGCACAAGACTGATATTATTCCTAACCTCAAATGATAAAATGTGCATTGTGACATCACAATACAATTTCAGCCATTTTGTACTTGCATTGCAACATAATATAGAAATATATAAAAGGTGAAAATTCCATTATCACAGTTTTCATAACATCCTCCCAGCAGGCTCTCCTATAAAATTATCAATATACAAGAGAATGTTACACAGCATTTACTTAAATAAATATAATGGGAAAAGTTACAATATGAATAAAAATAATCTGGACAGTAGAGATGAAGTAATTTTTATTGAATATGTTGCGGTAATTTTCAGCTACCGTGTTTCTCCAACAATACAGCCTCCACCGATAGGAAGCCCCAGCATGATTTATTGGCATAAAATCAAATTAAGCCCCTCCCCCAAATTAAGGCCCATATTAAACATGCGAAATGGGGGGGGGAATGGCGGGGGGGGCTTGCCGTTAGGAAGTACTTTGTTGCATGCCTGGATATGGTGCTGCCTGCATTGGTGGAGCTCTTCATATCGGGAGACCTTCCGCCATCGTTGCTTTCCCTTCTCCCTTGCTACCGTGGTGTTACAGCAACACCGCGGCGTTTGGCGCAGCCACGTGCAGCCAGTCAGGGCTCCTCCCTGCAATCGGAGCCCTGAGGAGACACTTGGCTTCTGGCGCTCCTGTGGCTGCCTTCCCTTTGCCTTTGAAGGTAAAGCAAATTATTTTAAAAACCTCCGCTCATCCCGCCAGGGCCACGGCAGAGCCGTGCGGGCTGGGCAGAACCAGGAAACACCCGCGGCTCACTTTCCCGGCTCTGCCCAGCTCACACGGCTCCAGCGCGGCCCTGGTGCGATGAGCGGAGGTTTTTAAAATAATTCGCTTTACCTTCGAAGGCAAAGGGAAGGTGGTGACAGGAGCGCCTGAAGCCAAGTGTCTCCTCAGGGCTCCGGTTGCAGGGAGGAGCCCTGACTGGCCGCACGTGGCTGCGCCAAACGCCGCGGTGTTATTGTAACGCCGCAGCAGCAAGGGAAAAGGAAAAGCAATGGTAATGGAAGGTCTCCCGAACATCCAAGCTGTCGCCGCCCACCCACCCGAGGATGCAACGGGGGGGGGGAAATTAAGTCACCCCCGAAAAGACGGCCTAGCTGGTTTTTTGGGGGTCAAAAACAAATAAGGCCCGGCCTTATTATGTGAGAAACATGGTATAATGTAGGAGACATTTGTATTAACAGATCCCTTTGAATTCAGTGGGACTTCTGAATACAGAAATACAAGATTTTACTGCCAACATTTGAAAATTGCTATTATTATTGAACAAGGCTAAAATTGCTGTTATATGTTATATGTTGAATAAGGTTACTTGACTAACTTGATACTCTATGAATAAAAAAGACCTCTATTTTCTTATCATTGTATTTCAAATCTGTATGGAGATGTGGGCAAGAAGCAAATAAGCCTTATTCCTCAGTCTTTAGGAGGACACACTGTAAGCAGAGGATCCACCTGGGATTTGAACCCTGTCCTGGCAGCTGGGAAAGCTATTCTCTATTTGGCATCAGAAGGTAAATATAAAGCATCCTGATATTCGTATTTATGCGGTGGGCAAACTAGACTGCCTAATCTTGTGCACCCCATCTGTGTTGAGCCAACAGCCATACTAGCTGTGAATTCTGACATTCTAGTCCCAGCAAACTTAGAGGGCACCTGATATATGGAAAGGCTGGTATATTCCCATAAGATTATGGGGTAATATTGCAATTATAAATATTATAAGTGTTACTAGTGACCTCTCACATTTTAAATTCTAGAAATAAATTAAAGCATGCTTAATTGGTCTCAGTCTTTCCCAGATGCTGCAAATAGCAGCAATTCCTAAACAGTGAAGAGGATGGAAGGAAAGGGGAGGGGAGGGGAGACTTTGCACTTCAGAAGTGTACTTTGCTTCAGGGGTGAGATTCAAATTTTTTAACAACTGGTTCTGTGGGCATGGCTTGATGGGCGTGGCTAGGTGGCCATGTGACTGGGTGGATGTGGCCAACTTGACATCACTCACATTGAAGGGCGCTTCTCCTCGCCTGGCCTCTTGTGATCATGGGAATGCTGCAACAGTTGTAAGTGTGAAAAACAGTCATAAGTCACTTGTTTCAGTGCCATTGTAACTCTGAATGGTCACTAAATGAACAGTTATAAGTCAAGGTACCTGTACAAAAATACAAAAACCTTCTTTGCTTTGAAAAAGCTGCCCTAAATACCAATCATTAGATTAAAAATACCTGCAAGCTGGAGTTACAAATCAGGCAGGGTGCCAGAACATCTTGAGGAATTAAAATAGTTAAAATGCAATGATAACTATCAGCAGCCAACTCTTGCTCATAAAGTGAAACCCTTTAACAGAGAGGTCATTTAAGCTCTCCAGAAAGAGCACACCCAGGAGAAGCAATCCTTAGATCAATTTGCACCACTTAACGACACCACCTAGTCTCACTCACCTCTCAAGGAAATAATCCAGATTTAAGGAAAGATCACATGCCCCCCAAAAGGCAGTAAAAAAACAGTGCCAAGCTTGTATCCTACCTCTTGGAAGTACAGCCCAAAAGGACAGTGCCAAGAACCTTTAAAGCAGTGAAGAAGACCCCCCTCCCCAAATAGAAAAAGAAATTATGAGGCAGGAAAAAATTCAATACAAATAATTAAATCACAACAGTAGCTGTTGCTTATTAAACCAATTACCAGACCAAATAGATACAGGCTAGTGCCAGATTTCTCAACCCAGTTTCTTTTCAGGAACAGAGATTAACCTCTTTCCTTCCAAACAAAGCCGAATAGGGAAAATTATCCCATCAATAAACACAGGATTAAACGTCACTAAGCACAGAATTAAACTTCACCAAAAAATACTTTTAGACCAAAACTCAGAAAGGGTTTGTAAACTCATGTTTGAATGTCAATCTTTCTAGCTAGCCAAGAAGCCTTGCTGAATGTTACTCATCTTGGTTTCTTATCATTAAAAACTTATTTCCAGCAGCTCTGCTTCATTATTCAATTATTTCTTCAAAGTGCTGATCCCTGCTGGAAGAGCTCTAACAGGGGAGTATTTTTCCCCAAGAATCTCCATTCCTGCAAGCATATACAGGAGATTGGGACATAGAAAACTCTGGATACAGTATCAGTGGGAATCAGAAATCACAGCCAACAAATTTGGAAAAAATAGAATTATTCATTGTCAGCAGTCATACAAATGTGAAAAAATATTCAAAATGATAGAATAATTCATTGCCTGCGTAAATGCTTCTCTTGGGCATATCAGTATTTTTCTCTTTTGTGTGGTCTGACGGAGCACTTTCTCTCAAAATCATGACTTCCTCTATCAGATGGTACACGGGAGATTCCACTAAATGATGAATTCCTTGAACGAATGCCTCAAGCAGACCTTTTTAAAAATGAAGTTGTTGTCTCTGTTTTTATTCCATTCTCGAAGGAAATAAGTCCATGCATTTTTCTCCATCTCTGATCACATGGCCTGTGGAAAAACTAGCATGCACAGTGTTGAGAACTAACCACACATTGTGGTATACTTTGTCCAGCCCATATTGAGATTTTTATCTCTTTTCCTTTTCACTATACTAGTATACGTAACCCAAATATTTTAGAAAACTGTTCCTCTCATTATTCAGAGTACAAGTTGAAACTGTACAAGGTTTGGATGGAGGAGAAATTCTGGAGGGATGGGGTGGGGGTTAGGTGGGTTAAAGTAATGCTATTCATAGGACTATAATATTAGTAGTTTGGCTCAATGTCTTAGTGACATTTTCTTGTTTAAAAGCATTAATTATGCCACATATCGCTTGGCTGTTTCTTTCATAGCCAGATGTTTTCAAGAGGCATTTTTTTTCACATGTGAACTAAATAAATAAATAAATGAAAGCAAGAAAGCAAGAAAGAGCATTTGAGTATGTAAAATTCTCTTTCTTCCTTCTGCCAGAATGAATTTATATCAGCCTTCTGACAGGCAGATCGTAGAAGAAATGCACTCTCGGTGACAAATTCTGCAATGAAAGTCCTTTTCCAATCAGGCACAGATATCATTCAGGATCTAACTATTTTATATGGGAAGCATTGATTGTACAACTGTGAGTGCACAGAATTCCTGCCAGAAGCTCATTGGAAGGTATAAGTCAATGATACTATTTATTATTTACACAGAGGACTCAGAGAACATGGGTTAATGAAATTGTGATGAAGCCCCATCTAATATGAAAGAGTTCCTTCTCCAGTGGGGTGGCCTCTTGTTTTCTTCCTTCTGAACTCTCTGTGTTGCCCTAAGGTCCTCCTGAAGATTCTTCAACTTTTTTGGACAGATTTAAGAGGTTGCAGGAAAGGAGTAAATTTGAACATCCAATAATTTTAATAATAGCAGAACTAGTAGCTGTAATTTCACATGGTTGTATGTAATAATAATTCAACAACTACAATCTGCCTATCCCAAGTCCTTGGGTAAAAAATCCAAATCCAATCTAAATTTTTGGCTGATGTTTCTTGTACATTTCCCAGATCTGTTTCAGAACACTCACTGTCCACTTCTGTAGAACTGGTAGCTTGAACATCAGCATAGAACTGGGTCTATGTCTGCTAATGTTTTTGCCCACCTGCCGCCCGGGCTCTTACCTGACCTTTATTTCCTGTTTTTTCAACTTCAGCTGCCGTGCGAGGCACAGCTGCAGTTTAAAAAGCAAGAAAAAAGGGCTTTTTCAAAGAGTGCTTCTCTGCACGCAATATGCTGATGACGATTTACAGGCACGTGCCCACAGCGTGCAGGAAAGCACATCGTAAATCACCGAAACTCACTGAACCGGTAGTTTGCCCTGTCAGATCCCACCCCTGCACTGACACAATAGCTAGAGATTTCCATAGGAGGACAGTGTCATATTACTAACTTTATGTATGCTAATAATTATCCCAAAATAAAAGCACAGAATTAGCTCCGCATTCTCAAAAAGTTTATTGTGTAAATCTTGAATTTGTCATTGCAATATTCAATAGTATTGCTACAACTGTCAACAATGATGTAAGCAGTGAGGTTACAGTGCATGATTGTACAGGTAGTCCTCAACTTACGACCTCAATTGAGCCCAAAATTTTAGTGGTTAAGCAAGATATTTGTTAAGTAGGTCTTGCCCCATTTTACGACCTCTCTTGCCTTAAGTGAATCACTGTAGTTGTTTAGTTAGTAATACAGTTGTTACGTGAATCTGGCTTTTTCCTTAATTTTGCTTGTCAGAAGGTCACAAAAAGTGATCACATGATCCTGGGATACTGCAACCATCATAAATTGCTAAACATCTGAATTTTTATCACATGACCGTGGGAATGCTGCACTGGTCATAAGTGTGAAAAACGGTCATAAGTCATTTTTTCAGTGCAGTTGTTACTTTGAACTGTCATTAAATGAACTGCTGTAAGTCAAGGACTTCCTGTATTTGGAGGGGCTTATTGCTGTTCGTTTAAATTTTCCCTTCTGCACTTTGCTCATCTAAGCATGCTTGATTTATGACTTTTCCCTCCCAGAAACTGGAATGAACAGATGCTGAACGAAGCTTGCCAGTTAATTCTTAAAGAAATCACACTCTCTCCCTCTGCACCTGGTGGAAAAGTAAAATACAGACGCATTATGCTCATCAGTTTCTTCTTCCGATTCTATCAGAAAGTGCTACATGATTTAAAAAATATGGTAAATAATAGACTTTCTGTATACCCAAATGTTTTTTCCAAAGCTATTTCGATGATAAAATTGCCTTGTGTAGATTGCTGGTAGCCTGGGACTGGCTGCTCATATTTTCCTTTATAAGCAAGCTCCGTAAAAGGTGTGTGCTAGGACTGCCATCTTTTCAACCAGACTTTCTTATTGTAATTTTAAAATCAGATGGGCCTGTCTACATTAACTATTAAAAGGTTTAGCTTCACAAAATAATCAATGTTTATCAAATATCAAAATGCATCAATAATTTGATAAAACAGCATTTTTTGTATCAGCAATTTGATGATATAGACATCCATAGTGGCTAAGAATAGAAATGAACGCAATAAAAATTTAACTTCATCAGTTAAATTTACACAGAAACATTTAGGACTATAATGGGGATACAGAAAATTGTAACTCTACTGCCATTGTCTGAATTTGAACAGCTCAGATATGGGGGTAATCCTAGGAAGCTTTCACCAAGAACAGCTGTGTAAATTAGTCTTATGTCTCAGCAGATGCTATGCTTTCTGATAGTAATTATTTACCATGCTTGCACATAGGCTGACATCAGGTTACTACATATTTATTATAGTTATGAAAATAAGCATAGACTTTCATAAGCATATATATCTGTCCTTTGACTCCAGATTTTTACTCTAAAACATATCCATATATAAAAAAATAATCTATTAGGAAATATTTTGCTAACATGGTTAATTGAATAGAACTAGACTGGTGTTATGTATGTAAATAGTTAAAATAAAAGCGAGCTTGGGGTAAAGTGCAGGGTTCTGGCCCTGCACTTCTGATTGGTTGTTAAGCGGCTCGATCGGATTGGTTGGGCTCAGAGAATCCGATTGGCCCTTAACGAAGGACTCTTATTGGTTCTGGAGCTAGCGTCTTACAGCTCCCTATTGGTTGTTTCGCATTAAGGTTGCCTATATAAGGCAAAGTTGTTGTTATTAAAGTTTTAAGTCACTATGTAATAAAGAGCTGAAAGTTCACCAACTAAGACTGTCTCCATTCATTTAACCCATGCCTCAAACTATATCACTGGCGATGAGGATGGGATTTGGAGACATCTGATCTTAAGGAACTTGGAAGAAAAACAGAGCACGTGTTAAGACGACGCCACCAACGGAAACCATGTCCAGCGGCATCGTACCACCCGCTCCGTTCGATCCAAACCAAGAGGATTGGGAATCCTACATGAATCGCTTCCAAATGTTCCTCAAAACAAACAACCTGAAGGACGCCACACCAGCCAAGAAGCGGGCGCTGTTCCTGACGTACTGCGGTCCGGCTGTCTTTAAAATGGCGAAAGCACTCGCGAAACCTCGAGAAGTGAAAGCAATGAGCTGGGACGACCTCAAACCTCTCCTGAGAGACCATTACGCGCCAACCATACCTACACTCGTGAGACTCCACGAGTTCTATCAAAGAAGCCAGCGAAAAGGAGAGAGTGTGGCTGACTTCGTGGCAGACCTCCAACACTTGGGAGGCCTCTGCAGGTTCGCAGACTTAGATGAAGCACTGAGAGACTGCTTAATTCTGGGATTAGATGCACTGGGCATGCAAAGCAAGCTGATGGTGAAGGGCAACATCGACCTTGCTGACACCATCGCCGAAGCCACTGCTGCTGAGGCGACCAAAAAGTCCGCGGCGCAACTACGGCGAAGCCGAAACCCAATGACCCCACCGACAGGCGACATTTTATCCAAGTCAGAAGAACGGCTTGTTACGACGCACCACGAGGACCTCTCTTCGTCGTCAGACAGCGACGAAGAAGGGGTCCATCGACTGCGGTCCGACCGGGACCCTTGCTCTAAACCCTCACGCCCTTGCGCTGGTTGCAGGGCAAACCACCCCAGGGCAGACTGCAAATTCTATGATGCGATCTGCCATGAGTGTGGAAAACGAGGCCAAATCATTCGAGTCTGTTGCAGTTTACCGGGACCAAGTCAGGCCTCAAGGGGAACCAACTTTCACCAATCGGCAGGAAACCGTCCTGTAAGGCGAGATCCAGCAAATCACTCCTACAGATATCGAGCGTTGCAGAAAGAAGAGGCTCACCATACTATCACTATAGGTCACGCCTCAGCCATGGACGCTAAGAAGATTCGAGTTACAGTAGCCATAGAGAACTAACCTTGCCACATGGAGGTCGATTCCGGATTGTCCCTCTCGATGGTGTCGTGGAAGACATTAAAGCAACTAATTCCTACCATCCAATGCCAAGATCTTCAAATGCAACGTCTCATCTTTAAAGACTACCAAGGGAATCGGATCCCTGTGGTTGGGTCTTGTCGAGTCCGCGTCTCGTTTAAAAAGCATAAGGCATACTTACCTCTAATGATCATCAATAGGGACAGGCCTAGTTTGTTGGGCCTCCAATGGTTTGCGCCACTCGGCATCGAAGTAGCCGGCGTGAACCGAGTCGGTGATTGCGAGTGGGAGGAGGACCTTATTTCTGAATTCAGCGATGTCTTTGCAGATCATCTGGGTGAGTATAAGGGGACCCCAATTTCATTTAGCCTCGTCCCTAAGGTCGCTCCGATCCATTTAAAGCCCCGTCGAGTTCCGTTCGCCCTAAAGGCCAAGATAGATGAACAACTTGACAAACTAATTAAACAAGGGGTACTGAAACCCATTGATCATTCTCCATGGGAAACTCCTATTGTAACCCCCATTAAGCCAGATGGGTCAATTCGAATCTGTGGGGACTACCGGGCCACTCTAAACCACGCCCTCCAGCAGAACGTGTATCCAGTGCCAGTGGTGCAGCACCTCCTTCATTCCCTGGGAGGCGGAAAGGTTTTTGCTAAATTAGATTTAGCTCAAGCCTATCAACAATTGCCCGTGGACGATAAAACAGCCCAAGCTCAAACGATAGTAACGCACAGAGGTGCTTTTAAATGTACCCGATTGTAATTCGGGGTAAGTGTAGCCCCGGGAATATTCCAAAGTTTAATGGAACGATTATTGCAGGGAATCAAGGGCGTGGTTCCGTATTTTGATGACATGTTAATTGCAGCTCGTAGTAAAAAAATTCTGCAGAATCATTTAAAATGTGTTCTTAAAAAATTCCAAGAAGCAGGACTGAAAGTAAAAAGGGATAAATGTCATCTGTATACTGACAGTGTTGAATTTCTAGGTTATCGCATTGATAGTCAGGGTATGCACCCTACTGAGAGTAAATTAAGGGCGATAAAAAATGCTCCCAGACCCCGTAACAAAACAGATCTCCAGGCATTTTTAGGCCTTATCAATTTCTATAATGTGTTTTTACCGCATAAGGCGACTGTGGCTGAACCGTTACACCGGTTATTAGATAAGAAAGCATTGTGGGTTTGGGGTTACCGAGAGGAAAAAGCGTTTCGAAATGTAAAAGATTTACTTACATCTGATTCTGTACTTATGCAATATAATGAAACATTACCATTGATTATAACTTGTGATGCCTCACCGTTTGGGGTGGGCGCCATTCTGAGCCATGTGCTGCCTAATGGAAATGAGGCCCCCGTTGCATACTTTTTGAACTCTTTCCCACACAGAACGTAACTATGGACAAATAGATAAGGAAGCTCTTGCAATTGTGTCAGCCGTAAAAAAATTCCATGAATATGTATATGGAAGGACATTTATCATTGTAACTGACCACAAACCTTTACTGGGGATAATCACTGGGGACAAACCAACCCCCTATATATTGTCCCCAAGAATGACTCGATGGTCAGAGTTCCTAGCTGCTTATAATTATTGATTGTTACATCGCCCGGGGAAAGCCATTCCCCACGCCGACACAATCAGCAGAGCACCACTACCAGAGACTCTTGACGATCCGGCTCCAACAGTATCGGCGTTACAAATCGAGACGCTCAACTCGCCCCCTATGACCGCTCGAGATATCACAAGAGAGACCAGACGAGACCACACCCTAGCTCGAGTCCTAGGCTTGGTAGAACATGGATGGCCATTGGACCAGGTCCCAGATGACTTCGCGCCATTTAAAACAAGGCAGACTGAACTTTTTTCGCAAAAAGGCTGTGTCATCTGGGGCGATAGAGTCGTCATTCCAGAACGACTCCAAAAGACGCTGTTACAAATTTTGCACGAAGGACATCCCGGGATGGTGCGGATGAAAGCACGGAGCTACGCTTGGTGGCCAGGCATGGATCGACACATTGAGCAATGGGTCAAGGCCTGCACTAAGTGCCAAAAAACCAGCAACGCACCGCCAAAAGCTGCACCGACCGAATGGGAGACGCCACGCGGACCCTGGTCCAGAATCCACCTGGATTTCGCAGGGCTGATTAAAGGACATACATTGCTGTTGACTGTTGATGCATACTCTAATTGGTTAGAAATTCATCGAATGACCAATACAACCTCCGAAGCAGTCATTAAAGTCCTTAATAGACTCTTTGCAACTCATGGATTGCCGGACGTCTTGGTGTCCGATAACGGACCACAGTTTACAGCGCTAATGTTTGAACAGTACCTTGCTGATAATGGCATCTGCCATGCGCTCACCTCGCCTGTGCATCCTGCTACCAACGGCCGAGTGGAACGCATGGTCCAATTTGTAAAAAAGACTTTGCAAAAAGTGGACTATGATAATATTGATGAAAAAATAAACCGCATCCTACTTCTACAACACATCACTCTGCACAGCGTAACCGGCAGAACTCCCGCCGAACTTCTTATGGGGCGAAAACTCTGTTCCCGCCTCAACCGATTGCACCCTGCTTACGAGCCAGAAAAGCCTGCAGGATCCAGCGGACGCTACCGTACCTTCAAGGTAGGCGACCCCGTTTATGCAAGAAATTTATCGGGCGACCCGGTTTGGATTAAAGCAACGATAATACGCGAGACTGGGCCCAAATCCTATATTGTAAGATGTGTTGATGAAAGACTGTGGAAACGACATATTGACCAATTACGGTCATGACTCATATCGGCCAGCCAACAACTCCCCTACGACCAAACTGAGGGGGGGGGAGGAACGGAAGAAGACGACATTCCAGGGAATCTGTTCCAAGAAAGCGATGAAACAAGTGAAACTCAGCAATTGGAGCAGGAGGAAGAGTCATACGCTCCAAGGGAAATCACACCCGAACGAGAAGCTGAGCCACTGCCAAACAACAGCCTACCTCAACAGGACTGCACACAGCCAGTCCAAAGAAAATCTGATAGAACCAAAAGACAACCGTCCTATTTGAAGGACTATATAGTCACACCATAATTGAGGAGCCAGGGGGAAGGGGTGTTATGTATGTAAATAGTTAAAATAAAAGCGAGCTTGGGGTAAAGTGCAGGGTTCTGGCCCTGCACTTCTGATTGGTTGTTAAGCGGCTCGATCGGATTGGTTGGGCTCAGAGAATCCGATTGGCCCTTAACGAAGGACTCTTATTGGTTCTGGAGCTAGCGTCTTACAGCTCCCTATTGGTTGTTTTGCATTAAGGTTGCCTATATAAGGCAGAGTTGTTGTTATTAAAGTTTTAAGTCACTATGTAATAAAGAGCTGAAAGTTCACCAACTAAGACTGTCTCCATTCATTTAACCCATGCCTCAAACTATATCAACTGGAATAAACTAAAATTTGATTTATGTATTCTTTTAGTTGCATTAATTGTTTTAGCCAATATAATTTCCATTAAATGACACTACTGTAAATTAAAATCATAATATTCTGCTATAATACATCAGGAACAGTGGTGGGATTCATTTTTTTTCACTACTGGTTCTGTGGGCGTGGCTTGGTGGGCGTGGCAGGGGAAGGATACTGTAAAATCTCCAATCAGAGGTGGTATTTGCCGTTCTCTGAACGACTCAACATTTCTGCTACCAGTTCTCCAGAACTGGTCAGAACCTGCTGAATACCCACCTCTGATCAGGAAACTCTTCTGATTTTGCACTATTGTCTGATTCTAGGCATATTGTGGTTAATCTGAACTTGGGATACAAACTAATTTCACATCGTACTTTATGATATGGTGTTGTATCAACTCCTTCCAGTTTAGAATTTAAACTTGATTAATGGTAAATTTGAATCTAAAATATAAATAGACAATTTCCAATGTTCTTTCCATTCTCTACCACAAATAAAACACTACTTAGTGAAACTAGAAGAGATAAAATAAGTTGATTTTTATAATGCTAAATGATTGTTAATATTACAATGAATATAACAGTACTGTTTTGACTTTGGATTTCCCTCTAGCAAAATCAGTTTTGAAATATTGGTATAATATTTTAAATGAATTCCTAACTTTCTACAGTTTCCAGACAACTATCCTAATTTACCGAAGGAATGCATGAGTGCTTTAGTTGAATTCTGTGACACAACACCAAAGGACATGCAAGTATACCAGGTCAGTGAAGTCAGTTTTAAAGAGTTATGTGTAGATAAAAAATATGTTTTTCTAAATAGCCAAGAATATCTCAATCAGTTAACAGAAATGATCCTACAAAAATGGGAAGGGGAATTTGTGGCTTGGCTAATTACTCACCTAGTTCTTGAAGGTGAGGGTATTTTGCTCTTGCTCTAGAAATCTGGGCTTTCTGCTATTGCTGGGAATATTTTCCAAGTTATGTACATAATAGTCAGACAATATATGATGTAAGTGCCCAATGAGGTCTTTGCAAGTGACAATGATCCTTCCAACACACACATTGATGCCTATCAAATTATCTGCTTTACTTAGTTTTATTTTTAAAAAATATTTCTGTTTTCAAAACATGAGTGGGATGGGGAAATATTGCAAAACAAAGTGCGGTCCCAGTTGTAATCTACATTTGCAACAATGCCTCTCAGGCCCACATAGATGCCAGAGGCATTCTTAGAAAAGAAAATGGGGTGAACCTACAGCCCAGTGGTTGTAGGTTCTGTATATGTGGGTATTGTGACTGTTTGAACCATTTTGTAACAATGCATTTACATTGTCACTAGTTCACATGTAGTTATTGGCTCACAAAAATAAGGAACTCTAAAATAAGTAGAAATGTAACCTTTTTCTTGGGAAAAAAATAGAAAGGGGTTTATAAATGCCATTTTTCAATAGTTTCAGTGACTTCCTATTATGTGACAGGATATAGATCCTCAACAGCCTCCTCAGGACCCTGTGGGACGTCCCATCAAGCATGAGTCTGATATTAAGCATGCCACTGGTGAAGCTGTCTATGTTGACGACACGGAACCAGCATTAGGGCAACTGTACATGGCAGTGGTGACCAGCACATGGGCCCATGCCAAAATTCTGTAAGTAACATGAAAGAAGAGGCATGAGAAATGTGTATTTGGGGCCATATTTCCACAGGTTCAGAACACACTTTAAATCTGTTTAAAAGTTTTAAGTTTATCTGTGGTCAGGGTCAAAAGTGAAGGTTATAAATAAAAAGTAAATGAAAAGAGAGATGTTCAGGATCCAATTCTTTAAAATAAGAGTAGAAAACAATTTGCAGGCACTAGATTTTCTTGTTCACCATATTCATCTCACAAGAAATCCATTCTTAATTTTTACAGGTTTCCTTGTCTTTTCCCTACTTCCAATGTTTGTTTATTTTATTTCATAATTAGTTTTACAAAATGATACACAAAAAGAAAAAAGGGAAATAAAAAATACAAGAAACTGTAAATGAAACAGAAAAAAAGAAATGTTACAAAATTTCTAAACATTGCATATTTGAAGTTTTCAGCAGTACATAAGTATCTCATTTCAAAAGAATAAATAGTATAAAATAAAATCTCTGATATAATCTATGCCACATACACTCATCATTTTTTTATTAGTATATCAAAATGTGAGAATGAATTTGGAAAATGAGTTTGGAGTTTCTGTGTTCTATTACCACCTCAGGCACAAAGACTTTGGGCTAGTTGCTGTCTCTTAGCTCATTTTGAAACGCATTTTAATGATTTCTTCCCTTTGAACAATAGGCTCAGTCTCAATTAGGGCACTGTTTGTTTATTGTTAACTGGGTAAAATCAGAAACTGGAGCCCGAAGACAATTTGTAGACTCCCTGGTATAGTCTTAAATTGCTTGGAATGATAGATAAAGAAAAGTATGTACCTAATTTTTATCATTGATCTTTACTTTAGGTCACAAAACAAGTACTCTATGTACTGTACATTAGAGATGTCATCTAACCCAGTGACCCCCAACCTTTTTTGTGCCACGGCCCAGTACTGGCATCACAAAATGATCCGCGGCCCGGTACCAGCATCAGCACACATGACAAGGCAAGGCGAGCCGAGCGACCCCAAAGCAGGAACCCCCTTTTTCGGCTACCTTCATCAACTAGAACCCATCCAACAAAGTGGAAAACTTGTCCTTCCAATAAATCCAAATTAAATTTGTTTTCGCTCAGGTTTTTTTTTTTAACAGCAGCACCCCATCTGACCACCCCCACCTCACGGCGCTTACCCACCCACTTGCCTTGCAATGAAAAGATTCTCCCGCAGAAGCGGTGCAACTGACTCCCTGATATCCTCCTACACGGCCGTTTGAATTTAATCTCATGCCTGGAGGTCACGTGAGCAACATGGCCCTGCCCGATTAGTGCAGCCGGGAGCTTGAAATTAGTCAATCAGGAAGCAACAAAATGTTACTCGGCTCACTCTTTCTGTCCAGGGCTCAGCAACCTGTGTGGTTCTTTTGAAAAATGCATGCCGGCTGTTACCATTCCCCGCCCCCCACCCTTCCCTCAGGGAAGTGCCTGCTGTAGCAAAACTTTATGGAGTTCATTTTTCGTATTTTCATTTTGGGAAAAAGGAAAGAAGAAAATTGGAGTCTTAAAAAAAAAACTTTCTCATCGAAACAAGATGGCGGCGCCCAGCAAACCAGCGGTCCGGTAGAAAATGTTCCACGGACCGGTATCGGTCCGGGGACCGGTGGTTGGCGACCCCTGATCTAACCAATTCCTTGGACTGAGCTGAATGGGACATATTTGTTCTTTTTTTTTACAGGGCCATTGATTTATCAGAAGTCTTGAAAGAACCAGGTGTGGTTGATGTAGTAACAGCTCGAAACATTCCAGGGAGAAATGGTGATGGCAAAGAGGATGTATTTGCAAATGATGAAGTAATTCTTGTTTTGATATTTTATTTCCATGTAACAGTCTAGCTGGCAACTCTAAAACAGGCATAGGAAGGCTGCTCCTCATAAATATTCTCGGTTCTTTTGATGCTTGGCTCAAGGCTCATGATTTAATTAGGGCAATCGCTGGAATCCTGAAACAAGCTTTATGCACAACTTATGCCAATATTAGTTAGTATAGGAGTTTCTTCCTGTTCTAGGGTTTCTTTACCCAAGATACAAATTTATAATTACAGGTAGTCCTCAGTTTACAACAGCAATTGAGCTCAAAATTTCCATTATGAAGCAAGGCAGTTCTTAAGTGAGTATTGTCCCATTTTATGACCTCTTTGCCACAGTTCTTAAGTGAATCACTGCAGTTGCTAAGTGAATAATGCAGCAAATCTGGTTTCCTTGATTGAGTTTGCTTGTCAGGAGCCAGCTATTAGGAGCCAGCTGAGAAGATTAGAAATGGTAATCACATGATTCCAGGATAGTACAATTCTCATAGCCAGTTGCCAAGGATCTGAATTTTGATCACATGACTTTGGGAATGCTGCAACAGTTGCACGTGTGCAAACTGGTCTTATGTCACTTTTTAAAGTTGCATTGTTACTTCGAATGATCACTAAATAAATGGTTGTAAGTAGAGGACTACCTGTATCCTGCTTGCTCAATCTTTTAGAATAATGGAAATTATTGATTTTGGTGAAATAAGCTAACGTGGAAAATTTTTCCGACTATCAAAGTATCATTTTTATGTGCTTCATCGACTACAAGAAAGTCTTCTATTGTGTTGATCGTGGGAAGCTATGGAAAGCCCTACAAGACCTGGAGATACCAGCACATCTGATCAACTTGGCAAAATCACAAATCAGGAAGTCACTCTGCAAATATCCTATGGAGACTCCAATTGGTTTAAGATAGAGAAAGGAATGACAAGGTTGCATTCTTTCCCCTTTCTTATTGAATCTGTGTGTTGAAATGATCATGAGGAAGTTAGATTTCTAAGAATCAATAATCTGGGTAAAGATTGGAGGTGTCAGGGTTCCAACTAATACGAAGAAGAAACATCAACAATTTTCGATATCCTGACAATACAAGCCTCCTATAAAAAAACAAAGAAGGCCTGGAACATCTGATCAAGGAGATCAAAGAAGAAAGTGAGAATTTTGGTCTCTTCCTGAACATCAAAAAGACCACTGCAAAGACTGGATTGTAAAGAGATAGAATGTTTGGAAAAATTCTGTTTCCTAGGGTTGCAGTTCACTCAAAGTGGTGAACGCAGCGCAGAAATAAAATGTTTGATTGCAATGGGTCACATAGCAATGATGAACATGAGCCAAATATGGAAAAGCCTGGCAATCAGCCTGGCAACCAAATGTAGGTTAGTCCACTCTATTGTGTTTCCCTAGCTACCTGTAAGCAAGACAGGAAGAAAATTAGCTTGTTTGAGTTGTGGTGCTGGAGAAGGCTTCTGCGTATTCCTTAGACAGCAAAGGTGACCCACAAGCAAGTACTGAAGCACAATAACACCATGTCACTAGAAAGAAAAATCACAAAACTGTGTCTCACTTATTTTTACTGTGTCGTGTGGGAGAATTCACTGGAGAAAGCAATTGTGTTGTGAAGAATTAGTGGTAAAAGGAAGCTAGACGGCCAAATTTATTTTATTTATTTATTTATTTATTTATTTGATTTATCAATCACTTACAAGATAACAGGTATAAGTATAAACATAGTTTTGAATACATGAGATGGATATGTATAAGAAAAATAAAAAAAGACAATAGGACAGGAACGGTAGGCACGATTAGCGCGCTTATGCATGCCCCCTATGAGATAACATCAGATAGAGCATACAAAAACTCAAAGAAACAGTTCAAGAAGTTGTGGACAGACCTGGCGCATAGAATTGCCAAGACTCAGACATGACTGAATGGATAACATCATCATCACCACCAAACTAACAAATCAAGCAAGAAGAAATAACTATTGATTTGAGCATTCCCCCTCCCATAGGAGCAGTCAAAGATTTCCACACAACTCTTCAAGAGAATATTAGGGGTGCTCAAGATCTATGGGAAGGGGGAGAAAAATATGTTCTACCCACCTGTGAATTTTGGTTTTAAAAAGATAAATAATCTTACAAACATTTATAGAGATAAAATGTATTGTATTCCAAATTCATGCAGTCTCTATGGTTTGGGTTTCATGCAGGTAATATTCATTGGGCATATTATATGTGGTGTCGTCGCAACATCCTTTGAGTGTGTAAAACAAGCTGCAAAAAAAGTGAAGATTGACTATCAAGATCTGGAAGTGATTCTGACAATTGAGGTAAACATTTGGGAAACTTTTTGTATTTTGGTGACTATTTGCCTTAACTGTTTAACTAAGATCACAGCCTCCATGGCCTATCAGCAAACTTGCAGTGATGCTGGTTTTTGACCACTGCTTTTCAATGCCAAGCTGTCTGCAATGTGGTTTCCCTCAGTTGCTTTCAAAGATATATCCAAACTGGGTTTCAGGTGCCACTTCAATCAAGACTCTGGGCATGGGTGGAGGCAGGGGTGGGATTCTACCAGTTCTCACCTATTCGCTAGAACCAATTGTTAACATTCTGAGCAGTTCGGAGAACCGGTTGTTAGAAGAAAGTACTGGCTTAATCCTGCAAGGAAGGCAGGAAGGAAACATTCTGGTGTTGCTTACAGAAACTGCCTCTCTGTTAACCCTTATTATGTTCCTGGCAGGACTAGACTTCCTGTCTCAGGAACTTCTCTGGAGTTATTTTTCCCCCTCCTTTGCTTTTGTGGAGGGACCATTCAAAGTTACAATGGCACTGAAAAAAGTGACTTATGACCATTTTGACACTTACGACTGTTGCAGTCGTGAGGCCAGGTGAGGAGATGCGTGCCTCGATGAGAGTGATATTGAGTTGACCACGCCCAGCCAATAACATGACCACCAAGCCATGCCGACCAACTAAACCACGCCCACATAACCAGTTGTTAAAAATTTTGAATCCCACCCCTGGGTGGAGTTGTTCTGATTGTCATCCAGGATTCTCTTATAGCTTTAAGGAGCGATGCACCACAGGTCACTGAATGTGAAACTGTGTTCATTAAGTTGGGCTCTAGGAATCAGTTAAGCTTGTTGCTGTTGTATCAGTCTTACTACTGCACAGCAACCTCCCTGCCTAGACTTTGTTCCATTTTGGGTTTGGCAATAGAGTCAGTCGTCCAGTCTTATGATTCTGGGGGACTTCAATCTATCTTCTCTAGGAGTGGAGTCTGAGGTGGACTGGGAGTTCAGAACCACCATGATGGCCATGAGCCTTCTCAGATAATCCAGAGCCTGACATAGAGTAGTGGTCACACTTCACATCTGGTGAACGTGTTGGAGCAATGGCTGTATGATCTAAAATCGGGGGAACTCTTGCTATTGCTTTTGTCATGGTCTGATCACAGCCTGATTTCCATGAGATGTTTTAATGCTATTATCCACTGCAGTGAAGTTGGACCCATTAGATTGATCTGCCCCCCCCCCCCAATCCCTGGTGACTGATGGACCTGCAGACACTGGGATAAGGAACATCTTATCCCAGTGTCTGCAGGCTGTGGGGATCTGAATGGGAAACAACAGGCTTCAGCAAAACCCTAGCAAGATAGAGCGGTTTTGGGTTTGAAGGCCTGCCAGTCTTAGGACTATGCCGTCTTGTGTTGGATCAGGTTGCACTCCCACAGATAGACCCACTGCACAATCAGGGAACCTCTCCGGTTCATGACTCTTGCTCAAAGAGCAGGAGGCAATTGTGGCTATGAAGGCCTTTGCAAGCTTCAATGTTGTGTTCCAGTTGCACTTGTTCCTAGACTGGGAGGCCCTACTTACAGTTACTTATGTCCTAGTCACCTCCAGATTGAATTACAGGTTGACCTCAACTTACAACTGTTTATTTAACAATGGTTCAAAGTTACAACAGCCTTTGGAGAAAAGGCTTTATGAACTGTACTAAGACCATTGTAACATCTCCGGATTCACATGATTGCAATTTGGGTGCTTGGCAATCTGCTCACATTTATGGCCAGTTGCAGTGCCCTACAATCATATGATTGTAATTTAGAACCTTTTTTGCTGGTTTCTAATTGGTTTCCCATTTACTGGTTTCTGGCAAAGAAAAGGGGGAAGCTGGATTCATGTAAAGACCATGTGATTCATCTAACAACCATGTGATTCACTTAACACTTATCTCATCTGCTAGAGACTTACATTTGGCAAGTCTTAGGAGGCGGGCCTTCGCTGCCATTGCTAAGTGAATTTGAACGTGAATCCTGGCTTGTATATTAGTCCTTAAGCTACTGCTAATCAACTGCACAAGAATAGAGTATTATGAGAGCAGAAAACAATATTTATTTAATTCTGACATCCCTTCCTCTGTTAAGTTTGGAGAATGGGCGAGAAAGAATGGAGACGAGCCTCTGGAACAGTGAACTTCAACTCTTTATTTACATGGTGACTGCTCAAAAAACAAGGGCAGCTAAGGCCCTCTTTATATAGGCAACCCAATAATTATTTAACCAATAATAACCCAGGAGCGCTAGCTCCATTAACCAATACGAAGGCTCCGTTAATGGCCAATCAGATTCTGCCATTTAACAGCCAATCAGAAGTGCAGGGCCAGAACCCTGCACTTGACTCCAAGCTCAAAATAACTTTATTAAACCTTATGCATTCACAACACCCCTTCCCCCTGGCTTCTTTTTACAGGATGCAGTTACATAGTCCTTGAGGTAGGACGGTTGCTTTATTAGTCTGTTTGATTTTCGCTGTGCGTTTTGCATTTGGCTGTAATCTTGCTGAGGTAGATCGTTGTTTAGTGAAGGGGTTTCCTCTGGTTCAGAGTTCACGTTTTTGTCCTCACCAATATTTTCGGTAACTCCCTGAGGTGAACCTACTCCTGTCTCTGGTTCCAGTTCCTGTGTCTCTATTCCGCTATCGTTCCCTTCGAACGGGTTTTCTTCTAGTTGAAATTCGTCTTCTTCTGTATCTCCCCCCCGCCTCAGTTTGGTCATAAGGGAGTTCAGAAATGTCTGACCGGAGCCGTGATCGTAATTGATCGATATGGCATTTCCAAATTCTATCGTCAAGGCATTTTACAATGTAGGATCTCGGGCCGGTTACATGTATTATTGTCGCTTCTACCCGCAGCGGATCACTCGATAGGTTTTTAGCGTATACCCAATCGCCTACCTGGAAGGTACGGCATCGACCGCTGGATCCGAGTGGTTTTTCTAATTTGTAAGCTGGGTGTAACCGGTCGAGGTGGGAGCGGAGCCTGCATCCCATTAGCAATTCAGCGGGAATTTTGTTGGTGACGCTGTGAGGTGTGATGTGTTGTAGAAAGAGGATTCAGTTGATTTTGTCGTCGATGTTATCGTAGTCTAATTTCTGCAAGGTCTTTTTGACAAATTGAACCATGCGCTCAGCCCTTCCATTGGTGGCAGGATGTACAGGCGAGGTGAGCGCATGTCGGATGCCACAGTCAGCCAGGTACTGCTCAAAGGACAGCGCGGTAAATTGGGGCCCGTTGTCAGATACCAGGACATCTGGCAGTCCGTGGGTTGCAAACAGTCTTTCCAATCTTTTAATGACTGCTTCGGTGGTCGCGTTCGTCATGCAGTGAATCTCGAGCCAATTCGAGTAGGCGTCAACAGTTAGAAGAAAGGTGTGGCCTTTGGTCGGCCCTGCAAAGTCCAGGTGAATATGGGACCAGGGCCCCCGTGGCGTTTCCCACTTGGTCGGAATGGCTTTTGGTGGGGCATTGCTCACTTCCTGGCATCTATGACAAGCTTTAACCCAATTCTCGATTTGCTTGTCAATGCCAGGCCACCATGCATAGCTTCACGCGAGGGCTTTCATTCGCACGATACTGGGATGGCCATCGTGCAAGGTCCTGAGTACTGCTTTTTGGAGTCGTTCTGGGATAACGACTCTTAAACCCCAGATGACAGAGCCCTTTTGAGAAAACAACTCTGTTTGTCGCAACTTGAATGGTGTGAAGTCATCTGATAGCTGGTCCAATGGCCATCCACGTTCTACCCAGCTCAGGACTCGCGCTAAGGTGGGGTCACGTCTAGTTTCTCTCGCAATATCTCGGGCGGTTAATGGCGGTGCGTGTAGTGTTTCAATCTGTAACGTGGTTACCGTTGGAGCGGGATCATCAAGAGTCTCTGGTAGTGGTGCTCGGCTCAATGCATCGGCTTGGGGAATGGCTTTCCCCAGGCGGTATTGCAGCCGATAATTATAAGCAGCCAAGAATTCTGACCAGCGAGTCATTCTGGGGGATAATATGTAAGGCGTCGGCTTATCTGCGCCTATTATCCCCAATAACGGTTTGTGGTCAGTCACGATAGTAAAAGCCCGGCCATACACATACTCATGAAATCTTTTAACGGCCGATACAATTGCGAGGGTTTCTTTATCGATCTGGCTATAATTACGCTCAGTTTTTGAAAGTGTCTTGGAAAAATATGCAACAGGGGCTTCGTTACCATTAGGCAGTACATGGCTCAAAATTGCGCCTACTCCAAAAGGTGAAGCATCACATGTGATATTTAACGGCAAAGTCTCATTGTACTGCATGAGTACAGCGTCAGAAGTCAGTAGTTTTTTAACATTACGAAATGCCTGCTCTTCTTTATGACCCCATAACCAAATTGCTTTTTTATCTAGCAAACGATGTAATGGCTCAGCGACAGTTGCTTTGTGCAGTAGAAATACAGAAGAAGTTATAGAAGTTGATAAGGCCTAGGAACGCCTGGAGATCGGCCTTGTTTCGAGGCCTGGGAGTATTTTTTATTGCTCTCAATTTACTGTCGGTAGGGTGAATACCCTGACTGTCAATTAGGCACCCTAAAAACTCAACACGATCAGTACACAATTTACACTTGTTCTTTTTCACTTTAAGACCGGCATTTTGAAATTTTTGTAGGACTAATTTTAAACGATCTCGTAATATTTTCTTTGTTGGTGCAGCAATTAATACATCGTCAAAGTATGGGACCACGCCTTTAATCCCTTGTAGTAACCTCTCCATAAGGCTTTGAAAAATTCCCCGGGCTACACTGACTCCGAATTGGAGCAGGGTACATTTAAAGGCACCTCGGTGCATCACTATCGTTTGTGCCTGTGCCGTCTTTTCATCAACAGGTAGTTGCTGATATGCCTGAGCTAAGTCTAATTTAGCGAAGACTTTTCCGCCCCCAGGGAATGAAGGAGATGCTGCACCACCGGCACCGGATAAGCATTTTGCTGTAGGGCGTGGTTCAGGGTGGCCCGGTAGTCCCCACAAATTCGAATTGACCCATCCGGCTTAATTGGCGTTACGATTGGGGTTTTCCAGGGAGAGTGATCGGTAGGTTCTAGCACCCCCTGAGCTATCAATTTATCGAGCTGTTCGTCGATTTTCGGCTTTAAGGCAAACGGAATTCGACGGGGCTTAAGGCAGATGGGAGCTATCTTTGGATTTAGGCTGAACGATATTGGGGTCCCCTTCTACTCGCCTAATTTTTCCGCGAAGACGTCCCTGAATTCATGGACGAGGTCCTCCTCCCAGTCACTTCCGCTGACCTGGTTTATGCCTGCCACTTCAATGCCAAGTGGCACAAACCATTGAAGGCCTAGCAGGCTAGGCCGGTCTTTGTCGATCACGGTAAATACGCTGTGCGATTCTTGAATGAGACCCTGACTCAACTGGAACCGACGACAGGGATTCGATTCCCTTGATAGTCCTTAAGGATAAGTCTTTGATAATGGAGGTCTTGGCGCTGGATAGTGGAAATGAGTTGCTTGAGGGTCTTCCAGGACACCATCGAGAGGGATGATCCCGAGTCGACTTCCATTTGGCAGGGCCGGTTCTCGATGACCACAGTAATTCGGATTTTCTTGGCGTCTAAGGCAGAGGCGTGACCGATAGTGATAGTATGGTGAGCCTTTTCTCACTTCGTGGGGCGATTTGAAACTCGGTTTCTGTAGGAGTGGTTTACTGGTTCTCGCCTTACAGGACGGTTTCCTGTCGATTGGCAATAGTTAGCCCCTTTTGAGGCTTGGCCGGGTACTTGGAAACTTCGGCAGACCCGTCCGATGTGGCCTCTTTTTCCACACTCATGGCAGAGCGCGTCGCGGAATTTGCATTCGGACCTGGCATGGTTGGCTCCACAGCCGGCGCAGGGGTGTGAGGACTTTGGGTAGGGGTCCCGGTCAGACCGCAGTCAATGGACCTCTTCTTCGTCACTGTCTGACGACGAAGAGAGGTCCTCGTGGTGGGCCGTTGAAAACTGCCCTTCTGACTTGGATAAAATTTCACCTGTCGGTTGGTGGACCGGAGCGCGGTTGCATCAAAGTTGTGCAGCCGACTTCCTGGTTGCTTCTGCTGCAGTAGCATCGGCGATGGCATTGGCAAGGCTGATGTTGCCTTTCGCCATCAGCTTGCTCTGCACGCCTGGTGCATCTAATCCTAGAACTATTCGATCTCTCAGTGCCTCTTCTAAATCGGTGAATCCGCAGAGGCCTCCCAGATTCCGGAGGTCGGCTATGAAGTCGGCGATGCTTTCGCCTTTTCTCTGGTTTCTCTGATAGAACTCGTGCCGTCTCATGAGCGTGGGCACGGTCGGTGCGTAATGAGCTCTCAGTAGGGGTTCGAGGACCTCCCAGTCCATCGCCTTCACTTCTGCAGGTTTGGCTAGTGCTTTAGCCATCTTAAATACGGTTGGACCACAATGAGTTAGGAATACTGCCCGTTTCTTCCCGGTTGTGGCATCCTTCAAATTGTTAGTTTCCAAAAACATTTGGAAACAATCCATGTAGGACTCCCAGTCCTCTTGCACTGGATCAAACGGAGCGGGTGGTACGACGACGACGGACATGGTTCCGTCGTGTAGCGTTGTCAGCCACGTGCTCGATGTTTCTTCCTAGTTCAGTCAGCTCTGACGTCTCCAAATCCCACCTTCGTCGCCAGTGTTAAGTTTGGAGAATGGGCGAGAAAGAATGGAGACGAGCCTCTGGAACAGTGAACTTCAACTCTTTATTTACATGGTGACTGCTCAAAAAACAAGGGCAGCTAAGGCCCTCTTTATATAGGCAACCCAATAATTATTTAACCAATAATAACCCAGGAGCGCTAGCTCCATTAACCAATACGAAGGCTCCGTTAATGGCCAATCAGATTCTGCCATTTAACAGCCAATCGGAAGTGCAGGGCCAGAACCCTGCACTTGACTCCAAGCTCAAAATAACTTTATTAAACCTTATGCATTGACAACATCCTCCATTAATTTGCTTTTTAAAACTAAAAACTTCAAAGTGCTTTCCCTTTTCGAACAGGAAGCTATTCCCATTCCTTAATTATTTGGAGTGCTCTTTTCTTTTTGCAAGTCTCTCTACACATTTTTCAGAAATGTCTGTTGCAACAAAGAATCAAATAAAAAAGAACAGAGAAAGAAGAAGAGAAGAACTCTATGATACCTTTATTATTTATCTATTGTTTGCCCAGTAAAGCCGAGATGAACCTAAAATAGATTGTGTTTAACTGATACATCAGGGGCTTATTTTTCATGTGCTAACAAGAGCAGATACAGGAATCCTCTGTAAGTTTCCCATCTGCACCATGTGTTTTAGGGAAGCTTCATCCCTTCTCTCACATCCCAATTTTATCTCCCCAATTTTAAGGTTTTTCCAAATGAAAAAATCTCTGATCTGTATTCAGCAGTTGCTCAAAGACATGACTCCCAATTCAACCCCAAAACAGTCAAATCATATATATTCAGCCTACCTCATTTTGACATATGCAAGTCTGGTTGCTTCTATTGTGTTTGTATAATTTAAAAATAGAAAAAAGTACATTTATAAGCACACTTTTTCACACAATACAAGTATTGTAGATCAAAAAATCCTGTATGCATGTTTGGATATTTGTTTGTAAGAGATGTGTTTTAAATGTATTTTGTAATTGAGTAAGACCTCATCTTAAAAATTACACAAGTATAAATTGGAAGATAATTTTAATATCAAGGTTCCGATTGACAAACCCAAGTAAGTCAGCACTCCGAGACAGTCAGAGTTTGGCATTCAGAACCTTGACATTTAATTTCAAATACCATTAATCCAGGCAGTGTGGATCAGACATTCTCCAAGCATCCCTAAGAAGGGGCAGGCATTACTTTCTTGCTGATGTCAAGAAAGATAGAGATACTTTGGCTCACATAAAGATAGTACAACTCAACAAAGCCAGCATGCTATACCATACGCTTTTCTGAAATATGTTTCCCATTTATACACATGAAACTGAATGAGCATCTTCACAGAATAAGAATTAGGAGCTGAGTGCTACTCACAGCACACAGGTAATGTCCTTACCTTTGGCCAATATGAAATAATACAGTTTGGGAAATGTTTCTTTATTTTTCATGACAGGTATTTTATTTTATTTTAATGATCAGCTATTTCATGAATTGAGAAGAAACCAATTGTGTACATATTTGCAATGAGACAATTTCTTAACCAGAGTAACATCAATGCAATTGTACCGAGACAAAATGTGATACATTAATTCTGTATTATCTTCTGAGTTCTAGAACTTGGTCTCAAAATTTCCTTCTGTTTCAGGAAGCAATTAATCATGACTCCTTCTTAGCAAAAGATAAAAAAAATTGAAAGAGGAGATGTGGAAAAAGTATTTCAGACTGTGGACAAAATTATTGAAGGTAAGAGGTATCAGTCCTGAATAACCATGAAGTCCCAGTGATAAGCAGTATATTTCTATTCATTCATGTTTTTTGAAATAATCATATTTTACTTAAAATATTTTGTGACAGTTCATATTATCATCTCAAATCTATCCTACAATCATTTTGTAGATGTAATAAGAAAAGAATACATCTTTATATATTATTATTTTCTAAGAATCTACATATTACATTACCATGTTTCATTTTCTAACCATTGATAGAATAGATCCCAGATTTTATAAAATTGTTTATCATCTTGTTCCCTGATTTCAAATGTCAATCTACTCATTTCAGCACATTCCAATATTTTCTTAATGATTTCCTCCTGTGATGGTATTTTCTCATTTTTCCAGTTTTTAGCAAATACAATCCTAGCCGTTGTTAATACATTTACAATCAGGTATTTCAAGTCTTTACTATATATTTCAGGTAAAATTCCCAATAAAAATATCTCTGGTTTCAAATCTATATGCTTTTTTGTCATTTTTTCCAACCATGTGTGGATTTTAGTCCAATATTTTTTAGCATCCTCACAAGTCCACCACATATGGTAATATGAGCCAGGTGTCTGATGACATTTCCAACATTTTTCAGATTTGTTCTTAAACATTCTTGCTATTCTTGTCGGGGGGAAATGCCACCTGTAAAACATCTTATACAAATTTTCTTTATATGCTGTTGACATTGTCATTTTATAATTTTGAAACCACAATTTTTGCCATTTCTCTAGATCAATCCCATATCCAAAATTCTTCCCCCAAGCAATCATTGTTTCTTTAACTTGTTCTTCTTCTAGTTTAAATTCTAATAAATATCCATACAATTTTTTAATTTCATCTTTTCATCAGTACCTGTCAAAATCTTATCTAAATCAGTCAGTTTATCATAGAAACCTTCTGTTTTAGAGTCTTTATCATACCTTGAATGTATTCGCGTATATGAAAACCAATTCATCGTTATACCTTGTTCCTCTAATTTTTGTATAGATTTAAGTTCACCCTTTTCATTCAATATTTTACCATATCTAACTGTTTGTTCCTTTTTATATATTATAGGATAAGAAAAAGCTTCAGTAGTTGGTAGCCAGACTGGAATTTTCAAATAACATTGTCTTTCTCCCAGTTTAACCACAGAGACTTCCGTATATAATGTCCTCTAAAGTACCCCTGTGTTTTAGTTCCTTTATACCATAGAAAAGCATGCCACCCCAACAACAGATCATGTCCTTCTAATGTCAACAATCTGGTATTTCTTAATGTTATCCATTCCTTAACCCACATCAAATTTGTAGCTTGGTAGTACAACTCCCAATTCGGTAAACCAAATCCTCCTCTTATTCTATAATCTTGCAAAAGCTTTAGCTTTATTCTCGCTTTCTTTCCTTGCCATATATATTTCAACACGATTTTATTTAAATCTTCAAAGTAATCTTTTCCAAGCCTAATTGGAATTGTTTGGAACAAATATAAAATTCTAGGTAATATATTCATCTTGATTGTTGATATTCTCCCTATTAATGTCAGTTGTAAATTTTCCCATTTTGCCAGATCTAACACAATCTGCTGCTTTAGTTTGATATAATTATTCTCTTTTAGTGCACTGCATCTTGCTGTCAAGTATATCCCCAAGTACTTAATCTTATTCATGACCTGAATTTTCAATAGGTCTGCCAGTTCTTCCTTTTGTCTTGATAGCATATTCTTTGTCAAGATCTTTGTCTTATCTTTGTTTATTTTCAAACCAGCCATTTTTCCATATGCCTCTATCTTTTCTATCAGTTTTGATGATGTTTCTAGTGGGTCTTCTAAAATGAAAACCAGATCATCTGCGAATGCTTGCAACTTAAATTCTTCCTGTTTAATTTCTTTTCTTCTCTAATATTTCTGTTTAGCACTTCCAAGGTTAACACAAACAACAGAGGTGATAGTGGGCACCCTTGTCTTGTTCCTTTTCTTATATCAATAGAATCTGTCAGTTCTCCCTCTATCATTACCTTTGCCGTTTGCTTATGATATATAACTTCTATTGCTTGTATAAATTTTTTAGCAAAGCCCATCTGTTCCAGTTGTAATAACATGAATCACCAATTCACTTTATCAAATGCCTTCTGTGAATCAAAGCCATTTATTTTTCAGGATGTGCCTCGTAGTATTCCAAAGTGTCCAAAATTACTCTCATATTATCTTTAATTTGTCTCTTTGGCAAAAATCCATTTTGATCGGGATGGATAAAATTGTTTAAGTATTTTTTAAGTCTTTCTGCCAATATTGAAGCAAAAATTTTATAATCTGCATTTAGTAAGGAAATTGGTCTATAGTTCTTGATTTGTAATGGATTGGCCTCCTCTTTTGTGACAAGTGTAATATAAGCTTCTCACCATGATTTAGGTATCTTCTTCTTTAACATAACTTCATTCATAACTTCTAGCAATGGAAGGTTCAACGATTCTTGTAGTGTTTTATAAAATTCTGCCGGAAGTCCATCTGGGCCTGGTGCCTTTCCATTATTTTGCTTCTTGAGTGTTTCAGTTAACTCCATCATTGTTATATTGCTTTCTAACATTGTTTCAATCTCTTTAGGTACCTGAGGAAAATTAGCATTCTGCAAATACTGTTTGACTCTTTCCTCATCAATATTCTCTTGCATATATAGTTTCCCATAATAGTCTCATATGATTTCCTTCTTCTCTTTACTACCATAGCAAACTTGGCCTTGGTCATCTATTAATTGCAATATTTTCCTTGATTCTTTCTCCTTTCTTAATTTATATGCTAACCATCTACCTGGTTTATTTGCATCTTCAAAGTAGTTCTGTTTAGCACCTCTGATTTTCTGTGCTAATTCTTCTTTTTCTATTAGACCCATTTTATGTTTGATTATATCCATTTTTAACTTAATGTCCTTTTTCTGTGGCATTTTCTGTAGCTCTTTTTCAAGTCCTTTATACTCATCCTCTAATGCTTTAGAGGCTAGTCTTTTCATGGTATTTCTTTTCCTTGTATAGTCTATTATCAAGCCTCTGGCATATGCCTTCATTGTATCCCATACGTTCTGGATTGATGTATCTTCTTTTTTGTTTTCTCTAAAGAAGAAAGCCAGTTCTTTCTCCATCCACTATGTGAAGTCTTTTTCCTTTAATATAGTATTATTTAACATCCAACTAGATCTTCTTTGTCCTTTCCATTTAATTGTCATTGGATTGTGATCTGCCCAAGTACTTGTTTCAATATTTATTTCTTGAATATTAGTTAACAATTCTGTTGAAATCCATATCATATCTATTCTGGGCCATGATAAATGTCTATTTGAGTAGAAAGTGTATTGTTTAGTTTTAGCATTTCTTTCTCTCCATGTATCTTTTAAATTTATTTCATCTACTATTTTAAAAAACGATTTAGGGAGTCTTTCTGTTTTGCTTTGTTGTTTTCTGTGCTGTATAGTCCAGTTTATTATCTACAATTCCATTACAATCTCCCATCATAACTATATTAGCATAGTCCAGTTCAATTATTTTCATGTGTAATTTTTTATAAAATTCTTCTTGATTGTCATTCGGAGCATAGATTGCAATCAGGAGTGTTTTCATATTATTGTCCATTATTTCCACCATTAGTGTTCTTCCATCGTCATCAGTATATGTCAATTTTGCTGGGATAATATCTTTAATGTATAAAATCACTCCTCTTTTCTTGCATTGTGTCAAAGAAGTAAATATTTTCCCTAATTTTGGCTGTATCAACAGTTCATGTTGCTTTTTGATATGTACTTCTTGTAGGCAGATTATATCAAGTTTTAATTTCTCTAATTTATGGAAAGTTTTCCTTCTTTTAACAGCTGAATTAAGTCCATTTATATTAATTGTAATCAGTTTTTTCTCCTCCATGATTATATTTTGTAATTAGGTTTAGCAGCTCTCGTAGATCTTGGTTCACGTTGTTCTTTGGTTCACGTTGTTCTTTCCACCTTCTGCACTTCTTCTTTTTCAGTCGCCATTTGGTAGTCCTCTTGGAATTCAATTAGTAAAATTTCTTTTTCTGCCTCTTCCTCTTTCCTTCCAAAAAATTCTGTGCAAAATGATTCAGCTTTCTCAATTGAGTCAATTCTATGTCTCTGTTCTTGCCATGTGAACATTAAACCTTCTGGAATCAGCCATCTATAATTCACCTCTTTTTTCAGTAGCATTTTGGTCAGAAATCGGTATTCTCTTCTCATCTCTCTCACTCTTCTGGGTACTTGTTTCAGGACCACAATCTTCTTGTCTTTATATTTCAATGTTTTCCCTCTTGCCACTTGCAATATTTGCGTTTTAATGGCTTTTTTTGTAAATCTGATGTGAACTTCTCTTGGTAAGCTATTTCTCATTGCATATCTTGTGAAGATTTGATAAACCTCATTTATTCCACCCATCATCTTCCCTTTAGTTATTTCCAAAGCTTTAGCCAAAATTTCTATCATTATCTCAGCTAGGTTTTGTCCCTTTTCTTCCTCTATGTTTTGGAATCTGAGATAAAATTCTGATCTGTCCATCTCCCATCTCAACATCCCACTTTTATCTTGTTCAACCACAGTTAATCTGCTATCAATGTCTCCAATCTTCTTATCTCTTTGTTTATCTTCTTCAATTTTTGGGAATCTCTCATCATACTTCATCATCATTTGTTGAATGTTCTCCACCTTTTCATCAGTTTTCCCTGTTCTTTGTTCAATGTTCTCTGTTCTCTTTTCAATATTCTCTGTTCTTATTTGAATATTTTGAATTCCTTACATAATCATCTGCAGGGTCACCTTTTCCTTTTATTTTTCTTGCTGTAGCATTGTCTGTATTGAACGTTGTCCTCCAGATGGTGTAGAGGAAGAAGTAGAAGTTGAGGAACCAGGGGCTGTTAGTTTCCTACTCATTTCAAACAATTCAGAATCTTCAGGTTCTTCTAGACCTCAATCCACTTGTAAAATAACCAATTGCAATTCCAAATAAAAATAGTAGGAAAAAAGAAACCAAATAGTAGCAACAACAACAGCAACAGCAGCAACAACAATTATTATTATTATTATTATTATTATTATTATTATTATTATTATTATTATTATTATTATTATTTCTTCAGGTTCTTCAATACCTTAATCCAATCGATTGGCTAGATAGCAGTAAAAACTCAAACATGGAAGAAAAAAGCATAAACATACACAAAAAAGAAAAAAATTGTTAAATCCTGAAAAAGGCAGAAAAATAAAAGGTAAGAAACTAAAAAAGAGGAAAAAAAGTTCTTCAGGTTCTTCAATACCTTAATCCAATTAAGACGTCTCAGGTATAAAAGGATGCATAAGAAAAAAAAGAAAGCCACAAAAATAAAAATAAAAAACAATATGTAAGGTAAATAGAGAAAAAAAAATACAAGAGAGGGAGAGAGAAAAAAGAAAAGAGACTACTCCCTCAAAAAAAGGAAAGAAATCATTAATACTAAAGCTTTTCCTTTAAAATAAAATGCAAACATAAAAATTTGACTTCAAAAGACAAAAAGAAAGACAAAAATCAAGTTCCAAAAGGGCAAAAATCCAAACAGCTATTACGAAAAGTAAACTAGTAAGGAGGGGGCTTATTAAAGTAGGAAATAGCGCAGCTTAAAAAAATAAAAAGTGCACACTGCACCTTGTTTGATTGTCCAAGGCTTTTGTTAAAATTTATAACTCTCTTCTCCAGAGTCTTATCACCTTTTTTTTCTATAAGCTTCAACACCAGACTCCAGCTGTTGATAGAAACCCAGAAGAGCACCTGCAATAATACTCTCCCATGCTCTTCCCTCTATCTTATCAAACAAGCAGTGTCCTTAAAAAGAAGTCTCAGTTCTTTCTCAGCTTTGTCTGGTCAAGAAAAAATAAAATAAAATATTTCCAAGCCTCTAGTTGGCAGTGTTACAAAGTTTCTTTTGCTTTCACTTTCCCCCTCCTTTTCCAAACAAAATATAATGAAAATTAATTAAAAAGGGAAAAAGATATTTAAAAAGATGACTAAAAGGGAGTCTCTAGCCTAAAATATTATAAAGTCAAAAAGGAGACAAAGTATAGGTGGAAGAAGAAAAAACCAGTCCAGTTTCAAAATATAAAATCATGTATAGAAAATCCAGCAATGAGAAAAAAAAAATATTACTTTGACATTCCTGTTTAAAATCGCCGCTTAATCACTTCTGTCAAAACTTTTACAGATTCTTTTTTTTCCTTTGGGTGTCCTTTCAAATCTTAAAATAAAGAAAAAGTTCTCACCAAACCGGCACACTTTCTCTTTCTGTTCTCTTTCGTTTTGGAGCTGTCCCAACTTCAGCAGCTTTAATGGCTGCCTCTTTGCCGCTGGCAAAAAGAGCTTCTCCTGGATCTACCAGGGACTTTGTGGTATCCCTGAGATCGACAGGATGCGCTCTTTCCATTCACCATCTCTTCGGGACAGTTTAGATCCGATTGGACCGTCCAGGAGCAAAGATATTGGCAGTGATCTCAGACCTCCAAGATCGCATACCATATCGTTGCAACGCCAGTTCCGCCCTCCCCCAGTATATTTCTATAGTGTAGATTCAGTTCGTTCATTGACATTTTGCTTAAACTCAGTACAAATGAATTTTTCATCTATGGATCAGAAGGTTTGCCTAAAATGAAATATTAATCCTAGGATAATGGAATGAAATATTCCCTGCTTTGATATTTCTTTGCTGTTTATCATTCTGCTTTTATTGTTTTTGGTCTGTTATTTGATGAACTTTCAAGAATTCCCAAACTGTATTGCCAAGGGAAGTGTGAGAATTGATCCAATGCATCCAGAGAGATATACACACTGAGGAAGGCAAAGTTAGGATCCAGTTTGAACTAAGTGATGAAATCAGATACTTATCTTGCTGGTACTATTGTTTTTAATAGGTGAAATCCATATTGGGGGTCAAGAACATTTTTACCTGGAAACAAATAGTGTGTGTGTCATTCCAAGAAAAGAAGATAATACTATGGATATATATGTGTCCACTCAGGATGCTGCAGGTGTACAGGTGAGATAACCTGAGGTTTTGCCATTGATTCAGCAGTAACTATGAGGCAAGACAAGTCACATACCCACTCATCCAAAGATTTTTGTGTTCATTAATAATAATATGAAGATTAGTTGATTTTATGGCCTCTGTTTATTTTGTGCTTACAACCAGGGTCTATGAAGTTTTTCAGTCATCCATGTCATGGTTGTCCCAAAGATGCTTTTCAAAAGGCAATTGGGCTTCCTTTTTTTTTTTTTTTCTTGAAGATATTTTGCTTCTTATCCAAGAAGTTTCTTCAGTTCGGAACTGAAGAGCTTTTTGAATGAGAAGTAAAGTGTTTTCAGAGAAAGACAGCCCAGCCACTGTTTGAAAAGCATATTTAGGGTTATAACCAGTTATTTACAAAAATTAAATACAGATTTAAAACAACAAGGAAGGCAATAAAAGCCATTAAAATTACTTTTCAGTTTGAGGTGAACCACTGTTGGAACAGGATCTTATCCTTTGTGAGAGGATAGATAAGAAACCCTGCACCCCAGCTCCTGCATGCTTCCTCTGTTTATTTTCATCACAGTGAGCAGAAACTAGAAGGCCTTTTGCAAAATGATTAAGATGAGATTGGGAAGCTCCAATGAGCATAATTCAAAAATCACTTCCACAAGACAGGTTTTAGTGTCTGGAGTATTTTAACTGACAGTAACAGTAGATCTAAAGAAATATGTACAGATAGAATCCCCATACATAGAGTTGGAGTTATATTTGTTAATTAACCTGTAATAATGCTGTAAATAATTAAATGGGGATATACTGCTTGACAGGTGTAGACAAACCTGTGAATGCATTTTTTTATAGAATATGGTGGCTTCTGTATTAGATGTTCAGAGCAATAAGATCATGTGTCATACAAAATGAGTTGGAGGAGCTTTTGGCGGAAAAACAACTAAACCTCCATTTTTTGCAGCGGCAGCAGCAGTGGCTGCAAAGAAGTAAGTACTAAACTAAAGTGCAACCATCTCAAATAACTAAAACCCAGTTCATATATTTAGTGGTTTCTTGTTTATTTTCTCTGGTTTTCTAAAATTATGGACACCAATTTGCTATGAAGAAAATTATTTATTTAGGGTGTAGAGCTAAAAAGGCCCAGAGATTCTACCTAAATTGATACTCAGTCACCTCATCCTTCTTATGTTATATAAGAAGACAGGTGGCTGCTTTAAAAGTTAACTGTTTTTAAAGTTGCATCATACTTAATAACAGTAGAGCAGGGCTGTCAAACCCATGTCACCATGGTGGAGTCACATGACATATCATCACTTTTTTTCTCTTCATTAAACCAGGCATGGCCATGATGCATCTGGCCCATGGGCAGTAAGTTTGACATTCCTGCAGTAGAGTATTGACTACAATGTACCTTCCATATAAATTAGATTGTTGTACTTCTCTTTCTTTCACCAGCTTTTTTGAATATTGCAGTTAAGTTACCAGTGAAATGTAGTTAAAGATCCTAATAATCTGATACAGAATTTGTTGAGGTGCTCCAGTTCGCACACATCATCTTCTTTGGATTTAGGTAGAAACTTGATGTCTGTTAAGCTGTTGTATATGAATATTGTGATTATATTGATACTACTTGCATATAAAAACATATATAAAACTTTTGACATCTAATGGCCTGATTTCCAAATGTATCTCCCATAAACACCAGTGTGTCCATACACAACTTTGGGGCCCTTTTGTCATCTTGGGTACCTCACCTGTTTTTATGTTTATCATTTTAGTTAAAATCATTTAATGGAAAATCAGAATGCTATTAACCAAGCAGCAGCTTCAAACATAACTTTTTAAGAATATCCCTAGGGCTGCACTTGCCTGAAAGCATTTTTAAAAGATAAAAAGCCAGTGAGGTACAGTAGCTAAAATGTTACACTGGCACTGAGGATACCCAGGCTCTAACTAAGAGCTTTCCAAACTTGGCAACTTTAAGATTTGTGGACTTCAACTCCCAGAAATTCCAGGAGTTGAAGTCCACAAGTCTTAAAGTTGCCAAGTTTGGGGACCCCTGCTCTAACTGATCCCTAGTCAGAGAAGCTCACTGATATTGTAATATTGGGGCAGTCACCTTCTCATCTTCCTCATACAAAAATATGTGGAGAAAACACAGAAGGAAGGAGCATGATGTGTACACCATCTCTCTCTCCCTCCCTCCCTCCCTTTCTTGTATTCTACTTTTATTATTTTTTACAAATAACTCAATGCAGCAAACATATCCATCACATCTTCCTTCTCCTGTTTTTCCCACAATAATAAACCTGTGAGGTGAGTTGGACCTCACAGAGAGAATGACTGGCCCAAGGTCATCCATCTGGCTTTCATGGAACTGAATTTTCTGCTAGTCTGGTGCTTTAACGACAAGATCAAATTGGCTCTTGCATTCTTGCATGAAAGGCAGGGTATAAAATTAATTGGAACCAACCATATATTGTGTTTGCTGAGGAGGGGAGAGGGATAGGGGAAGAGAGACAGAGAAATATTGAGAGAGTAAAAAGCAATGTGAACTAAAATGAGAAGAATCTGTTTGCCTGCTGATTCTTATGGGCATAAAATATATTTTATGAAAGATGTGTTAGTGATAAAATTGACACTTATCTATCATAAAATATACTTTATGCCCATAAGAAGTTGGTACAAAAGTAGCCCAAATGCTTGGAAATCCCTGCACTATGACATATGCTCTTTGGTGTCCTAACATAATGTTGCATACATTTTTGTAGAACCGGTTGTCCAGTTCGTTTTATCCTGGAGCGACAAGATGACATGCTAATAGTTGGTGGACGACATCCGCTTTATGGAAAATATAAAGTAAGCTATTATAAAAGCAGCACTTTTATATACCTAAATTATTACCTCACACAGACTTATTTTGTCCTTGCCCATCAGCAAAAACACAATTTCTCTTTCTGATCTATTCTTTCCCCTTATACTGATACTGTACACAATGTCTTGGACTGTGCAGAAAAGCATGCAGAAATCAGCCATCTTCTAGACATAGGGAAGGTTTAACCCAAGGCAAAAAAAAATATTTTTATTAGTTATTTTGGTCAGTATCTCTCATGCATGCTTTGGTAATCTCCCATTCAGAACCAACCTTCCTTCCTTCCTTCCTTCCTTGTATTTTATTTGTGACTGTTTTTGAGAAAGATTCAAAAATTGGACAGTTTTAAATGTGTCATGTTAGTGTTTCATCACCTATAATAACTGCCAATCTATTAACAGTTTGAAATATTCCCTTCTTTCAATTATTTCTTTCCAGGCTCTCCTCCTAAGCAAAAGACATGAGTAGCTGTCAAGAAAACTCCCAAAGTGGAGACACATTAGCAATCAAATGGTCTCCCCAAGGAAAAAGCTTATCTGACATACAGCTTATTGTCCTTTCAGCACCATAAAAATTGTTGAAGAAAAAAAATAAAGATGTAATAAATGCTGGTGCTTTCATTGCCCAGAGACAATTCCAATAAACTTCAGGGGATTCAGACGAAGGAGATAATGTGTTTCTAACAATACTGTTATGATTTTAGGTGGGATTCATGAAAGATGGCAAAATTAAAGCTGTTGACCTTCTGATCTTCATAAATGGTGGATGTACACCAGATGAATCCGAAATGGTAAGTTCCTTTATAATAGAAGATTCATAGATGAGAACAATATATTTAGTGCTAGTTGAGAGAAAAATAATCTTATACTCAGTGGGGGGATTCAAATAATTTAATAACTGGTTCTCTGTCCTAATGACCAGCTGGGTAGATGTGGCTGGGTGGACATGTGACTGGGTGGGCATGGCTAACTCAACATCACTCATGTTGAGGGGCACTTCACCCACCATGCCCACCTCTTGTGACCATGGGGACGCTGCAACAGTCGTAAATGTGAAAAACAGTCATAAGTCACTTTGTTCAGTGCCATTGTAACATTGAATCGGTGGTGGTATTCAGTCGGTTTGCACCGGATTGGGCGAACCAGTAGCAAGAATTTGGTCACCGAACCAGTAATAAGTTCTGGCTGGCCACGCCCCCCATCTGGTCGCTCTCCCACCTAATGCTCGCCTGATGCTCGCTCACCCTGCCCACCTGCCTGACATTCGCCTAAGGTACTTCTTTTTTTTTCCCTCCTGACAATCAGCTGTAGATAAGATCAGCTGTGTCAGGATTCCCCTTGCTGAGGCCCAGGAAGGCAAACAATGGAGGGAGGAGCTCAGCCTCCCCCTCCATTTTTTGCCTTCCAGAGCCCCAGGAGAGCCTTAGGGGAGCAAAAACGGCCCCCCAGAGGCTTCTCTGAGTCTAGGAAGCTCCCAAAACGGAGCTTGGAGGGGTGCTGTGCGCCCCTCCCATGCTCTGTTCCTTTTCTTCCAGAGCCGCAGAGGAGCTTTAGGGGAACAAAAATGACCCCCCCTCCTCTGTGGCTATAGGAAGCTCCCAAAAATGGGGTGGGGGCTGCAAAAAAAGCCACACCCACCCAATCACATGACCATGCCCAACAAGCCACACCCACAAAACTGGTAGTAAAAGTTTTTGAATGCCACCATTGCTTTGAATAGTCTCTAAAAGAAGTGTTATAAGTCAAGTACAAAAATACAAAAAACTTCTTTGCTTGCAAAAAGCTGCCCTAAGTACCAATCATTAGATTAAAAATACCTGCAAGCTGGAGTTACAAATCAGGCAGGGTGCCAGAGCACCTTGAGGAATGAAAATAGTTAAAATGCTGTGATAACTATCAAGCAGCCAACTCTTGCCCATAAAGTGAAACCCTTTAGCAGAGAGGTCATTTAAGCTCTCCAGAAAGTGGGTGGGCATATTTGGGCTACAAAATGCCAAACAAAAGTGACAAATTAACAAATTATATAAGTAACACAGGTTCAAGACTCCCAAGCTTGTCAGGATCACAATAACATTAGTATATGCCACAGATATCTAAATAAGCTGGTGTCATGTTACTGAGCCTTATCATCATGAGAGAAAACTAAAACAAATTGGAGGATCCACACCCCTACATCCTTTTTTTAAAAAATCTTACTATCAATGAGCAATTATGTGCCTTGGCCACTCCAAAGCAATGCAAAAGCACTAAAGGTGCTTTTTCAAGAGGCAACTGGACTCTCTGGAAACCAAGGAAGTCCAATTGTCTCTTGAAAAAAGAATCTTTGGGACAGACCTGGATCACTGAAGAATCCCCATAGACAAGAGACTCCTGTGCTCAGTGAAACTCAGTGAACTCCTGTGCTCAGTGGAAAAATAAATAACTGACAAAGCATCCTTTCACACCCAGGAGAAGCAATCCTTAGATCCATTTGCACCACTTAAAGATACTAGCTGGTCTCATTCACCTCACAAGATGTCCTAAGGAAACCATCCAGATTTAAGGAAAGATCATATGCCCACAGAAAAGTCATAAAAAAATAAGTCCCAAGCTTGCATCCTGCCTCTTGGAAACACAGCCCCAAAGGACAGTGCCAGGAACCATTAAATCAGAGTAAAAAACTTAAAATACCCCTTTTCCTTTAAGAAAGTCAAGGCCCTAATAAAGTAAAGCAAAGTATCAGCAAAGAAAAAGAAACTCCAGAGAAGTTTAGGTGACAGTAAATCTGGGTGTACTGCCAAGAACCTTTAGCTGTTACTGTTGAGGTATTCCCCATTAGGAGAATGAGTGCACTCAGGGAAACGTAGTGAGTGTGATGTTGAATAACACTCAACCAGCACACAGATACACTGAATAGTCAAATGTAGGTTTTACTTCCAATAAATGGGTAAACAAAGTCCAACAAACAGTCCAAATCACATGTGGTTAAAGCAGTTAGTATCAGTCCAGGGATAATCCAAAAACAAAGTCCAGTATCATAAACAAAGTTCAGTAAATGGAGTTTGCGAACAGTTTGCAAGACTCACAGCAATCCAAGCAGAACGACGATCAGGCAAAATGGCAAAACAAGAAATGCAAGAAGAGAGAGCGCAAACCAGGTTTCTGGCTCCATCTTATAGTCATTGGAGGAACCTCAACTAATCACAATTACAGCACTCTCTTAAAGATACAACAGTATTAAATAACTATCCTGGTTTATATATTGCCAACCCAACTGTTAGGTGACTATCATTCCTAACAGTTACAATGTAATAAGGCTTAACTGAGAAGCAGTTTCTGTAAGCAGAGTAATAACAATTAGGCTAGAAACAACACCAGAATGTTTCCTACCAGCCTTCCTTACAAGTTTAGCCCTGTAAAGTAAAAAAAAACAACTTGTTCTCTGAACTGCTCAGAAAGTTAACAAACAGTCCTCCCAAATAAGTGCAAACCGACTGAATCCCACCACTGTTTATCCTTGCTGATGATAGAATATTTGAATACTTTATTTATTTGGCCAAGTGTGATCAGAAACACAAGGAATTTGTCTCCGGTGTAGAGGCTTACCCCAGTCCTTTCCTCTGCTGGCTTCAGAAAAAAATGACTTCTTAAAGTGAATGGTGAGAAACTGGAAAACAATTGAGTTTCCACTGCGCGCTACAATTTCTGACAAAAATTTGCAATGTGTAAAAAGCTGGAAAGGTCCAAGAAATTGGAGTAGGTTTGCTTGAGGAAGACTTTAGCTTTTATTGAAAAAGGAAAAATATACGGAGTGTATACATGGTACTAGGTTCTTTTCTCTCCTGTTTTCTCTGACCTGAAGCCAAATTCACAGCATAGTTACCATACATTGCATAGCTAGAGCCATCTCCCAACATTGTACCACTGGAACTCACTCAATCCAAATTCCTGAGAGCAATCTTCAAAGTCCAGTGTTGTGTCTCTGATGGAACCATACACATAGAGACCAGAATGGTGAGTAGGAGAACTAGAATAGGCAGACCGTATTAAATTGTTAGCTAAGACTAACACAGTTTTGACCTCTTGATATTAGAGCACAGATTTCAAACTATGGGGAGGCAAACACTGTATAGCAAGCTGTCATATCTGTAGGGCTTTCATCTTCTTCTTTTTTTTGAAACAAATTTTTATTAATTTTAAAGATAAAACAACACATCATTAACCATTAAATACATAAACACATAAAACCTCTTAACATTGTAAATCCTTACAAGTCAAACAAAACATTATTTTTATACAGCATAATTCCAATTTATCCCATCTCCATATGGACACACAAATATCTTTCAGCAAATTTCTCATTATTTCTCTTTACTCCTATTCAATTTCATTTCTCTTCCATATTTATCCATTTTATAGTCATCATATTCTTTTCTTTCTGGCTTGTTTAAATTATTCTCGTCTAACATTCCTCCAAGGTTTTATTGATTCTTTTTTCCTTTTTTTTTTTTTATAAAAAACAAATTTTGTTAGTTTTACCATAACCACAATACACAAACATACAAACACAAAACATAAACAAAACTAAAAGATCTTTTCTGAAGGTTGTCTGTTCCCGGGTTAAAACTCTTTACACAGACACAAATTCAAACATCATATTCAACCCATATCTCCTTCCATATCTTATTACCATTTTCTTTTTTATATATATATATAAAAACCATTTTTATCAGTTTTATAAAAACAATGCACAAAGAATCAAGGCATAGCAGCTTATAAATTCTTTTCTAAAAAAAAATAATAAAAAAAGACCAATAAGGCATAACATTTCCAGATTATAATATCAATATTTCATATAATATTAACTTCATATCTTGTCCCTACTTCTCCTTTCCATCCAAATTATTTATTAATTAAAATTTTATTGCCTTTTATCAATATACAAAATCCAAAAAAAAAAAAGCATATATATCCTTCCATATCTTATTACCATTTTCAAAAACATTCTTTGTCTGTTCTATTTCCAATTATCCATTCATCTTTTTTTTCTTTTACTATACTTCTCCTGTACACCAATTGGAGTAACATCTATAGTTCATTACCCTAACTTAGAAATACTACATATAGCAATCTTTCTTGGGATTCTGTTTAAAAGATTCTAAAATTACATAATAAATTTTATATTCTAAATATACATATAAAAACACACTCTTATATACCCTCCAGAATCCCTCTTTTAATCTAAATTAAATTCACCCCTTGTCTCTAAATAAACTTTTTTTCTTTAAGTCTTGCTTCCCCCCATTAAGGCTTCTCCTCCCCCCCTTTCTCTCTTGCTTATTCTTCTCCTTGCCCTTTCTACCCCTTTGCTTTTTCTCTTCGCTTTTCTTGCTCCTTTTCCTTTGCTTTCTAACCTTGCCTCCATCTTTTCGCTCATTTTTCTCTCTTTTGGTTGTTTTTATAATTCTTAAAATCCCCTTTTTTTTATCCTTTTTCTCCTCCTCTCCGGAAGGGACCCATTGTTCATCAAAGATGGCTTCTTCTTCCTCTTCTTCCTTGTCCCAGTCCTTCTGCTGCGTAATCAACTTTTCAAAAGAACATAACGCCATTTCTAAGAATTGAAACAAAGCGCCCAAAGTATCTTCTTTTTTATATTTTTGATATTCAATCTCTAGTTCATCCACAGACGATGCCATTATAAAAAGGGAAACTTTTTCCAAAACAACCACAAGTATTTTTAATCAAAGACAATCAAAAGCAATTAAAAAAAAGTTCCAAAAGTTAATACTTTTCTTCCTTCTTCTCTTTCTCTTTCTGAATTAATTTTTAATCAAAGAGGTCCAATTACCATATATCTTCTTTTGGGATCCACAAAGACGTTCTAGACAATCTCCTCCTTTTTCAGCTTCTGCTCCAATTTTTTTTCTCCCTTCCCACTTGCAATGACAATTTTAAATAATCAAAAAACCATACCTCCAGCAGAGATTTTCCAATTTCTTAAATTTTTCAATGTCCAAAAATCCCTTTGTCTCTTAGCTTCAGCTTTCAAAGCAATCCACCTTCAATGTCTAATATATCCAAATATTTCTGCTTTTTCCGTGGGATGGGAGAGTAAAAAAAAAAAAAATTCCCTTTAACAGCTTCTCCGCCGCTTTTCGCTCTTCTTAGGGATACAATGTATCCTCCAGCAATTCAAGCAGCTCAATTCCAGGCAATTTAAAAGGTGTTACTTGACCCGGCTCAGACAGAACTTTCACTCTTCACACTTCCTCCAGCACAGTTCTTACCCGGTTGCTGGCTTCTTCATGGCGGCCATTGCTGACCGCCGCTCCACCGCCTTGGGAAAAAGGGGTTTTCCCGGAGAAGGGGGGGTCTGCGATACCCCCACCTCCCTATCCGACTCCCCTCTCTCTTCAGCTGTCCCTACAGGGCAGCCATATCCCCCTGACCCATCTGGATCGGGGGTACCTCGACGGCTAGCACAGCAGGAATCGCGAGCTGTCGCGAATTCCTGCTGCCCCGAAGCCACGCAAACCGGAAGTTCCCGGGGCTTTCATCTTCTTATTTACTATCAGTGGATTTCAAACAAGCAACCCTGATGCTCAAGCAGAAGCTGTTTGATCTAGTATGCCAAATTCATGTAGCCTCTGTTTTTTTCTGACTGATAGAGTGAAAATATCATAGCACCAACTGCATATCTCATTGCAGTTGGATATCCTAAACTGGAGAAGGGTTTTCACACACTCTAGTCCAATGCTGTGCCCTCCAGGGAGCAGTGCCAGAAGGTCGATACAATATATATATTGTACTGGTCATGGCAAGTATGTCCCTGTGAATCAAAATAGGTAGGATTTATTCAGCGGTTTTACAAGGAGCTTAACAACCCAATTACTCTGTTTCTGAATAATATTAAAGGATTTACCACCCAGCAATACAAATAGTCCTCACTTAACAACCAGTTACTAAGTCACCATTCAACATCACAGTGGAGACTTCGAACAAAAAGTTCTAACCCAGTTCAGAGTTCCAATGGCACACACACACGGAGTCACATGACCGTATTTTGAGCATTTGTGAACTAGCTGACTTTTTTGGTTGTTTGCTATGTTCCATGATCATGTGATAGCAATTTAGTATTTTTTGCCAGATTCCAGAACATAGGAATGAATTGATTTAGTGTTAGTTAGCTTTACAACTACCATAAAATAAAATCACATTGGTCAAGTGGACACCTTGACTTATGACTGTCATGACTTACAACAGAAATTCTGGACTCCGTTCAGGTCAGAAGTTGAGGATTACCTCTTTGCACAGTTCCTGCTACTTAACATCAGTCTCATGACAATAGGTAAGCTAGCCAAGTCCTGCATAGCTGCATACAAGTAGTCCTCATTTTACGACCATTTATTTAGTAAAGTTACAGTAACATTGAAAAAAAGTTATGTATAACCACTCTTTGCAGTTACAAGTGTTGAAGCATCCCCATGGTCACATGATCAAAATTTGGGCACTTGGCAACCAGTATGTATTTACAATAATTGCCACGTCATTTAGTCACATGATTGCCATTTGCAACCTACCCAGTCTGCTTCTGACAAACAAAGCCTTGGAGGAAGACAGATTTGCACAATGACTGCAATTCATTTAACTTCAGTGATTTCACACTTACCAATTGTGCTAAACAAAGGTTATAAAATTGGCTGCAATTTTTTTAACAACCTCCTTGTTTAGCAATGAAAATTTTGGTCATAAGTCAAGGACTACCCATATAAAATAAGGCATATAATAACTAAAAATAGTAGAACCCTCATGGTTATAGTCTGCTAGATATGGTTCCTCCTTTTCATTTCAACTTTACACCCAGGCTTATGTTTGCCTTCTGCTGCTTAATGACCACAATAACAAATGATTTGAATTTGATTATAAACTAGCTGTTTATTTTCCACCTTCATCCACATTTTGTGCTGTTTGTGATTTTTTTTTTCATATACACAATCCTCCTGTGATCTATGTTTTATAGAGAAGGCTCTTCATGTGTAGCAGACCAACTCCACTTTGTGATTTGCCAGTATATTGTATTATTTTGGAGATTTTTCTTTTTGATCATAGTTGCAAGCTGCTATATTGTCATGATTACAGTTTCTTTTGTATCAAATCATCATGTTTTAATACTTGAAGTTTTTTTTAAAAAGGAGTGTGGGCTGAATTCTATAGTCACTATTTCTCATATGATAAAGGATGGCACTGGTATATATTCCTACTGTCTTTCCCCACTGGTGTTAGCTGGTGAATGTCAGGTGATAATCTTTTGGACAATAGAAAAATAAAAGGTAGATAGTGACATCAGGAACCTAAGGATGCTGAGAATTAAAATATGAGGGTAACTCCATAAGATATGACAGTTAACAGGTTTATTATCTATTCCAATCCATTAGGTAATAGAGTTTGTGGTGCTAAAATCTTTTAATGCATATGATATCCCCAACTTCCGAAGCCAGGGATAGGCCTGCAAGACAAATTTACCATCAAATACTTCATTTCGAGGGTTTGGATTTGCACAATCAGCCTTAAGTGCAGAAATGTGGATAGCAGCTGTGGCTGACTGCCTTGATCTTCCACCTGATAAGGTATATAAAGGATTGCAAAAAAGGTGTGTTTAGAGTAATTTAGAGTAGGGCCACAATGTTGCTTTGGCATTTGCATATGTAACACAGATATGTCAGTCTTCATTTGCAGAATAGAATTGACAGAAAGAAATTGACAGAAATTGACACAACCAGAATATTTCTCCCAGTAAATACTCCTAAGCCTGTTCTCCCAGACAGATTTATTTCCAGTTGGGGAGCTTGGCTGGAAGAGGCAAAACTTCTAAGGCCGTGGATAAACAATACTTCATAGAATCAAAGATTCATGGCTTTGGAAGGGAACACAAAGTTCCTCTGATCTAACCACCTATACCATTCATGAGAGATGGCTGTCCAGCCTCTTCCTAAAAATCTCCAGAGATTTCACAGCTTCTATTGACAAACTGTCCTTTGATATCACCAGGGAAATTGCTCTTATATTTGAACCAAAATCAGACAGCTACATTTGTAAGTTACAGAGATAATTTCCTTGCACCAACAGGTTTATCTCAGTGTATCATTTTATCATTACTATGCCATCTCAAACAGTACCACAGGCTCATGACAAATATCAGATAAGACCAGTGGTAGGATTCAGTTGGTTTGCATTGGTTCAGTTGAACTGGCTGTTAAATTCCCCCGCCCCCATCAAACTGGATACTGGGTGCTGTGCTGCAATGGAGAAATGGGCAATGGAGCAGCCAGTGTGAGGGAAGGAGAAAGTCGCTTTCCCTCCTTCTTCCCTCATACTGGCCACTCTGTAGCCCATTTCTCCATTGTAGCACAATGTCAGGGATCTACTTTGATGGGAGGGGGGTAATTTAACAACCGGTTCTCCCAGGGTCAGGTTGGCCATCATGGGAGGCTCATCTACATGTGGGGCAGAGCTGGAGGATGGGGATGGGCCACGCCTCCCAAAACAGCCAATCTGACCCTGGACAAACCAGTTGTTAAATTATTTGAATCCCACCACTGGATAAGACTGAAAATAAACTTCTATCATCATGCTGAATAATTGCATGATTTATTTATTGTTTTACTTATTACAATATTTTATACCATGATTCATCTTTGGGAGATAACTTTCTGTCCCAGTTTAAACATTTATACAAATGTTCATTCTGATGGTGAAAATTGAGTTGCCACAAAGTAGCTTCCATGAGTTACAGTCTGGATTTTCCCAAGAAAACATTCTAGATATCTTTGACATGGGTCTTGAGAAAGATGCTTCAGTACATCTAAAGCACAATTAGCTTTTTCTAGTTTATAGCCACTAGGATGTATTATAGAATATTTCACCTTTTTGAAAGCAAACGGATATGAAAGATACTTACTGTGAAAACAAACTGTGATCTTTCTACAAAGAAACATCCTACAATATCTTAACTTAAGAGTGACTGTCCTGAAACAATGCTTCTAGAACACTCTCTTGAGTACTAATTTTGGGAACAGGCTAATCATTTTAACTCAGTGTGGGACACTCTCTGCTTTAAGGAGACTTAGGGCAAGTGGTCCCTGCTGCCTCCTTCTTTGGTCATTGGACTTGGATGGATATAAAACAACTGATGTGACCGTATTCTAAATGTTGCCAAAGAAACGATTTCCATTTCTCACAGTATCCCAGATAAATATTCAGCTGGGGACATAAGCATTGTGAGAAACTCAAAGATAGAGATTCAGCACAACATCGGCTCTATCAGAGCACTTGGACACTAGCTATTATTTGGAACTGATGCCAATCCAATAAAAGGGAGGGGAAGATGATTGGCTGAAAAGGAACTTATTCTGTCCATAGGCCGAGCATTAAGGCAATGGGACACAATTTCTTTGCTTGACCATAAGGGTGAAGGGAGAAAGAAATACAATATATATTAATATCTTTCTTCATATTGTATTTATAAAATGATCATTCCAAAGTTGGCAATTAATCTGTTATGAAACTTATTGCTTTCCTATAGCTAGTAGTATCTTTTGGGAGTGGGGAATCCATCAAAGGAATACATAGGAAAATTATATGCATGTTCTATTAGAATATACTGAACAATTTATACAAAGTTGCCGTTTACCACCAGTATTTTTCTTCTCATCTTTACTATGAATATCAAGGGTGGGAGATTTATATTATGTTTAGGAAACATAATAAATCACATTCTTATTGTTGTGCAGAACACTCTGAACAGAAATGTTTTTAAACTCAACATAATGTATCTTGAACACAAACAGAAAATAGTATACCTAGGGAAGCATCTATGGGAAGACAAAGGAGGAAGTAAGGCCAAAGCACTGGGTAGACAGACGCCTGTATTTTCTGCATAATGGCTAGCATGCTTGCCACTTCTATTCATAGACAATTTTTTGTCCAGTCTTTAATCTTTTGGGAGAGGATTATTAAGAAGATGGTCAGGGTACAACTACTGAAGATCTAGGAAAAAATTATCTGGACTCTTTTTAGGTCAGGGCACAGTACTGAGACATCACTGATAGAGCTTCTGGCAGAGTCGACATGGGAATAATAATGAGGTTGGGGGTTGAAGGGAGAGAAGTCAAGTTCAAAGCTCCTGATTTGTGGGGTGCCATAGAGTTTGACATTGTCACTGCTCTTGTTTAATATCTACAGTGGGAGATGTTTAGAGTAGGAATCACCAGTATGGTGACTATATTCAGCTGTACAGCTCAACCCTGGCCAACCAAGCAATTCTGTCAAGGTTTTCTCCTACCCCTGGAAACAGTGGTTGGGAAGGACAGACTCAAGCTGAGCACTAGCAAGACTGGCTGTGGCTCTTTTGACTACCCAGTTCCAGAAAACGTCCCCTCTGGTCCTGAATGGGGTTGCACTAACCCATTTAGAACTGAGACATAGAATCATAGAATAACAGAGTTGGAAGGGATCTTAAAGGTCATCTAATCCAACCCCCTGCTCGAGCAGGACAGTCTATTCCAAATATCAGCTTCTGCCTAGGATTGAACTCACTGCCTCCCAATTGTGAGGCCAGAGCTCCACCTCTAGGCCATCGGAGCTGCACATAATCAGATGGTTTTCCTGGACTCTCATTTCCTGCTCAAAGAACAGATGGCTGTTGTGGACTCGACCTCTGGACTGCAGTGATTTTTTTTAGCACACTAAAGGCATGGTAATTGTTATTAATGTGGAATATATAAATGTACATACCAAGTTTTATATGCTTTGTTAAACATATGGAGCAATTAAAAGTATTTTCTGTGTCTCTACTGAAGGTCAGGGAGATGAATATATATAAAACGATATCTGAAACCCCCTACAAAGAAAAGCTGGATGCCAGAAATCTGCTAGCATGTTGGAAAGAATGCTTTAAGAAGTCTGATTACTACATCCGAAAAGAAGCTGCTGAGGAATTCAATAAACAAAATTACTGGAAGAAGAAAGGAATTGCAATCATCCCCATGTTGTTTTCAGTTGGATATAATGTCACATTATACCACCAGGCAAGATGTTCACTTTTCAGAATGTGATCCTCCCAAAAAAGTAAAACCATAACTGCAAGAGAACAGCAGTTTTGAAGGGATGAGTACATTTCCTTTGGGAAAATGCCACAGTGAGAAACAATTCTCTTTTCTCCAAACTTCCAGGGCGCAGCTCTTTCTTCTGCTATATATATTTATATATTCTGCATATTTATATGTAACAAGCTTCTTATGATATGTTGTTTAGGAAGAATATTGCCTTCATTATAAGTTGTAATAAGGATTACTTTTCAATATTTAGAAATTTTAATTATTTGAGAATTCTTGAATAATCGGTTGGTCCCATGTCATATTGAAAGGTAAATTATTTTATAAATCCTTTTGGTGACTTAAAGGGCATTTTCCCCCAGATTCCAGCTTCAGCCCTCATCCTCTCGGTGGGCACTTTTTCTGAGGCTGGAATAAATTTAAATTGTCATTAAACAGACAGTTGTAAGTTGAAGACTACCTATATTGTAATTTTGAACAATGTCATAACATTAAGTAGACTAATAGTAGTAAACTGATCAATTTGAGATGCAAATCAACAAATCATAAGATGTTTGTTACTTCACTATTCAAATAAAGCAAAGCCCCCAGAGGCTTTCCAGCCCATCACTTATCACGAAGCCAGTCTGTATCTCATCATTTGAGAGAATTCTTTCTTTAATCTTTGTTATTGTTAGCCTTCTTAAGACAGATCTATGCAGCTTTCTTGGCAACATTTTGGAAATGGTTTGCTAGCACCTTCTTTCTACCTAGGGTTGAGAGAGAGAGAGCGACCCAGGTGATTCAAGGGAGAACTCATAGTTTCCAACTTCTAGTCCAAACAGACTTGTAACATGTATAATACTACAATATTATGCTTTGATTTTATGACTCATTTTATCCTTTTTTTAAAAAAGTGTTGTATACTACCGGTAGATAAAGCATACTTTGTTTCTAGGGCAATTCTCTATATGTTACTTCTGTATAACAAGATTTAAAAGATTAAAACTAACATTTGTTAAATAAGTAAATAAATACACTTCTATTTTTTGTAGGCTGCTGCTCTGGTTCATATTTATATAGATGGATCAGTGCTACTGTCCCATGGAGGATGTGAAATGGGACAAGGAATTGATACCAAGATGTTACAGGTAATTAAGATATTTTAAAAATCTAATATTCCTAACTTGCACAAAGCAATATTTCCAAATTGAGTGCCCTTTCCATGTGTTGAATTACAACCCACCTCATTTCTCTCCAGCATGACCAACTCATCTGACAGGCAGCAGCTGGGGAGGGCTACTATCGAATGCATATAGGTTACAATATATTTATCGTCCAAAAATAAATATGAATGAATGTTCCATCGTTTGTTTATCAAATTACCTCACATTTCCGCCCCACCTACCCTGCATACCAATGCTGTTTGTTATGGCACAGATATAAATTCTTATTTTGGTATAACACAGACACAGAACAAAAAAATATTTATGAAAAAATGGATGAAAATTTTCAAAGAAACAATCAGAACAATGGGAAAAATTATGGATCAAATCCATAAAGCTTATCCCGAATACAACTCCAAAGAAAATTGAAACAAAAAGTTTTCTAAATGGCACACAACTCTATCAATAATTTCCAAGATATAGCGACCATTCAAAGTTATAATGAACCTCCCTGTGGATATTTATGAACCAATTCTGAAGTTCAGGTGGTCACCCACACACCCCCAATAGTAATCTGAGTGTATTGGGTGCTTAGTACCAGCCCATATTTATGACTGTTTGCAGCATTTTGCAATCACATGACCACATTTTACAAAGGTTTTGCCAAACACTGACATTTACTTCTGGTTTTAGCAAAACCAGCCCATGGCAAACCATTCATTCACTTAACCATGGAGTATACTTAATGACCATTGCAAAATAATGCCTTAAAATCAGGTTGGTCATATGGGTGACCATTTTATGACTGTCACATCTTACAGCCACAATGGATAGGCTCCACTGTGGTTGTATGTTAGGGATTACCTGTACTGGAAAGAGAAGGGAGGGAGGGAGGGAAGGAGAGAGAGATATATATGTATGTATGTATGTATGTATGTAGTACAATGCAGAAAATTTGTATATTTGAAATGAAATCATATTTTTCTTAAAGAACGTACAGAAAACATTAACAAGAAATATCATAATTTGGTGAGATATACATGCTTATAGCAGTGGGAATAAATTTTGCACAACACCGGAAGAAAGATTCAATTCTGACAATATCTGATTGGGAATTTTACCTTGGAGAATATGCAACAATGGCAAAATTAACAGCACATATTCACAATAGAGGATTAAGTAAGTTTAAGCAAGAATGGTTCCCATACACAGAATATATTATGCAGCTTGGCAAATGTAAATGGCTATAGTTTGACTTCTAAGGGGACCTAAATGTTTATAAACACTGCAAAATAGTAAAGGCACAAAAAGGGAAATTAGAAATGAAATAGCCTTATTTCCTTTACTTTTCTAAAAATATTGTTCCTGTTTATTTTGTTTTGTCTTTTTTCTCTTTAACATACACAAGCCATAAATAACAATACTGACAGTAACAATATTAAATATCCAGCTTAAGACAGAAACCTTTATTGTGCAATAAATTTGATGTTATTTGCAATTGCTTTTAATGCTATATTTACTATGGGTGTAAAATGTAAAGAACCTCTCAACATCCATATTTCAAACTATAGTTAACACTATGATTTTTCTTTTCCTCTAACTTTAAACATTTAGGTTCTCTAAACATTAGAGTTTCAATAATCTCTAGTCATTACTGTATAGATGTTGCACTGAAATAATATAAAGTATTATAGGTAGTCCCCAGGTTACAACTGTTTGTTTAGTGACTATTCAAAGGTGCTGAATGAGGGGAATTTATAACCAGTGCTCTAAGTTGAAAACGTTGCAGTATCCTTGGTTGCATGATTACAAGTTGGAAGCTTTGCAACTGGCTCAAAATTACAATGATTGTGCTATCCCATGGTTGCATGATCAGCATTTGTGGCCTTCCCTGCCAGTTTCCCACAACCAAAATCAATGTGAAAGCTGACAGGAGATCACAAGCTGCTCTTATAAATCACTTTTGTTTTTGCCTCCTATTTGTCAAAGAATACCCTATGCAGGTCATAGGATATTGTACATATCCATGGCACCCACCAGGCCAGACTCCTTAATGCATGTCTACAGCATCTCTTTGCACTCTGTGGCAGGATGGCACAAGTTGTCCCTGCAAGTTGCTTTTGGTCCTGATCCTTTTTTCCAGAGGATTCTGCATGGGGATCTCATACGCCATAGGACTCGCGTGCCGACACTCTGTAGCATCTGTTTGTACTCTATGGCACTCTCCAAACCACCTGCACTCTGTAACTTCTGTCCATGGCAACGGCCTGCTCGAACTCCATGGCATCCAGCTACTCATACTCCTTAGCACCCACCTGTAGCTCTTCCCTGCCAGCTTGCTTGCCTGGTATTTGGTTTTGAGGACCTCTTCCCATGTCACAGTCACATGGGGACCTCATTTAACAACCCGCTGGGTTCACCACTAATTGATGGCAGTATGGACTGCCAAGATTGTCATTGCTAAACAATGAGTTCACATGAGGTCACACACTTTATGATCACATGTTTAACAACTGAAATTCCAGTCCCAACTGCTGTCATGACCTGTACTTATGTCTTATAATAATACATTATTTAAACAAAACTTTCCCTGTAATAATAATTGTAATTTCATTTTGGATTGTAACTTCAGGGAGATTACAAATGCTAATATTTTTTTCTTTTTTAAAACCATAAGGTGACTAGTCATGAATTAAAGATAACGCTATCTTACATATATCAGTATGAAAGAACGACAGTCACAATACCAATGCAATTGTTACAGCGGGATCAATCGGCGCAGATATCAATGGGAAAGCAGTCCAGGTTAGATGCATAATTGGTGGTGTTCTTTTCAATTATTTTGAAATGTGATGGAACTTAATCCTTCTGATATTAAAATATACCTTTTTGTGAATAGGAAACTTCCTTTTTTTCCAGCTGTTGCTAGATTTGAAAGATGAGGAGAAGCTCAACGATAGAGCTTCTGCTGTTTAAAAGATCAAACCATTACCGGTAGTGAAAGGAAAGACCTATGCCTCTAGAGGCTTCTTGCTGTGAGAGTAGGCAGTGCTAAACTAGATGGGAAAATGTTCCAACCTGATATAGGAAATTTGTCTTAAAAGAAATAGTTTAATGTCCCATTAAATTGTTTATATCTTTCACTTTAAAAGATAGGGCACTGCCAGAAGTTGCCATCTTTTTCTAACAAAGATCCTTCTGTTTTCACAGCTATATTACAGTCATAGTGGAAGTTTCTTCTGCCTTTATACAGAAACTGAGTTCACGCATCATCCTGAAGCATATGTGATTTATTTGGTTTTGACACTTGTGAACTTAGGCAGCGTCTGTGGGGGAACAAGGCGAGGAGTGTTTATTTATTAGATTTACATTCTGTCTTTACTTCAAGAGCTCTATATGGATGCATAATGGCCCACCCTTTTATTTTTTTGTCACAGTAACAATGCTCTATGAAGTGGGTTGGGCTGAAAGTGTTTGGTCTAATATTACCCAGTTTCCATGGCTGAGGATGAGCTAGAACCTTTTCTCCTTAGTGCTAATTCAAAATTTCACCAACCAGAGTTTCAAATACAAGAAATAATTGTGATTTTATAGATCATACCAAATATGATTTACTGCAACATATCTTTCCATGCTTCATTTGCCTGTGTTTAGTCAATTGGTGTACAGTAGACCACAAATTTATGCTTTAATATCTCAATAAAAGGAACAGGCATTATCTAATCAAATATTTAAGTTGCTAGAGCATTATTAACAAACAAAACAGATCAGTTTTTTTTAAATAGAGCACCTTTTTCCTTTACAAAGAGATTGAGCTGTAATGCCTGCAATATCCAAACAAGTCTGGGCTGAAACTTGCAAAAAGCTCACAGAAATTTTTGGGAATTAAAGAATCTGCTTGGGGATCTGCTTGGGGAAGCTTTAGTAGACAATACTGGGCCTGAGAAATTCATTTTGACTTCATGTAACATAGCATCTTCATTCCACTGCTCTGTGTTATTGTGTAATTGCAGAACAGTAATTGAAATTCAGTTATGTTTGCTTTCAAAAATAATTAAATGGCTTCATTATTCTTTTCCTCATAACAAGTGCTCACGTTTTCTGTTGTGATATGCAAAGCAGAGTATTGTCTTCTTTTGTACTGCATTTTGGCATGTGAGATTCTGTGATGGTTGAAGAATTTTGAACAAAATTGTAGTTTCTGTTAAGAAAAAGTCCTTTGATTATTCATGTCATGAAGGTTAACATTAAAAATGTCCAATTCTTGCAGAAAATGCAATATTTAACTGTGTCTTTTAAAAATAAAATTTGGATAACATCTTAACAATAAATGTATTCTTTGGGACTAATTTTTCCTGTTTTCTTTGGTATCATCTGCTACAGAATGTGTGTCAAATTCTAAGAAAGCGCCTTGAGCCAATCATTAAAAAAAATCCTAAAGGAAAGTAGGAAGACTGGGTAAGTATCATTTACATTTTTAAAACAGAATAATTTTAATCCTTTTAGTAGCACGTCTTCAGGAGAATAGTTTTTGACATATTAACCATAAATATAGGAACAGCACATAAGTTAAAGTGAACACCCTATCAAAATAGTCCGCAATTCTAAATTTATCTAACAGGGAGCATTGTTGATATATGGCACTTCTTGATACCACTGAGCTTTGGATTATTTAAGTTATCTAATTTCAGCAATGAATTCATTCTAGTGACATCTAATCTTTACTGGTGCTCTGTGCATAGGGACTCTCTTAGGAGCCTAAGAATAGAATAATCAACTCAGTATTGTTTGGAGATAATCCTTTCCCTTTTAAATGAACATTTTGGATAATATTTCTTTTAAAAAAAGAGCAAGAAGCTATAAGTAAATTCAAGAACATTGGAAGTGGAAAGTGTGTAGAGCACTCATAAAATTAATGTTTGAGGTAAGGTGGCTATTTCATGCAAATTTGTCTAGAAGCATCTTCTATACACAATCTTAAAATTCCATGATGTGGATCCAGGGAAGTTGTTTAATGTCAGCAAAGATAATTTCTGGGGAGGTAATCCTTGATGTATAAGCGGAGAACAAATTCAACATAACTTTTTGCTCACCTCTCTTATGCAAAGGAGAAAGGCTGACCTTTAATATCCCCAATTTGGTTATTTTATGCACAAATACATTTTTGTCAGTATTACAAATCTTGCCACTTAACAATTTATCATTTTCAGATTAAAGCTGCCTACGAGGAAAGCATTAGCCTCTCTGCTACTGGCTTCTTCAAGTAAGCAATTTGTTCTGAATTCCTTTTTTAAAAAATAGAGTTTAATTTGGGTTTTCACAAAACATACAAATACAAATAAAATATCTTTTTTTTTAGAACAGCATGCTCCTGGGTTATCACTTCTCCATACAGACATAAACTCAATTACACATTCATCTTATATATTCTAATCCATATCTTATAACTATTTTCACAGTTTTCTCAAGTTTTTCCCTTTCCTTGCTTTCTATAACCTTATTTTTAATTATCTCATTCCTTTCTAAGTTCAATTATATATCTTTTTCGAATTTCAGTATCTTTCTAATCAATATTTTTATACTTTTGTCTATCCTGTTTACAATTTCATAATTTCTTTTCTCATAAAACAAATTTTCCCCTGTAATTACTAGACTGGAGTGTAACACCTTTGTATCTTTTAATTATGATCCATTCAAATCTTGTTTAAAGTTTAAATTATGCCTTTACAGTTATAACATTCATTTTCTAACCTCTATTTTATAATACATAACTATTATCAACCAAATTCTGCTTGGTACATTCCATTAAAGATACACACTAAGTTCACACACTAAGAAAAAAATGTGTGTGTGTGTGTGTGTGGATATATATATATATATATATATATATATATATATATATATGTTTTCTTAAGTTTTCGCGGGTACTTACATGTCTGGCATTCAGCTTTGTTCGGGTATTTTCCCACGTGGTGCTTTTAAAGTTGTAGCAACGTTTCAGCAGAATCTCATCTGCCATCATCAGGCTTCTGTATGGTGTTTGTGAGTCAGACTTTTACAGTGATTTCAGATTTAAATTTGGGGCAGCCTATTGCTGTGTCAGAATGGTTTTTTCTTCCTCCTGATTGGTTGAGAGTCTTGGTCTGTGTTTATTGGTCTTGGAGCTTGCTGTGTTCTGCTACTAGTATCTTCTGTCTGTTTTTTTTTGGGGGGGGGCTCTTTTTGTATCTTGATTGGCTGGCAACATTGTGTTACTTTATTGGAGGCCTTTAGTGCAGCTTGGCTTCGGGTAAATGGACGGCTATCATTCGTTAGGAAGCTGGGTTTCATCTGGGTGCCTGGTTGGGGTGTGTTTGAGCTGGAGGTATCAGGGGGGATCTGTTTGTGCCCAGGTATTTGCCTGGCTTGTGGTGTGGAGATTTTTTTGTTTGTGAGTGCAGGCTTCCAAATGATTGACAGCCTGGTGGAATCATCTCTTCTGTTCATGCTTTCTGGTCTTTTTTCAATCTCTATGGCTTCTCTGATGATTCTGTGGCTGGGATTTTCTATGGTGGCTAGGGTTTTGGTGCCATTGAAGTTGATGTTATGACCTGTGGCTTCCATGTGTTGGACAAGTGAGGAAGTGTGTTCCAGCTTTTTGACTGCATTTTTGTGTTCATCTAGGCGGGTGCTTATTCTTCTATTGGTCTGTCCAATGTATGTGGCCGGGCATGATGCACAGGGGACTTCATATATGCCTTGGTTTTCCAGGTCAATTTTGTCTTTGGGGTTCCTGAGGATGGCTGCTATTTTTCTGTCTGTTTTGAAGGCAGTCTTGATGTGGTATCTGTATAGAATCTCACTAATTTTGTCTGTAGTGCCTCTTATGTAGGGCAGGACAGCTGTTCCATGGGTCTGTTCATCTTCTGGGTCTCTATTATGTCTCAGTGTGCTTTTGTGGATCAAGTTGGTGATTTTGCTTTTGTGGAAGCCGTTGGCTGTCAATATTTTAGTCAGGGTGCATAGTTCAGTCTTAATGTGTGTCTTGTCTGCCAGGCGTTTGGTTCTAGTAATTAGTGTTTTAGCCACAGAGTTTATCTGTGCTGGGTGGTGGTGGGATTGGGCATTGAGGTAGCGGTTGGTGTGTGTTTTCTTCTGGTATATGGTGTGTCCTAGTGTGCCATCTGTTTTCTTGTAGATTAGTACATCTAGGAATGGTAGTTGTTTGTTTGTTTCTGTTTCCATGGTGAACTTGATTTTGGGGTGTGCGCTGTTTAGGTGTGTTAGGAAGTAATGGACAGAAATGGACAGAAGTAGTAATGGACAGAAAAGACTATGAAACTAAGTTGACAGACCTACTCCAAGACTCCACATACAAACCCATAAACACAGACCCAACCACATATCTGGAAAAATTAACCAAGAAGCAAATTATAACCAGCCACATAAGCAAAGAGATCCAACACACGATCATACCCAGAGAGAAATCTTCCAGATGCCCCAAACTATACGGCCTCCCAAAAATACACAAAGAAGGCATACCTCTCAGACCCATAGTCAGCTCCAGAGGAGCACCACTACAAAACCTGGCTAAACACCTAGCAAAAGAGCTACAGCCCCATGCTGAAACAGCAGCTTCTCATGTACAAAACGCATACCACTTCTTGGAAATGATCAAAGATCTACACGTGGAGCAAGAAGATCTGCTTGTAAGTTTTGACGTGGTTTCACTATTCACTCAAGTCCCGATAAAAGAGACCCTCGAAATCATCAAAAATAAATACCAACCAGCTAAACACCTCATGGAACTAACAGAACACTGCTTAACCAACACATATTTCATATACAAAGGACAAAGATACAAACAAATTGAAGGAGCCCCCATGGGATCACCACTGTCACCTGTCATTGCAAACCTGTTCATGGAAGAATTCGAATCCAGAGCCCTGGCTAATGCCATACTCAAACCCAAACTATGGTTAAGATATATAGATGACACATTTGTGATTTGGCCCCATGGACAAGAAAACCTAAACAACTTCCTAACACACCTAAACAGCGCACACCCCAAAATCAAGTTCACCATGGAAACAGAAACAAACAAACAACTACCATTCCTAGATGTACTAATCTACAAGAAAACAGATGGCACACTAGGACATACCATATACCAGAAGAAAACACACACCAACCGCTACCTCAATGCCCAATCCCACCACCACCCAGCACAGATAAACTCTGTGGCTAAAACACTAATTACTAGAACCAAACGCCTGGCAGACAAGACACACATTAAGACTGAACTATGCACCCTGACTAAAATATTGACAGCCAACGGCTTCCACAAAAGCAAAATCACCAACTTGATCCACAAAAGCACACTGAGACATAATAGAGACCCAGAAGATGAACAGACCCATGGAACAGCTGTCCTGCCCTACATAAGAGGCACTACAGACAAAATTAGTAAGATTCTATACAGACACCACATCAAGACTGCCTTCAAAACAGACAGAAAAATAGCAGCCATCCTCAGGAACCCCAAAGACAAAATTGACCTGGAAAACCAAGGCATATATGAAGTCCCCTGTGCATCATGCCCGGCCACATACATTGGACAGACCAATAGAAGAATAAGCACCCGCCTAGATGAACACAAAAATGCAGTCAAAAAGCTGGAACACACTTCCTCACTTGTCCAACACATGGAAGCCACAGGTCATAACATCAACTTCAATGGCACCAAAACCCTAGCCACCATAGAAAATCCCAGCCACAGAATCATCAGAGAAGCCATAGAGATTGAAAAAAGACCAGAAAGCATGAACAGAAGAGATGATTCCACCAGGCTGTCAATCATTTGGAAGCCTGCACTCACAAACAAAAAAATCTCCACACCACAAGCCAGGCAAACACCTGGGCACAAACAGATCCCCCCTGATACCTCCAGCTCAAACACACCCCAACCAGGCACCCAGATGAAACCCAGCTTCCTAACGAATGATAGCCGTCCATTTACCCGAAGCCAAGCTGCACTAAAGGCCTCCAATAAAGTAACACAATGTTGCCAGCCAATCAAGATACAAAAAGAGCCCCCCCCAAAAAAAAAACAGACAGAAGATACTAGTAGCAGAACACAGCAAGCTCCAAGACCAATAAACACAGACCAAGACTCTCAACCAATCAGGAGGAAGAAAAAACCATTCTGACACAGCAATAGGCTGCCCCAAATTTAAATCTGAAACCACTGTAAAAGTCTGACTCACAAACACCATACAGAAGCCTGATGATGGCAGATGAGATTCTGCTGAAACGTTGCTACAACTTTAAAAGCACCACGTGGGAAAATACCCGAACAAAGCTGAATGCCAGACATGTAAGTACCCGCGAAAACTTAAGAAAACATATATATGCATATGTATATGTATATGTATATGTATATATATGTATATATATGTATGTATATATATGTATATGTATGTATATATATATGTATATATGTATGTATATACATATGTATATATGTCTGGCATTCAGCTTTGTTCGGGTATTTTCCCACGTGGTGCTTTTAAAGTTGTAGCAACGTTTCAGCAGAATCTCATCTGCCATCATCAGGCTTCTGTATGGTGTTTATATATACAACTGTGAAAGTCTGACTCACAGACAAACACAATACAGAAGCCTGATGATGACAGATGAGATTCTGCTGAAACGTTGCTACAACTTTAAAAGCACAACTATAATGACGTGGGAAAATACCCGAACAAAGCTGAATGCCATACATGTAAGTACCCGTGAAAACTTAAGAATATACATATACATATACATATACATATACATATACATATACATATACATATACATATACATGATGAACACTATACAGAAGCCTGATGATGGCAGATGAGATTCTGGTGAAACGTTGCTACAACTTTAAAAGCACAACTATAATGACGTGGGAAAATACCCGAACAAAGCTGAATACTATATATATATATATGTATATATATATGTTTTCTGAGGTTCTCGCGGGTATTTGCATGTGGATCTTTGGTTATTCGGGTTTTCTCCCACGTAAGATTGGAAGTATCTAGGCAACGTTTCCAGGCTGTTGAGGTGTGTGAGGAAGTTGTTCAGTTTTTTTTTCCCTTTCCCGTGTGGCCAGATTATGAAGGTGTCATCTACGTATCTGAGCCAGAGTTTGGGTTTGTGATCATATTTTTTTCTAGAGCTTGTATTTCAAAGTGTTCCATGTAGAGGTTAGCGATGACAGGTGAGAGGGGTGATCCCATGGGTGCTCCTTCTATTTGTTTGTATTTTTGTCCGTTGTAGGTGAAGTATGTATTGGATAGGCAGTGGTTGGTCAGATCTAGGATGTGCTTGGGGGGGTTGTATTTGTTTTGGATGGCTGTCAAGGCTTATTTTATTGGCACTTGGGTGAAGAGGGATATGACATCGAAGCTCACTAGTAGGTCACTGGGTTGTAAGTTTTGTTTCTTTATGATCTCGATGAACTGGAATGAGTTTCTTACGTGTGAGTTGATGGATTCTGCATAGGGCTGTAGTTGTTTGGCGAGAAATTTGGCTAGGTTTTGTAGAGGTGAGCCTATGGAGCTGGCCAAGGATTTCCAAGGCTGGAGAGATAAGTTTAAAAGAGTGGGAGAGGAGAAGACAAAAGCTTCTTTAGCAACTCTCCTGCAATCCAAATGGTTGCGGTGGGAAATCAAGATGGGGGGGGGATGGCTCAGGAAGCAGAAATGCAGTAGGAATCTTGGACTCCTCTGATATTTATTCTGACAAGAGCATATGTACATTGCATTGAGCTTGCAGTTGCATTGAGTTTGCAGTTGGGAACCTGATGCATAGGCACGCCTCGCCCCGAAGCAGCTGGGGACTGTGTCCTCTAGGGAGCTTTCGATGGGCAGATAGAAGCGGTGAGGGGAGTGTGTGTGCATGCTCGCCCCAGGCCGCTTCTACCAGCCGATTGAAGTGGCTGTTGAACGCGCTTGGGGAGCTCCCCTCTTGGAAAAGAGTCTGCCCTAAAGGCGAGGGGACAGGGGCAGCCACGCCTCACCCGAAGCAGCTGGGGACTGTGTCCTCAAGGGAGCTTTCGTTGGGTAGATAGAAGCGGTCTCGTGGCGAGGGGAGTGTGTGTGTGCGCTTGCCCCAGGCCGCTTTTACCAGCCGATCGAAGTGGCTGGTGATTCTGCCTTCAATACCTATCAGGGTATTCTAGCCTAGGCTACCTGCAGGGCACTCCTAAAGGCATGTTTTCTCCCCCCCACCCCCCCTTTCCCCCCCTTTCTCTTCACCTCGTGTAGTTCTAACGAACGAACGATGTGAGAAATGGCGGGGAAACGCATGCTTTTAAACGCATGCTTTTAATTTAGGGGCGGGGCTTAATTTAATCTCCTGTCAATAAAACATGGTGGGGCTTCCACCAATAGGAGAAACATGGTATATATATATATATATATATATTTGTTTTCTTAAGTTTTCGCGGGCACTTACATGTCTGGCATTCAGCTTTGTTCGGGTATTTTCCCATGTTATAGTAGTGGTGCTTTTAAAGTTGTAGCAATGTTTCAGCAGAATCTCATCTGCCATCATCAGGCTTCTGTATAGTGTATACAGAATCCACTATACAGAAGCCTGATGATGGCAGATGAGATTCTGCTGAAACGTTGCTACAACTTTAAAAGCACCACTATTATGACGTGGGAAAATACCCGAACAAAGCTGAATGCCAGACATGTAAGTACCCGTGAAAACTTAAGAATGAATATATATATGTGTGTGTGTGTGTGTGTGTGTGACCAACCACTGCCTAACCAACACATACTTAATCCACAATGAACAAAGATACAAACAGATAAAAGGAGCACCTATGGGATCACCCCCTCACCTGTTATCGCTAATCTATATAGACATGGAACACTTTGAAACCAACGCTCTAGACAAATCCGAACACAAACCCAAACTCTGGCTTAGATACGTAGATGACACTTTCGTAATTTGGCCACACGGGAAAGAAAAACTGGACAACTTCCTCACACACCTCAATAGCCTACACCCCAAAATACAGTTCACCATGGAAACAGAAGCCAACAACCAACTTCCCTCCCTGGACATCCTAATTTACAAAAAACCCAATGGCTCCCTAGGACATACCATCCACCGGAAGAAAACACACACCAACCGCTACTTAAACGCACAATCCCATCACCACCTTGGACAGATCAACTCCATAGCCAAGACCCTCATCTCCAGAACCAAACGCCTAGCCAACAAAGACCACCTGAGAACAGAATTACACACCTTCACTAACATATTAATTTCCATTGGTTTTCAGGTGGGACAGCACAAGTCTTCCAAATATTTTCATAACTACAGATGTTAGAGCAACTGGTCTGTAGTCATTCAGTTCCTTGATGGAGGGCTTCTTTAGCACTGAGATGATGGTAGAATGTTTGAAGCAGGAAGGAACATAGCACATCTCTAGTGATCTAGTTCAGCTCAGCCATTAATATTGATAGCAATCTTTTACATTTCTGTTTAGAATATTTCCATCTTTTAACAAACATTACCTAATAATATCAGTTTTCATTCACTTTAATCACCTATATTTTATATTTTACTCATTACTGTCTTTAAACAAAAAGCAAAACAATAGTCATTAGCAGTAGTCAATAAAATTATTATTTTTATTCAAATTCATCCTGTCAACTGATATTAAAAATCTTCCATGTTTCTTTTCAATTATATACCTTTTTAAAAATCATTGAGAGTCTTATTCTCTTATCCTCTTTGTTTCCTTTAATTCCTAACAAATATTCCATTACATATCAATGCCAATTTTATGTCACTTTAATTATCTATCATATTTTCTAACTATTTTCTATTTCTAGTATAACAATGTTATCTCATATACCCTTGCAGAATCCTCTCTTTAAATTAAATTTTTAACCATTGTCCCTGTGTCTTTTAAATAGGCTTATACCTTTAATTCTTGTACATTTTTCCTGTTTCTCTATATCTTGTTTCTGACCTTTATAACTTCTTTTCCTTTCCATCTTCCCTCTCTTCTTCTCCCTCCCCTTTTTGTTCTCTTTTCTATCTAATTCTTCCTTCTGTGATCCTCCCTTCTGCTTCTTCCTAATCTTAGTTACTTTTGAAATTATTCTTTTTTTTTAGTTGTTGCTTCAAGTCTTAAGTTTTTAACTCCCCCCCCCCCTTTCCCTTTTTCACCCTGCTTAAAATTGCTTGGTCATTAAAGATGGCTTCTTCTTTGTCCCGCCCTTCTTTTTCTGCAAGCATTTCTTGCTCTTTTTCATAGTTCAAAATCTCCATTTCTAAAAATTGAAATATGAAGCCAAAATATCCTCATCCCTCTTGTGCTTCTTCTTTTTGTCCTTTAAGTCTCATTTTAGCTCTTCAAGGAGTGATGCCATTTTAAAGATTTTTAAACAACTCCCAATTGATTTTATTTTGTTTCATTAGGATCCACCATCCAAAATTCCAGGAATCACTCAATAATCCAAAGCTGTTTCTTGCTTCTTTTCTCACTTTCTCTTTCCAGGGGCTTTGTTATCTTGTAACAAAGTTTCAGCTACAATGTGTCCTTTAGAAGTCTTGTTAAAATTCCACTATCAATTCTTTTTACTTGCAGGTGGTCTCCTCCATTTTTCCAGATTCTACCCTCTTTTTTTCCCCTCTGCTTTCTTTCTTTTCAAAATTTTTAAATTATCCAAGAGTCTTTATCCCTTTGACACTTTATTTTCAGCTAAAAATAGTCTGTTAATATCAAAGTGGATTAATATCAATTTCTTGTTTAGTTCTCTTCTTCTTAACGTTCAAAGTCAATCAGAGTTGTCAGTGTGAGAGAAAAAAAACCAGTTCTTTTTCCTTTGCCTTTCTCTTTCACTGCTTTAAAAATATTTTTTAGGAATAGTATTAGTCTTTGTAATTCAAGCTCCAGGAACCTTAAATAGATGTTTCCTCTGTTCAACCCAATCAGTGAAAGTTTCTCCTTTAAACTTCCTCCTGCACAATCTTGTCCTGTTGGGTTCTTTTTTAAAGTGGCCATTTCTGACCACTGCTACAACCACCTTTGGGAAAGGGAGTAATGGCCAGCCGAGGAGGAGAGATGCAGCTCTCCTCAACCCTGCTGGTGGTCTCCCTCTTCTTCACCACCTCTATAGGATGGCTTCAGCCCCAAATCCAAGCGGCTCGGGGTGCTCCAGCAGTGAGCACGGATTGAAACCACACATGATCGCGGATTTTGGTCCATTGCCAAAGAAGCCCAAACTGGAAGTCTCCTTTTTCTGAATTCCTAAATGGCTTTATTTTCAATATCAAAGGTGATAAATCAGGACTTAAGGGGAGTTTAACATGTTGAATATCTCTGCAGTCTTGGGAGGGCAAGAGCAAACATGATTGTTCTCAAAGGACCTATTACTAGGGAAGACCCTTCCCCACCTCCATTTGAATGTAAACCGTGATACAAACTCACATATATTATTTCGGCTGGGTTTATATGAAGTTGTCTTTATCTTTATCTCATGCCATCCCCTTAGTAAGTAATACATTCATAAGCAACACTTAGCTTTACCAGTGCTAAAATATATTTCCCCCCTTAAACTAACAAAATTCAACAACCACAAGGTATACAAAATGTATTGTTATTCACCAACCAGTATGAAAAAGGCACTCGTGAGTCATTCTAGGATAATAATCCCTCTAATGCCCTTATCTCCTGCCATTCCTAAAGAGTGTCTTCCTAAAGAGTTAGACTCCAGTGCTGGTGATCCTTCTAATTTGCATAGATGTGGTAGAGGTGTGTTTCTTTGCATGGAGGTTAACAGAAAACAGAATCACAGAGCTGGAAGGGGTATTGGAGGTCTTCTAGTCCAACCCCCTATTCAAGCAGGAAACCCTATTTCATTTCAGACAAATGGTTGCCCAATTTCTTCTTAAAAACCTCCAGTGTTGGAGCACCCTCAACTTCTGGAGGCAAGTTGTTCTACTGATTAATTGTTCTCTAAGGAAATTTATCTGTAGTTCTAGGTTGGTTCTCTTCTTAATTGTTTTCCATCCATTGCTTTTCTCCTGCCTTCAGGTGCTTTGGAAAATAGATTGACCCCTCTTCTTCTTTGTGGCAGCCCCTTAGATATGGAAACACTGCTGTCACATCATTCCTAAATCTTTCTTTTTCATGCAACCATTCTTTGTATGTTTTAACCTCCAGTTCCTTAATCATTTTTACTGCTCTCCTCTGCACTCTTTCTAGGGTCTCAACATCTTTTTTATATTGTGGTGACCAAAACTGGATGCAAAATTCCAAGTGGGGTGTTACTGAGGCATAAAAAATGGTATTAACACTTTGCGTGACCTTGATTCTATCCCTCTGTTAATGCAGCCTTGGACTGTGTTGGCTTTTGGGGGGATTGCAGCACATTGCTGGCTCATATTTAAGTGATTGTTCACTAGGACTCTAAGATCCCTCTCACAGTTACTACTATTGAGCCAGATACTACGACTTATTCAGTACCTGAGCATTTGTTTTTTCTTGCCTAAATATAGAACTTCACTTTTCTCACCATTGAATTTCATTTTGTTAGATAGTGCCCAATCTTCAAGTCTGTCGAAATCCTTCTATATCTTGAACCTATCTTCTGGAGTGTTGGCTATTTGTGCCCTTGTCTAAATCATTGATGAAGATATTGAAGAGTACAGTGTCTAAGACAGAGCCTTGGGGTACCCCACTGTATACTTCCCTCCACGTAGATGCAGTTCCGTTAAGGACTACATGTTGAGTGCAATTGGTCAGCCAGTTACAAATTCATTGTTCTTTTACATTATTTAGCAACCACATTTCATGCAAATGACCCTGCTTCTGTCTACCTGTGCAATACAATATGATCTGCAGCTGTTATTATCTGACCTCTGAATGGTGAAAAGAGTTGATGACCAAGTATATTCAAATAAGGCTCAATTGCACAACAGCATTAGAATAATCAGCCAATAGAGCTCTTAAGAACTTTAACTCAGTAATTCTTAACAGAGCCATGGGGACATTAAAGGAGCCTCCCCAAATTACCTTTGGCAATTGGGTGTCCCTTGGCAAACAGCGTTGTTACTTGCAAATCCTTTCAACTCTGAGGCACCCTCCAGTTAGCTTTGCTGGTGTTTCTGGTATGAATAGGGACAGAACAGATCGATGCTGAAGATGAAGGGATGAATCCAGCTACTGCCTTGCTTATCACACCCTGCAAATGCATAATCAGCTTAATTACAAACAAAACCATTGGGCACTGATGCACAAGGGAGCCTGATTGAGAGTGATAATGAGGTCAGAAAATGTAATGCTTGTATATATTTTATCCTGACATAAAGGAAGGTTGACTGTGCCTTAATTTCTGAAAAGGCACAGAGAAACAGAAGGGAAGGATTTCCTTCTGATATTATCTTGCTCAATGTGAATGTTTTAAATAGGCCAACAGGTAAGGTCTAAAAATATTTTGGGATTGGGAAAAGTCACTGACAGACTCAAAGGGAAAGGCAGAGGCTATTATTTTGGAGCAGCTCAGTCCACAGTGTTAATCCACTGTGTTAGTCCACAGCAAAAGCTGTGCTTCCTATTTATTTAAGTCACAAACTTGGGTAATGCAGAAGTTAACCCCAGCAAATTCTCGGTCTCATTTGAATCCTTAATTAGTTACAGTAGGAAATGACTACTGTCACTGGTTTTTCTATCTATAGCAACCAATTTCCATTTTATTTTCCACTGAAACAGGGGGAGTTTCTTCATCTCATTCCAGATCCTTCTTTTTTTATTTTTTTCAGAGTATCTAATTTGGTCCTTTCACATGACTTGTGTATGTCTGTTTGAAAAGATTTCTAAAGGAAACTCTCGTTTTTTCCCCTTTCCCAGAGGATATGTTGTCAATATGGACTGGGAGAAAGGAGAAGGTCATGCATTTCCATATTTTATTTTTGCTGCATCATGTTCTGAAGTTGAGATTGACTGCCTCACTGGTGATCATAAGGTAAGTCCATCATAATCTCCATTTTTCTGCTCAACCATGGGATAGCCTATGGGGTGATTAAGTAGCCCTCCTGCCTTTTAGGTTTGAGTGATCAGAAAATTTTGTGCTGGAGCAATGCTCAACCACCGAACATTTTGAAGGATAAACATGGAGAGATCATAACATACATCAGCAAGTATTTCAAAGATATCAACAATTGGCCACTCAGGTTGGGGAACTTTTGCAATTACTGGCTCAATTAAATCAAAACCTATTTCAACTGGATACTGCCAAATGCCAGGTCATCTCCTACAGATATGGGGAGGAAGCAGTTGTCTGAAATATCCATGTTGTGTCTCGTCAAAGAAGGCTGCACCAAACTGGGGAAAGTTTTATAAGGTATGTAGTCAACACTATAAAACAATCTTTGTGGAATTAGACAATGCCACCAGAGAATCCATGATCTAGGAAAGGGAGTGTATGTGGAAAGCTCCAAGTTCAGTCTTTGGCACAGACAATGTTAGGCGAAATGGGAAATGTGCAAAGGCATCTTTTTCAGGTAGGTGGTTTCTTAGCAGGAGACGGGAAATGTTTTGGTGGCTGGGGGCCTGTGTATAAGATGGATTAGGGAATGAAGATCCTCACTGGGTGGAACATTAATGCAACTGGGGAATAGGGTGATGTCCATAGACAAGACTAGTTTTCAGAGGGGAAGAGGAGGGGGTTGTTTTTTTTAAGTATGTTACCTTTAGCATAGATGTTATGCCACAGTTTTCCATATGTCGCATCACAAAATAATGGAAGATTGCCACTGTGAGAAAGAGCATCAGAGCCTGCAAAAAGGGATTCTACAGGTCCGTGCTGCCCTAAAACAACCAGGTCCCCATTTGCACACCATACAATGGCCTCTCCTCACCTGATGCTGTTTGGAATTTATTTATATAAATTCCAATCACATCATAGAGCATACACCTTCTACTAGATCTGGGCAAAGCAGTGACAGCCAAGTAGAGACAATGGGAGAGATGCAGCCCCACGACTAGCCTGCCCTCATGTCATATAGGACTTTGTAAGTGATAATTAGCACCTTTTATCACACCAGAAAGCCTACTGGAATCCAGTGCAGCTTTTGGAGCAGAAGTGTTATATGAGAAATTAACAAAAAATGTCAAAGACTGCCCACGCAGCTGCTCCCTGGAGCAGCTCAGCTTCCAAGTCCTGTTCAAGTGCAGCCTCAGGTGTGACTGAAATCAGCAGAAACAAATCTTAGCAACATCTCTCTCTCTCTGTGATAGGGTCATTTGGTGTTGCTTCTGATTTAAGGAACAGATTGTAACTGCTAAATGAGATGTAAAGAAAGATATTTTACGTATCTTTTCATTTTTCTTCCTTTTTATTATTGTAAGTCACCTATAGTAGCTCTAGAGTATTTGCCTTTATAGATGGCAAATAAATTTAATTTCAATTTAATAAATAAAATTAATTTACCTACAGATGTATAATACCGTATTATAATAAATATTACCTGTGTGGTCATAATAGTATAAAAATTTTAATGCTATTAACTGTTGCGTATCTCATCTCATCAATTGAATGAGTTGCTATGGTTGTGAAGGGCTCTGACTGTTCAGGATAAGGTAGTCAACAATAGATTAAAACAGTACAGCTTCTGTGGGAAAAGGAAACACAGAATTAAATGTGAGGAAAATATCATCATGGACAATTTCATCTTGTGGGCAAATAACGTAAGCTTATTAAGGACATCACATGCTAGAAATGAAAAGCAGCTATCAACACAATTATTGATTCAAGCAAAGCATTGGTGATTTCCAAAGGTATATTAGTCTGCAAGAAAGCTGGTTATTTTCAACATAAATGTGACACTGATTAAAAAAAGCACTTGAAAAATAGCTGCATATTCTTCTGTTATATATTAAAATGTTTCTCTTATCCGTCTTCTTGAACACATATACTATGTAGAATTTTAGTGGAGTCTTACATGTGTGCATTCTTTAATGAATAAAGATTGAATAACTTGACATTTTTGACAGCCTTTTATTAGAAATACTGCCTTAATCTAAAGGTAATTCTCACAATTTAGGTCTTTTAAGAACCAATTCCCTAATTGCAATACTGGGATTATTATAAAAGCTTTATGTTCAATCTCAGCACTATTCTCATTACAGCAAAGATGACATTACTATGAAAAGAACAAATCCATTCTGATATATTGAACAGTGGTCTTCACTTCCAGCCTTGAAAGCTTACTATTAATAGCGAAGTAATGAGGTTTTAATTCCAAATCACATGAGAAGTTAACATTATGGAAGAATCCAATTTGAAAATTCAGGGGAAATGTTTAACTAAAATATGTTTATACAAGGAATCAATAACTTTGATGAAACTTGATTGCTTTAAAGACTTTGAGACATTGTAGATTGATTATAAGTTATCTACATTTGCTTGACAATATATATAATTGAACATCTGCTAACCAAGTAATATGGTCTGAGTACACCAGTAATTTTGGGATGCGAGAGCAAAAAACAACCAGTAAAATAAAAAAGTTATAGAATTTGTCATCTCACAAAGAGTTTTGGCTCTTTCAAGCTGGGGACATAGCAAAGAGGATAATCTTATGCAAATGGAAATGTATTTCCTGGTATTAAGAAAAGGAAAGTCTCCTTTAACAATAGGAAGAGAAAGCATATGTTTCTATATGGTCTACATTTAATGTTAAATTTAAGGATTGCATTTGTATTATCAGTAGTAACTATGGATATTTTTTCCTGTTAATTAGGTCTTTAGTCACATTCTAAACTCATTTTTTTCTTTTCACCATATGAACATATGAAATGAATTTTCAAATGAAATTTCACCATATGACATATGAAATGAATGAATTGATCTTTTCTCTCTTTGTGCTGTAGTTTTTTTTAATGTCCTTTTAAAAAATAAATAAAAGTCCCTGCTAGCACACATGTGAAATTAGATCAATGATTGTACAGTTTTATTGTAAACCAGCCATACCAACATCACTTGAAACAGACAATGTTTGTTTTGGTAGACCTAAGAATAGAATAGAATTCTTTAGTATAGAATATAATTATTTATTGGCCTAGTGTGATTGGACACACAAGGAGTTTGTCTTTGGTGCATATGCTCTCAATGTACATAAGAAAAAATAAAATACATTAATAAAGAATCATACGATACAACACTTAGTGATAGTCATAGGCTACTAATAAGCATCAAATCATACTAAGAAACAAATAAAACAATATAAATTGTAAACATATAAGCAACACGGTTATAGCCATAAGTGGGGATAGGTAATAGGAAGGATGAGAATAATAACAGTAATACAGTTTTATTAAGTAGTTAGACAGTGTTGTGGGAATTAGTTGTTCAGCAGAGTGAAGACATTCAGGGAAATACTGTCCTTGTGTCTAGCTGTTCTGGTATGCAATGCCCTATAGCATCGTTTTGAGGGTAGAAGTTGAAACAATTTATGTCCAGGATGTGAGGGGTCTGTAGATATTTTCACAGCCCTTTTTGACTTGTGCAGTATACAGATCCTCAATGGAAGGCAGGTTGGTAGCAATTGTTTTTTCTGCAGTTTTAATTATCCATTGAAGTCTGTGTCTGTCTTGTTTGGTTGCAGAGCCAAACCAGACAGTTATAGAGGTGCAGATGACAGACTCAATAATTCCTCTATAGAACAAGCCACGGTCATCCCCATCTTCAAAAAGGGAGATCCCAGCCTAGTTGAAAATTACAGACTAATCTCCTTATGCTGTGTCACCTGTAAAGTCATGGAATCAATTATTAACAAATCCATTATCCACCACTTAGAGACAACCTACTCTCTAATAAACAATTTGGTTTCAGAAAAAACTATTCTGTAATCTGCAACTCTTACACTGCAAAAACATATGGACTACACAACTCGATCAGGGTAAAGCAATAGACACAATTTACATAGACTTTTATAAAGCCTTTGATTCAGTGGTACACAACAAACTGCTAAAACTAAAATCATATGGATAAGCGCACCAACATGCCCACCGTCCCTGTCCTATTGTTTCTTTTATTTTTCTTATATGTACACATTTCATGTATTCATAACTATGTTTTTACTTATACCTATTCTCTTATAAGTGATTGACAAATCAAAATAAATAAATAAAATTGAATCAGCAGTTCTTTGGACAGTTTGATCTGAGTTGGTGCAGAAAGAACATTCTTTGTTGTGCTTTATTGATGACATTTTTGATGTTAGATGCCCATTTTAAGTCTTGAGATATGATAGAATCTAGACATTTGAAGGTCTCTACTGTTGATACTGTGTTGTCTAGTATTGTAAGAGGTGGTTGTATAGGAGGGTTTCTCCTAAAATCTACCACAATTTCTATAGTTTTAAGTGTATTTAGTTTTAAGATTGTTCTGGTTGCACCATAAGGCTAGTTGTTCAACCTCCTGTCTGTGTGCAGATTCATCGCTGTCTCGAATGAGACCAATCATTGTTGCATCATCTGCAAACTTCAGTACTTTAACAGAGAGCTCTTTTGAGATGCAATCATTGCTATATAGTGAGGTGGAGAGAGCACACAGCCTTGGGGGGGCCCTGTACAATTAGTACAGGTATCTAATGTGATTTTGCCTAGCTTCACCTGCAGCTTCCTGTCAGGAAGCTTATGATCCATTTACAAGTGTGATTAGGTACAGCTAGCTGATTTAGTTTCATTAGAAAAAGTATCTGGAATGATGGCATTGAATGCTGAGCTGAAATCTACAAAGAGGACCCTTGCATAGGTCTTTAGAGATTCAAGATAGCTCTGGCTTCTGGAGGGGGGGAGTACTTCATTGAAAAACTTAAAACATTTAAAGCAGGGATAAATATTGGCCACTTTTGTTTTTCTAACATTTGCTCCCTCTGCCATAAAGAGTTAAGTTGCAAAATTGGCAAAGCAATCTGCCTTCTGTTTATTTTTTGTTGAAAGATTGATGTGCCATTTTTTACTTATATTTTTTTCTACAGTGCAGCTTAAGTCAAGTGGATGAACAACCTAATTTATTTATTTATTGAATTTATATTGCCATCTATTTGCTCATTGGGACATGAGGCAGCTTACAGAATGTAAAACCATATTTAAAATAAAAACCAATAAAAACTAACACAAAGAATCAAATAAATTAATAATGTACAATAGAATAAAATCTGGGACAAAATAAATAAAAAGCACCCCCAACTCCCACCCCACCCCCACTCCGATGACAGCAGATCACACAAGCCATTTGATGGGCTCCATCCTGCTCTGGGTTCCCCAGGCCCGCTGGCAGAGCCAGATCTTCAGTGCCTTCCAGAAGAGTATTAGAGAAGGTGCCATTCTAATTTCTGGGGTAATGATATTCCAGAGAGGAAGCCACCACGGAGAAGGCCCTTCTGGGTTCTACCAGGTGTATCTCCCTTAGGCTTAGGCTTAGGGTTAGACTCCCTGCTCTAATGGGTTGGATAAATATGACTGGCAAGAGACGTTCCCTCAGATAATCTGGTCCCAAGCCATGGAGAGCTTTAAAGGTGACCAGAACCTTGAATTGCACCTGGAAGTAAATCGGCAACCAATGCAGGTCTTGCAGGAGAGGTGAAACAGGTGCACACCGGGGTCTGCACAAAACCATGTAGACCTGCATTTTGAACCAACTGGATCTTCCGGATGTTTTTCAAGGGCAGCCCATGTAAAGCGCGTTGCAATAATCAAGACGGGAAATGACTAGGGCATGAGTGACTGAGTAGGGACCGTTGGTCCAAGAAAGGGCATAACTGGTGCACAACCTGCAGTTGCGCAAAGGCCCTCCTGGCCACGACTGCCACCTACTCTTCCAACAGGAGTCATGAATCCAGGAAAACCACTAGATTATACACAGGTTCTGTTTGGGATAGTGCCACCCCATCCAAGACCAAAGGTGGCAATTCTCCCTGAACCAACGAACTCCAGACCCAGAGCCACTGAGTCTTGCAAGGGTTTAGTTTCAACCCATTGCTCCCCATCCAGCCCCTAACAGCCTCCAGGCACTATGAGAGGGAGGACACAGCACATGCCAAGACATACAGCTGGGTTTCATCAGCATATTGGTGATACCTCAGTCCACGGTGACGGATGATCTCACCCAGCGGTTTCATATAAATGTTGAGCAGAAGCGGAGAGAGTACTGAACCTTGGGGAAATCTCATAAAGCAGTGGGCAAGGGCTGAATCTCTCCTCTATTAAAACTGACAGAGCAGTCACTGAGGAAGTGAACCAGGACAGTACAAGGCCTGCTACTCCCATTCCCTCAAAGCCACCCCAGGAGAATCCCATAGTCAGTGGTATTGAAAGCCGCTGAGAGATCAATTAGAGCAAGGATGGATGCACTACCCCCATCCTGCTCCCATCAGAGGCCATCCAAGTGTGACTAATGCCATTTCTGTCTAAATCCACACCTGAATCCCAACTGGTAGGAGATAATCCGTTTCATCCAGAAACCTCTGGAACTGCTGCGCGACCACCTTCTCAACAACTTTCCCCCAAAACAGAAGATTGGAGACAGGTTGGAAATTATTCAACTGGGTGGAGTCAAGAGATGGTTTCTTTTTTTAAAAAAAACCAAATTTTATTAATTTTACAAAAACAGTGCACAAACAATCAAAGCATAACAGCTTATAAATTCTTTTCTTTAAAAAAAATAGTAATAATTAAAGAAGAAAACCAATAGAACATAATGATTCCAAATTATAATATCAATATTTACTTTATCGGTTTCCGGTTCCGCGTGGCTTCGGTGGCAGCAGGAATTCGCGACTGTTCGCAATTCCTACTGCGCTTGCCGCCGAGGTACCCCCGATCCAAATGGGTCAGGGGGATATGGCTGCCCTGTAGGGACAGCCAAAGAGAGAGGGGAGCCGGACAGGGGGTTGGGGGTGTCGCAGACCCCCTCCTCGTCCGAAAAAAACCCTTTTTCCCGAGGTGGTGGAGCGGCGGTCAGTAATGGCCGCCACGAAGAAGCCTGCAACCGGGTAAGATCGTGCTGGAGGAAGCAAGAAAAGTGAAAGTGCTGGCTGAGCCGGGTCAATCAACATCTTTTAAACTCGCTGGAACTGAACTGTCTGAATTGCTGGAGGATACATTGTATCCCTAAGAAGAGTGGAAAGCGGCGGAGAAGCTCTTAAAGGGAACTTTTTTTTTTCTTCACTCTCCCACCCCATAGAAACAGCAGATGAAGATTTGAAATTTATTTGGGCACTGAAGGTGAACTATTTTGAAAGTTGAAGTCAAGGGATAAAAGACTTCTTGGACATTGGACTTAAAAATTTAAGGAATTGGAAAACCCTTATTAGAGGTATGGATTTCTGATCATTTAAAAATTGATGTTGCAAGTGGGAAGGGAGAGGAAAAAAATTGGAGCAGAAGCTGAAAAAGGAGGAGATTGCCTAGAATCCCAAAGAAAGATATATGGTAATTGGACCTCTTTGATTAAACAGTAACCCCAGAAAGAGAAAGAGAAGAAGGAAGAAAAGTATTAATTTTTGGAACTTTTTTTGAACTATTTTTGATTAAAAATACTTGGGTGGTTGTTTTGGGAAAAGTTTCTCTTTTCATGATGGCATCGCTTGTGGATGAACTAAAGACTGAATATCAAAAATATAAAAAGGTAGATGGAAGATACTTTGGGCACTTTATTTCAATTTTTAGAAATGGTGTTATGTACTTATGAAAAGTTGACTATGCAGCAGAATGACTGGGACAAAGAAGAAGAGGAAGAAGAAGCCATCTTTGATGAACAATGGGTTTTTTTCGGGGAGGAGGAGAAAGAGGATAAAAAAAAGGGGATTTTAAGAATTGAAAAAACAACCAAAAAAGAGAAAAATGAGAGGAAAGGTGGAAGCAAGGTTAGAAAGCAATGGAAAGGGAGTAAGAAAAGGGAGGAGGAGAGACAAAGGGGTAAAAAGGGCAAGGAGAATAAGCAAGAGAGAAAGGAGGGGAGGAGAAGCCTCAATGGTGGGAAGCAAGATCTAAAGAAAAAAAGCTTATTTAGAGACAATGGGTGAAGGATTAAAAAAGGGGGGAATTCTGGAAGGTACATAAGATTGTGTTTTTTTATGTGTATTTAGAGTAGAATCTTTCTTATAAAATTTATTGTGTAATTTTAGAATGTACTAAACAGAATCCCAAGAAAAATTGTTATATGAAGTACTTTTAAGTTAGGGTAATGAGTTAAAGACGTTACTCCAATTGGTGTATAGGAGAAGTATAGTAAAAGAAAAAAGATGGATAGTTGGAAATAGAACAAAGAATGTTATTGAAAATGGTAATAAGATAGGAAAGGATATATAAAGTGAATATGATGTGTAAATTTCGTCTGTGTGAAGAGTTTTAACTCAGGATCAAGCAGCTTTCAGAAAAGATGTTTTAAGTTTTGTTATGTTTTCTGCGTTTTGTATGTTGATAAAAGGCAATAAAATTTTAATTAGCAAGAAATAATTTGGATGAAAAGGAGAAGTTGGGATAAGATATGAAGTTAAATAGATAAAGAGATGGTTTCTTAAGAAGAGGGTGAACCACAGCCTCCTTAAAGTGCTGGAGCACTGTCTGTCCCCCACCCGTAGGGAAGCACCCACCTTTCACTTCCTGGGAAGCTTTCACAAGCCAGGAGGGACATGGTCTAAATAAAACACAGGTATTTGTGGGCATATTCCCTAGGATCCTGTCCACTTCCTCAGGAGCAACAGGGTCAAACTATTCCCAGATAATAGGGCAAGAACCTGCCTCAGAAGCTTCCACCAGACTAGCAACCACACCGGCATCTAACTGGGAATGAAGGAGAGCGATTTTGTCTTCCAGAAAATTTCTCAGTGCGCCCCTTCAGGTGGACCTCAATCTCCTCCTTCCCCAGAAGACAGCTCACCTTAAAGAGGGTCACTAGGTGATTATCTGCAGACACAATTAGTGTAGAAAAGTATTTACACTTTGCCGCATGAATCGCCCTGAGGTAGGCCTTAATAGCTCTTACCTGTGTTTGATCGAGTTCATCCCATCTTCCGTTAGCGCCACTCTAGACGTCTCCTTATGTGTCTAATACTTAATACCACATAATGAATCACAGAATTAGAATCCTGATCATAACTTGATACCTCCCCCTTGTTAATAAGAACTTTGTTAATATTTTATTATTAATAATTTGTGCCACTGCATGAAGACGTGTATGGCTACATAGCCACATATACTGCTAAATTTACTTCTCAAGTAAATTCTCGAGTACACTGCTTGGAAGGGAGCAAGGTATACAAAAAAAATCCACATTGCAGCATCCTTACAGCATTTATTACAGCATGGCCATTGTAGATTTGCAGAGTGGATATCAACTTTTATAGACTTGATGGACTCTACCCATTTCTTTCCAGGACAGCTGTGCAACTTAAGATGCTATTCCATATATAGTGCTCTTCTTCGCAGAAAACTTGTGAACAGATCGTTTTCCTGAGCAGGAAAGGCAGATCTCAACTGATGAAAAGAGCAGCCCGATCCTTTTCTCATCGGGCGCCTGGTGCTAACTTCTGGGCGTGCCAGCATGCAGGAAAGCCCCGGGGGACAGACTGGACTCTCAGTTACGTCTAGATTGTTATTAGGTGGCCTTAGCCAACCAGGCGCTTTCCAATTTACACCGGCCACGTTGGCTGGGAACTGTGTCCGCCGACCCTTTTGTAGAAAATTGGATTTCTTATAGTCAGATTCACACAGTGGAACGAGACGAGATCCCGGGAGACAGTGAGTTCTGCTTCCGCCTAACGGACAAAGCGAGCTGCGTGTCCTTGGGCCAGTCCCCCACCGCTTCCCCAGTCCTAGGAACCAAGAAAGAGCAAGCCATTCCCGAAACCTTGCCAAGAAAACTGCAGGGACTTGTCCAAACAAATAACAACGACAGATCTGCTGTAGGCCTCCCCTTGTCCTTTTCCATGGCGGAAAAGTAACAAATGAAGCGCGGCTGTTGGTCACGCTTGGGTATCACCTCCCAGCCATTAGTGACGAAGGCACGAAGGACTTTTTTTCCCCGGAGGAGAGCCTTCAACAGTAAGCTCTCGCGTCATTTCTGTTTCTCGCGAGAGGTTGAGAGGGAGGAGCCTGAAGATACAACTGCCTCAAGCCACCCCCCTCCGTCCTCCTCGCGTCGCTGGTAAAGCTCGTGCTCCTTGGACGTTCCTTTCCTGCCTTAAAAGTCGGTGAGGCTCGAGACGAAGTGGGGAGGCGGGCGTGGGGGACGTTCGGAACGCGCGCCTGGATAGTAACGGCCGCGCTGGTCGGCCCTCTTTCCTCCCCCTTCCCCTACGTCCTCTGGCGCGGCCTGGCCTGACCTGTCGAGTAACAAAGCGGCGGCCTCTGTTGATCGGTGACGTCGCCGCTGCCGCCGTCGCGGGAGAAAAAAAGAGAGGGAGAGAGAGACCCGAGGCGGCGGCAGCGGCGGCGGTGGTGGCCGGGAGGAACAAGCGAGACTCTAGCCTAGCCGTGGCGGTGCTTGTGAGAGACGTCCGCCCTTCCCTCGGCCATCGCTTCCACCTCCTGCAGCAGCGGCCGCCTCCGCCCAGAGGGCTCGGTGGGTAGAACGAAGAGAAGAAAAAGAACGAGGAGGCGCTGTGAGAGATGAAAGGAGGACGGAGCGGGGAGAAGGGTGCTCCCCCCCCCCTTTCTATCCCAGACAGCTACGTTCGGTAGAAAAGGAAAAGAAGAAGCGCCACACCATGTTCCCGGGCTGCTCTTCTGTGGAGTGGGCTGTAACGTAGTGAGAAGGAAGGTTGCCAGGGATCCCGAGGCTCCCTGGGCGTACCTGGAGGAGGAGCCTGGTAGTAACTTGATCAGCGAAGGCGAGAAATATAAATATTTGTCTCTCCTTTAACCCGATTATTATAAACCGTTTTTGCCCCGGGTGTATATATGAGAGATGGCCTTCTAAGTAGGGTTTTGAGGATCGTGCTAATTTTTAGGATTACATTTTTTCTTTAATAATAGACTAAAAAAAGACAAGGAAAAATAAATACTGTATTTAATATTTCCCCTAAGAGTTCAGAATGGGCCTTGTAAGAAATGGCTTTGTTTCCCAAACTCTACTGGAGGCTTAGTAAACTAGGATAAAGTATTCAAATGGACACAGCACATGCTCGTGCACACAGACATTTAATACCCATTTATAGGGGGAAAATAGGAATGTTTTTTCCATTTTGGGGAAAATCGTTCTAGTTCTGCACTGTTCTATTGTTTTGCTTTCTCAAGACTACCAAGAAGTAGCCCTACTTCCAGATGTAACATTATTCCAATTTTAAGGAGAAATACAATACCTATTACGGTATAGGCAGGCCACATCCTGTGGAACCCACATTGCCAGGAACAGTGGAAATGGGGCAGATAATTTCACGACCCTTTTTGCTCTCCTTTTCCCATCCTTGTCTAAGGAATCTTAATTTGTTATTTTAATTCCACCCTAGCTTGTGGAACTCTGAAGAAATATTTTCTTTTTGCCTGCATATGATTATTATCTTTCACTGTTTTTGTACTACTTATTAATGTTCAATATTTAGTGTATTATAGTTGTGTATTTACATTAATGTAAATTGAATGGAGGCTCCCATTTTTGCTTGTTAGAAAGGAGATAGACTTTTAACAGGATATTCTGTGTTGCAGACTTTCCTTATTAGCTACTTTTTATATATATTTAGTTTTCCAGAATTTATATTGAGATTATAGTCCTAATATACATGAATGGAACTAGTTTCTGAAAGACTGTTGTAGGTTATTGTTAACTTTGCTTTACTATTATTGGTTTAGTGTAAATACTGGCAATCCAACTTGTTCTTATAAGCAAAACTTATCCTTTAATTAATTTTGAGGCTTTCAGTAAGGAGATTTGTTCTGACTTCAATCAATGAAATTTGTTTAATTACTGGTTCACTGAATTTGAATTTCCAGTATGATTTCAATTGTGATTTTGAGAGTTCCTGCAATTATGTCACAGCTTTGAAATTGGGACAGCTGTAGGTAGAAGTAGTCTGAAAAGAGAGAAGGGAATGTCATGCAAAATATATTCCTGAGGGATACAGTTTGATTCATCCATCAAGTTGAGTCATCAAAGATGTTTTGGACTTCCCCATTCCCCTTTCACTGCCTGTCAGCCTTAAACAGCAATTTACACATTATTATTATTCCCTGCTTTCTGCTTTAATCTAAAAATATATAGAAGGAAAATAGGATTTACAGGCAAAATACAGGCAAAATGGCAGCAAGGGAACTTGTTTCAAAATTGCTATGATATTTAATTGGAGATACAGATAATCCTACTAGTCTTCACAAGAAAAATAACAACTTTTGCCTGTTGCAATTATGCAAGTCATAGTATTTGTGTGAACCAGACAGGTTTTCACCATTCTGTCCTCATAGTGATGATAGAGCCCCCTTCACTAGTTACAGCAACAGTAACAGAAGGCAATAGTTCCTGGTTTCTGTTTGTTCCTATTCCTACTTATAACACTTACAATAATAGAATTAATTAGAACAGACAACTAGAACAGTTTATAATAGAGAAGTGAATTTTAAAACATCTTCCTATGTGATGACTCAGTGAAGGAGTCTTGAGGAAGCTGTCTTAAGACAGGGCAGTTAAAAAGTATGCTTGCAACTTGGACTATCCAATCTCACAATAGAAAAGATATACAGCTGCTCTGAATTATGCTACAAGTAAGCCTTCCAAGACAAGATACAAACTGACTATCAAGGTATCTTTACAGACTCTTCTTAATCAGAAATCTACCAATGCAAAGAATGCCTTTTAATTCCTGCTGTGAGCATTGCAGTTCTTCAGAAAAATAACATATTATAAAGAAAAACAGTTGCTTTCCCCCCCTCAGTTGTAGTAGGAATTTGATCTTCCTAATGTTCTCTTTAAATGCAATAGGAATTAACTTGAGATAAGATTACATATGATTGTTCTTACTTGTTATGCAATAATAAACTTGCCACCTTGGTAACTATGTATTCTATAAATCACTATTTTGTAGTTAACAAAACTTGTTTCTGGTTAACATTCCAGATTTAAATATAAATATGTGGTTTAAGACTCGTTTTTAGTGGCATTGTAGACATGGCAGTTTGGGGAATGGGAAAAACCTGTTGTACTCTGATGTGTTTAGCTAGTAAATGTGTTCACAAAAATCTTTCTAAATCCTTAAGGATTACTTTCTTGATCAATATATCTTCAATTTGTTGCTTATCACAGGGTGTCTTTTATGAATAATCAAAAGCAGCAAAAGCCAACGCTATCAGGCCAGCGTTTTAAAACTAGGAAAAGAGGTAAGCATAATCATATGCCTGTGTAATCAGTTTATTTTTATCAATTACAAATTACCACATCCCTGTAAAGATTGGTTTGTAATATGTACTTTTGATGGTTTTATTAATGAATCTTATTCAAGACCTGTTGAAAACATGTTTACATAGCGATAAACATAGAATCAACATCTCTGATTTTTTCTTTATTATTAACTGTTGAAATGATTATTAATATAGTCCATCTAAAATCTTAAAGTTCATGAATCAGATCCTGAGTCCTATTCCTAGTCACTGTTTTTTTAATCAGTCTGACAATTATATTTCCTGTATTAAATTCACACAAGACTGTTGAGATAATGGAATCTGTATTTGAGGGAATGTGCATTTTTACTTCTTCAAAAAGTTTGATTGGGCAGTCTGAAGGAAGGTTTAACTAGGGTCATACTGTATTTTTTCATTTTATGCTGCAGGTACAGATAGTCCTTGACTTATGACCACAATGGAGCCCCAAATTTCTGTTGCTATGCAAGGCAGTTAAATGTTGCACACCATTTTATGACCTTTTTTTGCCACAGATAAGTGAATCCAGACATGATATTCTTCCGATTAAAATCGGAATTCCAATTTTTTGGGAAATCGCCCCCCCTTTCCTTCCCCTTCTTCTCTTCCTTCCCCTCCCCTCGGAGGCCCCCTGAGTCAGGAGTTGCTACCGCCAGCGCGGCTCCAGTCCCGCATTGCCTTGGGAAGGGAAAGGCAAAAAGGAAGAGCCGCGGCGGCGCTTTGCAACAGCAGCAGCGGCACCGGAGGCTCAGGCGCAGCAGCTCCCGGTTTTGCCTTTCCCTTCCCAAGGCAATGCGGGACTGGAGTCGTGCAGAACCGTGCCAGTGGTAGCAACTCCTGACAGCCCCAGCCAGACACCTGAGCGGAGCCTGGGCAGTGCGAGCAGAGGCCGCTGAGCGGCAGGAAAAGGGAGCTGGGCAGCCACGGACCATCCGTCTCTCCGTGCAACACACCACAGCCCGGCCCTGGCGAGGGAAAACGGGCGCTCCCCGGGCGGCGGCCTCGGCCCCGCCCCCGCCCCCAGGGAAGCGGCTGCCTAGCTCTGGAGCTGATTCACACGTGACCGGCTGGAAAGGAAGGGTGTGTAGCGTTGGTGTTGTGTGTGCGATTTCTTGGCTCGCGGCGCGGGGTCTCTTTTGGCCGGCCCCAATTTTTTTTTCAGAGGGGAATATCATGCCTGTGAATCATTGCAGTTGTTAAGTGAATTGTGCAGTTGTTAAGCAAATTCAGCTTCCTCCATGGACTTTGCTTGTTGGAAGCTGGCTGGAAAGGTCACAAATGGTGATCACATGAGCCACAGTGCAACTCTCGTAAATAGATGTCCGTTGCCAAGTGCCTGAGTTTGTATCACGTGACCATAGGACTGCTGCAACAATGGTTAAGTGTGAAAACTGGTCATAAATCACTTTTTTCAGCACTTTTCATACTTTGGTTACTAAACAAATGGTTGTAAGTTGAGAACTAACTAGTAATAAAGCATACAATACTTAATTTTATTAATTTTATATATGAAACTGCTATGTGAGAGAGATTGGGCTCTAGAACCAGAGAACAATACTGATTTTTATCATATTTAAAAAAATACGGACCTTCCTGTTGAGGTAATTCCCCGTTAGGAGAATGAGCGCATACAGGGAGACGTATAGAGAGTAATGTTGGAATAATACACACAGAGCACACAGATACACTGTACAGTAAATGTAGGTTTTTACTTCCAGAAAGGTTTAAGCAAAGTTCAAGATAAGCAATCCAAAAGTCATTCACAGGTAAATCAGTCAGTTTTTCAATCCAGGGATAATCCAAATATCAAAGTCCAGTGTGAAAAAACAGTTCAGTATCAGACTTACATTAAATCCAGAAATAGTAGTCAATTAGAAGAAATGGACCAACGGCAATACTTTCCAACAGAAGGAAACAGAGATACTCAGACACACTCTCTTCTGAGACAGACGAAACAACCCAGGTTTCTGGCTCCATCTTATGGCTGTTTGAGAAACCACACCCAATTGTATGCTCTTGCATTCCCTTAAAGATATAGTACTAAAATGTTTATCCTGGTTTATATATTTCTAACCCAAATACCTGTTAGGTGACTTATATTCCTAACACTTCCTTTACATGATATGTTTATAAAGGAAAACTGTATTGCCTTAGTGCCTGTCAGCAGAATTTTAGGAGAAATTTCATGTAAACTATTTCTGGTTTTGTTTTCATTTTTCTTTAGATTACTTAGATTTGAATTTACAAATGTAACAATGATATTTTAAAAGGTGTTTCTCTTTAGTAATATAGTTTGGGCACATTATCTGAGAATAACCCCCAGTGAATTCAACAGAGGGTACTTTGACTATATATTACTCTGAATCAATGTATTTAGCAACTGAAATGTTTGCATAGAACTTTAAACTCTTTGCCTAACATGTTTGAATTTAATAGGATCCTTGACTTTCCTTTTGGCTGATCTGATTCTCAGAATGAAATCAATAACTCCAATTATCTTGATTTTCTTTTCAGATACATTTACAGTATTACTTTTTATTGCAGATGAAAAAGAGAGGTTTGACCCCACTCAGTTTCAGGACTGTATTATTCAAGGTTTAAATGAAACTGGCAGTGATTTGGAAGCAGTAGCAAAATTCCTTGATGCTTCTGGAGCAAAACTTGATTATCGTCGCTATGCAGAGACACTCTTTGATATTCTGGTGGCTGGTGGAATGCTGGGCAAGTATCTTTATTTTGTTCAAAATTTTTATTAATTTAACAAATCATAAAATACAAAAATACAAAGAAAGATGAAGATAAAATAGGGGAGGAAAGGGGGAAGAGAAAAGTGTAGGGTAGAGGGGAAAAAGAAAAAAAAAGCAAGTTTCTTTATTGACTGGTAAATTTATGATCACATGGATCCACTATGAAATTCTATTTTGTTTTTCAGAATTGCTTTTACACATATAAAATTTGAAAGTGATCTGTAGTATTGGGTGTAATATGGATTGTTTAAATTTTGACTGTTTCAACAAATATCTTGTAGACCAAAACAATTTCTATTAAGTTTTTCTTATAATTAAAATAATCAATTTTTAACAGCCCCAGGTGGTACCTTGGCAGATGACATGATGCACACAGATGTCTGTGTATTTGCTGCACAAGAAGACCTAGAAACAATGCAAGCATTTGCTCAGGTTTGTGTGTTTTATTATTTTCTTGATTCTATCTTTCTATAGTATGATACATCAGTATACTAAAACTATATAAACGACTTACCGGAATTGAGCATTTTATTTCTTAATCCTGATCATTTTCATTTATTTTATTCTACTTTTATTATTTTTATAAATAACTATTATAATTAACTCAAGGCAATGAACACACTGCTTTCTTCTCCTATTTTCCCCACCAGAACAACCCTGTGAGGTGTGTTTAGCTGAGAGAATGACTAGCTCAAAGTCACCCAGCCAACTTTCAAGGCAGAATTAGAACTCTCACTCTCCTGTTTGCTAACCTGTTGCTTTAACCACCTCACCAAACTTGCTCTCTATCTATTTTATAGGTCTTTAACAAGCTGATCAGGCGATACAAATACCTGGAAAAAGGCTTTGAGGATGAAGTTAAAAAGGTACTCTGTGAAAACTAGATTTTTACCTTATCTTGCCAAAAATAATGGATTTTATTATGTAGTATTGCAGGTCATTTCCTAGCTGGGGGAAAAGGGGAGAAAAGTTTTATTCACTGTATAACAATTTTACTGCATGCGTACACACTGAGAAAGTAATTACAAATGCCTTTTGAGCAGTGTAATGTGAAAAAGTGATAGTTTTTGATGACTCACATAAAATCCTTTTAATACTGTAGTATGGCTTCAGTATTTCATTTGTTTACTGTATTTCCTCTTGCAGTTGCTGCTCTTCTTGAAAGGTTTTTCAGAGTCTGAGCGGAACAAACTGGCCATGTTAACGGGTATACTTCTGGCCAACGGGACACTTAATGCATCAATTCTCAACAGCCTGTATAATGAGAATCTTGTTAAAGAAGGTAATTAGAGAAATCTTGCCTTTGATGCAGTTTCTTCCCTGTTGTTCACATGCTATTTTCATAGTACAGTTAGTCCTTTGTCTTATGACCAGTTGTTTAGCTACTGTTTGAGGTTCCAGTAGATCCCTCAAAGGTATTTATGACTGGTTCTGATGGATTATCCCCCTGCTAAAATGACCAGGATTCAGCAACTGGCCCACATTTATGGCCATTTTGCAGTGTCTCGTTCATATGACCAAATTTGTGACGTTTTTGTGGGAAATCAGCATTTATTTCCAGTTTTTGCAAAATCTCCATAGCAAACAATGGACTTACTTTCTCAACTGTGGATTCACTTAGGGTGATTTGCTTAGTGACTATCAGAAAAAAAAAGGTAAAATTGAGTTGATCACATGATGACCTGCTTTACTTCCATCATGACTTATGATCATAATGGGCAGCCTTTATTACAGACACATGACTATGTGTTCATAGATATTGTGTATTCAGTTTAAAACTAAAGTTGCTTCTAAAGTTTAAACATAAGCTACTGTTACATGACAAGAACAAAATAAAAATAAATAGCATTTGAGACCAAGGAGCATTGTATTTGTTTTGTCACCATAGAAATTTGTCAAGTTTCATTGTGATACATAGTATTATGCAATTGTTGAACCCCTCTCTAAGGGAGGTGGGCAATTCAGAAATATGAAAAATAAATAAATTATACTTTTTTAAGATCTTCAGCTCCTGCAGACAGTATGTCTTTCAGTAATAGGGTAGCAAAAACTGTTGAAAAATATTGCTCAGTATAATCCTGATGTTAACGTTATTGAGACTCACTTTGACATTTTCCTCTTGGAAAGTCTATTGTAAGTTATAGTGTATGAAGAGGGAGGTTACATGATCTAAATGTATTATTGTCTGGATAAAAAACTTGGAAAGCCTCTATAAGGAGAGGGTCATATCCATTCCCACTGTGAAGTCTTAAAAAGTAATTGTGCGCTTTTCTGTGCAGGTGTTTCAGCAGCCTTTGCAGTAAAATTGTTCAAATCATGGATAAATGAAAAAGATATCAATGCAGTTGCTGCTAGCCTTCGTAAAGTCAATATGGATAATAGGCTGATGGTAAGTGGATAGTTTTAGTCTGTTGTTTAAGCAGAGAGTAGAGTATTGGTGCATAGCAAGAACATAATTTTTAGCGTGTAGGGATTCCCTTTCCACTACTCAGTGACTGTTCTGCACATAGATGCCTGAAGCACATCTAATAGTTGAATTCACTATTGCACTGGTGGCTAATCATTTTGAGCTCCTGTGCCAATAATTGCACCTGCGCTTGTGCACTCATGCTTGCGTACTATCACCCAGAAGGCAATGTGTGTGTGGGGGAGCCATGCCCACACACGTGATCCGCATGATCCATGCTGCGCACTTCTGCGCATGCATGTGTGTCTCCCGTGCCCCCCCCACGCATGCACGCTAGATACCCGACAATCAGCTGACGTGCAGTGCATGTGCAGTAGACCTTTTCTGAGCGAGGACTCACGTGTTGGCAGTAATGGCTCTGCGTGCCACTTCTGGCTCGCGTGCCATAGGTTCGCCACCACGGCACTATTGTATATTTAATTTTTAAAAATCTTTTGAATTTGATATCTTCATTATAATTCACTCTGGTTTGGCATTTTATTATATTTGGTAAATCTTGATTTGAATTCAGTGTTTTAACATAGTATGATCCTCAGGGGAACCTGATAGGAAAATATATAGTAATAAAAACTAAAATATATGACTCCTCATATTTACCTTCTCAGCAGATAGAAAATGAATGTTACTTTTAAGTATTTCCCTGCATCAAACAAGGATGAATCATTGTGCTAAGCACATCCATGTATAGTTTTTTAATATTTGCAAAAAAAACCATGTGTTTCAGGAGCTCTTTCCAGCTAACAAACAAAGTCTTGAACATTTTACAAAATACTTCACTGATGCAGGATTGAAGGAACTTTCTGAATATGTTCGGAATCAGCAGTGCATAGGGGCTCGTAAAGAATTACAGAAAGAACTTCAAGAGCAGATGTCACGAGGAGATACCTTTAAGGATGTAAGTATGGTTAGCTGGCAAGCATAGATGAATTCTGTAAGAACTTAATGGAATACCAGAATTATGGAAATAGCCTTTTTAACTGAGTCCTTAATGGTACACATTAGGTATAATAGGACAATAATAGTTTTGGTAAGTTAAATTCTTAAGATTCATGAATTACCTTATTTAACTTCCTCAGTGTAAAACATTGTGCTTTGTTGAAAAATGCTAAGAAAAACCTGTCAGTGTTGACTGATCTCAGAAACTAAGATGAGACTTGGTTAATCTTTGAACAAAGATCTACTAGAAATTCTTGGGGCTGTTAGTTAGACTGAAAAATTGAACACATATCCTAAAAGAAGGTAATGATAGCAAACTAATTTCAGAAAACTGGATGGATATAGTCAAAGGGATGTGAGAACAGCTCCAGGGGATCTTTTTACGTTAGAAGATCACTGTCACTATATTTCTCCTGCAGACATTTACTTTAGAAATTTAATGAAAGAATAGTTCATCATAAATATTTGTATGCATGTTATGCATAATTGTACAGGTGTCCTTGATTTAACAACTATTCGTTTAGTGACCAAAGTTAAAACAGTGCTGAAAAAAGTGACATGACTGTTTTTCACATTTATGACCATTGCAGCATCACCATGATCACATCATCAAAATTCAGGCACTTAGCAACCGGCATGCATTTACAGTTGCAGTGCCCTGGGTCATGTGACCAACATTTGTAACCTTCCTAGTCAGTTCCAACAAAATCCATGGGGGAAATTAGATTTGTTTAATGACTATATGATTCATTTAACCACTGCAGTCATTCACTTAACAACTGTGGCAAAAAGGTTGTAAAATGGGATGTAACTCACTTAGCAACTGCCTTGCTTAACACAATTTTTTTGTTAACAGTATGTCTCGGCTCTATGGTTGCTGTCCATGTTTCAGTTTTAACAATTCTTTTATGGAAATGGAGGGAAGTCATTTGACTATGCATGTATTTAAAATTAATGTTCTGAACTTTCTATGTAACATCTAGCAATTATTTCCTACTGTTAACATGCTTTGAGCAGTGCAGAGAAAATTTGTTTCAGAAAAAATACTCTTTCAGCCTTGAGTCTGATATTTCAGTGTGATGTTCAATAGCAGTTCAAAATATGTTATAAGTGGTGTTTTTTACATTAAGCATACTACTAAATTTGTATGTTTTTAAATAAAATTGTTATTCTGCCACAAAGTTAAATCTAAATTAAGAATAATGGCAAGCCCACCATTTCAATATTTGTATGGTGAACCAAAGTAGGCTCAAAACATTGTCAGATTTCTGTCCCATTTCCATATTTTCAGCTGGCAGGTCAAAGGGGAAGCTATATCCAGATTCATGAATTATCTTATTTAAGATAAGGGCTTGAGTACAGTGGTTAGTGTTCAAGATTTGTTTGATTTATGAAGAATGTTAAATTTTTTATTTTTATTTTTTATTTTTTTTATGTCATGTTTTATGTCTTATTTGTTTTTTGTCTGTTGTTAAAATCAATAAAACTTTTACAAAAAAAAAAAAAAAAGATTTGTTTGATTTGTATTCTTGCATAGATTTAGTTAGAGTTCCGTTTGAGTTCATTTTATCCAGAGAAATGTCTGGACAAAGCTAATGTGCAAATCCTGATTGCCTAGATCATACCGTATGTCAAGGAAGAAATGAAGAAAAACAACATATCAGAGCAGACTGTAATTGGCATCATCTGGTCTAGTGTAATGAGCACTGTGGAATGGAACAAAAAAGAGGAGCTCGTCGCAGAACAAGCCATCAAGCATTTGAAGGTATAAGCTCGCTTATAGGATTAGCTTTTAAATATTTTTTTCGGTCTGTTGCAGGTATCTATCATCCATTTATCTTTCTGAGGATGTTTTGTCTGAGGTTTTCTGAAGTATTTTTTTTCCCAGAATAATCCTGGTTTTAAAAAGTAGACCTAATGCTATTAAGAAACTACTCCAAAGATTTTAATGTTTCTGGACAATATCATTTTTTCTTTGTAAGAATTAGAAAAGGCATCTTAAGCAAATGTTTAAATGCAAGTTAGGAAATTATTTATGACAAAATCTCTCCTGTCTTCTCAGCAATATAGCCCTCTTCTTGCTGCCTTTACAACCCAAGGTCAGTCTGAACTGACTCTGTTGCTAAAGATTCAAGAGTACTGTTATGACAACATCCATTTCATGAAAGCTTTCCCGAAAATAGTGGTGCTCTTCTACAAAGGTAATATATAACAAATCTGTCTCTTTTGAAAGGAGAGGAGGTTAACGTATAATCTTGGTTTCTGGTGCTAATTAACAAGGCCTATATGCAGGAATACATTTGGAGCCTCTTATTCCAGTAAAGTTTTTAAAGTTTACTGGAATTTAAGTTTGTGGAAAGCTGTAGAGATTAAATAATTCATAAGCAATACAGCCTCTTATTGCAAGATAATTATCAGATATTTATGTTTTGCTCTAGGGATTAATGACTCACTTTGGTGCTAAGTGTTAATGCACAGAACAAAACTAGTCAGGGATTCTGTGAAATAAATAAAATTCTGTGAAAGTGACTTTTCCTTAGAGCACTTCCTCACAATTGTCCAATGCTCAAAGAATGCCTGTGTTTTACTCAGAGAATGCCAGGCTACATGCTGATTACAATGCATTTCCCAGCAGAATGGAGATTTCCCCCCCATGTATGTTTTGAATTAATCCAGAATTCCGGGGAGCAGATCTTCACTCCCAAGGATATTCTGCTGTGGAGAGAAAAAAGAGCACATCTCTTTTATTTCTCCTTTTTCTAAAAACTGTTCCACAAGATCAGAAATCCTTTGGGGAGGATAGGGGAGCTTCAGAAGAAGAGAATGACACTAGAGTTCCCTCTGGATTCAGCAAATGCCTCTGAAAGAAATCCTGTTTGTAGAAAGGGGGGTATGCTGGGTTCTACTTTCTATATTTAGGAATCTTGTCTTGAAAACCAAGCCTCCATGGCACCAAGTAGTATATTCTTATAGAGCACCTTATAAAACAAAGGCTTGTAGGCAGTCCTCTGGATGCTGATGAAAGGTTCCATCCTCTCTTGCCAGACTATTTAAAGTGTCCCTCCTTTTTTTACAATTAATCTGAAAAGCTTAATCTGATGCAAAATAAAATCCCCTCCCCTTATGCTTTTGGTCTGCCTGAAAATGGGAGGGGTTGTTATCTGCTGGCATGCCTATTCCTCTTTCCAGTTTAAAACAAGATAGACAAAACATGCAGAGCATGCATTCTCAAATTCTTTCCAATTCCTTAATAGAAGCTCATTTTCAAGTGACAATGTGAGCGAGGTTTAAAATGGAGGAGCGTGATTACTACTATTGTAGGGTATACTGAGGACCTTTTTCCTCCATAAAACTGAATTGGATCCAGCCCATTTTGAGCTTTATTTCTTTCACTCTCCCCCAATTCAGCCCTATTCTGTTCAAACTTTGGGGTTATATTATTGTTGGATACATTTCTGAGCCCCTTTACATAAGTTTTTTCCTGATGTACTGCTGGTTTTGAAAGAATTTTTAAGAATACAGATAGTCCTCAAGGTATGATTACAATAGGACTGGTATTGCCATCAATAAGCAATCTAGTTATACAGTCACTTGATAGTATTGCTTAGCGGCAGTAATCCTGGCAGTCTTGGTTACCATCTTAATCCCAGGATGTGTATAGGTCTTTAAGTGTGAAATGGTAGGAGTCCTAGGTAAAATGCACCAGGAGGTACACAGATGCTATGGGGCATGGTGGTGCCACAGTCAGCCCACTAGAAAAGGTAGCCAGGTAGGGCTGGCAGGGGCATTGGTAAGGTTTTTTGAAGACAGTGGGGTTATAAAGAGTATGAGATATCTGTAGCAAGTTTCTTGGAAGACAAGATGAAGGAAGACAAGATGATGATTTGTGATCTTCCCTGCCAGCTTTCCCATTGCTTGTGAGAAGCTCAGCTTGCTGCAACACTGTGATTGTGACCTAAGCACTTATATCACAATTATGTGATTATGAGGATGTTGCGATGGCTGGAACTTGAAGGTCCAGTTGTAAATCCATTGTTTCAAAACCTCCATAACTTTGAACCTGTCGTTAAATGAATGGATTTAAGCCAAGGCATGCTTGTAGGTAAATGTAATCTGGCAATGTTGCACAGCATCTGGGATGGGGCATTAAGGGTATGATAATTTGGAAGCATATGGGATTAGAATTTTCAGGAGTTGCTGGGTGGGGGGGAAATGGAGGCTTTTTATTTAGTTTGTTAAACCTAAATAAAGGTTTGCCCATCTTTGGTGATGGGAGAAGTGTAAAAGATAGCACTTTTGTTTCTTTAGTTAAATTAATTGCATTTTCTACAGAAGCAAAATGGGAAAACTTTGTATACAGCTGGTGAATTGTTCACCACTTATCTTAATGAATCTTGATTTTTTAAAAAAGTTAAAATGAAATAACAGAAATTAACATATCTATCCTTAATATAATTATATATCCAGTGAAAACAATTTGCTGGTAACAAAAACTTGGGAGAAATTTAAATTGGTCTTAGAATCACTATAATAGAGTATAAAATCAGAATAGCAATATCACTTACTTATATACCGCTTTATAGTGTTTTACAACCTTCTAAGCTGTTTACAATCAGCATATTGCCCCCAAATAATCTGGGTCCTCATTATGTTAAGTATTCAAACTGCTTCCCATGTTATCTATAATTACAGCTCTCATTAGAGAACTTAATTGGGGATAGTTATACCAAAAGTAAGTGGAATTGATGGTAGATTGGAATTCAAATTGACACTAGAAACAAGCTTCTTGGAGTGTGTGTGGAACAAGACAAGCCATTTTATTTCCAGAAATGAAACAGCTTCAGAATACCCAGATTGCAACCTTTGGTGAGGAAATTGAAACATTTTAGAGATCACTTAACTATTCTATGCTTAGGATGGCATGTTTTGCACATTGCTATGCAGTAATTGAATGACTTTGGACTAATGGTACATTTCTGAATGTTTGGAATGATTTGCAGTGTGCAAAATGACATTCAGAAGTATTCTGAAGAAGAAAGTTATGAGGCAATGAAAGCCACTTATTGAGGACTGTGGAAAATAATGGGAATTGGAGAACACTTAAGTGTGGTTAAATGCCTACATTCATTATAATTTATTCCAGCGGAGTTTATTGAAGACCCAGCAGAAAATAAAAGAAGTCCCTCCTGATTTAGCCATTCTTAAGATTCTTTTCGATCAGATGCCATAAATTACTGTTGAAGTTATATTTTTCAGATGATTCATAAATCCGTTATATTTTTAAGAGTAAGGCACTTTAATTTGTTTTGTTTCAGCTGCATGGAATTTGTTTTAGCAACAAGTGACAATCTCACTCTCCCCCAATTCAGCCTTATTCTGTTCAAACTTTGGGGTTATATTATTGTTGGATACATTTCTGAGCCTCTTTACATAAGTTTAGCATGAAGGGATCCTGAAGTTCCTTTTAATACAAAACTTGTGATAATTGACTATCTTTGGGGGCAGTGAGTCTTGAAGAAAATGACCTGGTTATTTTTTTCCTCTCAAGGAGTCACTGGATTGCTATAGAAAGTCTTGCCTGACCTAGAAGGCAAAGACTAATCCTCCCTTCATTGTTTGTGGGATGTGTTGCCTGACAGCTCTGTTTTGTTTTCCACAGCTGAGGTACTCAGTGAAGAACCCATCTTGAAATGGTATAAAGATGCACACCTTGCCAAAGGAAAGAGTGTCTTTCTGGAACAAATGAAAAAGTTCGTAGAATGGCTCAAAAATGCAGAGGAAGGCAAGTAGTCCTACACTTATTAAACTATTAATTATTAGATATCCTAAATATTGTATTCAAGCTGAAATTGTTTGTTTGTCTTTCAGAATCGGAGTCTGAAACTGAAGAAGGTGACTAAATTGTCAAAATGTCAACAGTAAAGCAAACAGGAGCTGTAGATAAAGTGTCATGTTTTGTGTCCTTTTGATTCTTACATCCTACCTCCCTTTATCAAGCATGATATAAGGGCTCTCATAGCAAATTTGTTTGCGTTTTCTAGGGTTCTTAGAAAACACTGAAATTAGGTTTTTAAAACCATGTATTAGCAGCTTACAGGAGCTCCAGATTTCATTCTTCTAACATTGCATTAATCCTTTTAGTTACATTCTACCTCCTGTATTTTCTACTGTAACATAATTTAAGGCCTTCCACAACTTAAATTCATTTTATCCCTGGGTTTTCTATAAAGGTTTACAGCAGACATGGAAAATTAAATTTGTTATAAAATTCTGTTTGCAGATTAAACTGTACAAGTATCCAAAATCTACAAACCATATTTGTTTGATTTTGTTTGAAAGAGAACTAGACTAAGAATGGATTCTCCTACACCACTGCCTTCTTTCCTTTCAGCTTCTTGGTTTTGATACTCTTGCACTTTTTAGACGGCCCTTGAAGTGTCTTTTTATAGATTATTTTTTCTCAATGGAATAACAATATTTCTTGTTCTTAATGAAAACACAAATAATTTGAGATTAAATCTTGCAATTGAGTACTATGCAGAAATGATCTGCAAGGGGCCATGCACAAAACTGAAAATATTCATTCCATTGGCATTAAATTTGAAACGGCTGAAAAATGCTATAGATATTTTTTAATTCTTTAACTATGCAGAAAACTGCACTCATAATAAAAATCTTTCAACTCCCCATCATGATTATTGTTGAGAATTGTATTTGCCAAGGTATAGCAAAGTGTCTAGGTTAGAGCAGGTTACCGTTGGTCTGTAAAAGGCAGAGAGTTCTTTCATGTGCATAAAGATTGTTGAAGAGCAACAAATACAGGAACTATTTAAAATTCTTACAGAAAACAATGAAAATAACTTAGTAGGGTAAAATAGGTTGCCAAACTTTTGGACCTCAGGGACCACCAAACTCATTTTAAATGCTGAGGACCAGGGGTCCCCAACCACTGGCTCCCGGACCGGTACCAGTCCGTGGATCATTTTGGACCCGGCCGCCTACTTTGCTTGGGCGCCATCTTGTTTCGACGTGCTGGATCAAGTGCTGGTTTTAACACCATCCCTCAGCCTCAACCAAAAATGTCAGCTCCATGCCGTGCGTGGCTGGAGAAAAAGGGGACGTTGAACAGAGTTGCCATCTGGCCGTTTTTCTGACCAAATAAGAGAAATCTGGCCGTATTTCTGTTTGGCTGTGAAAAAAATGATGTCTCCGGCCAAATATATTTGTATACAGATCTATGCAAATATATTTGGCCGGAAATTTGGTTGTATGGAAGTTGCTTGGCCGTGAAATTGGAATTTTGGCGGAATACCGGTTTTCATTCAGTTCTGCCCCCACCAGCCCCAATTTGGGGCTAAATGTCGGGTCTGACCTCGTCCCCGGGGGGTGGGAGGAAATCTCGCAGCAGCCTACAGGTGAGGGAAGTCTGCCCTCAGCAGCACCAGTCGGCGGCCTGAAAGAGAGAGGAACGCGGGGTGGGAAGAAAACTCGCCTCAGCAGCTCCGCCACGAAGCGCCTCTTTCCTCCTGGGGAAAAGGAGAGAGAGCGAAAGCAAGAGAGTCGTGTGAGCCGAAAGCTGGAATGGGGTGGAATGAAGGGGCTCAGATCCCGATCCAGACCCCTCGCAGGAGCCCCCAAAAACAGCCCTGTGCTTGTCTGGGGTGCCGGCAGGGTGCTGGGGCCATGGTTCGGCGGTGGCAGCAGAGCTGTCAGCCAGGGGAGGATGGTGTGCAACGAAAGGCGCCGGACGGAGGCGAAGGCAGTCACTGCCCGAAACAACTGGGAGAAGAGAGCGAAAGAGACAAGAACCCTAAAACACACAGGGCAGAATGTTGCTTTAGCCAAGCTATACAGTGAATATCTACTAAAAGTTTGAGTGGTTTAATATGGATTTATTCCCAGGTAATTGAAAGTCTTATTTCAGCTGGAAGAATTCTAGACAATGCTCTGCTTGCCAAGGGGTTGCAGCGAAATGGGGTGAGAGAGATCCGGAAAGAAATGGGCTCTCCAGGTATTTGGAATGAATCTCTGGAATTCCTTATATGCCTGGATTTCTGAACCTCAACAACTTTAAAATGTGTGGACTTGAACTCTCTGAATTCCTCCCACACCTTACAATTGTTGAGATTGTGGAAAGCTGAAGACCATATGGGAGATCAAACCCATCCTAAATGTAAAATCTGAATTGCAGATTACCTTACAAAACGCTTTTGGAGAAAACATTTTTGTTTGATCATGATCAACTGAATCTTGATGACTTTATTGGAATCTAGTCTTGCATTTATACACATTTTTAGTAATCCTCCAACACTGGTTAATTTTGGTGAGTTGATAATGTTAATAGTAAATAAAATAAAAAATATAAATAAATAAATAATTTAAAAAACCCTAACTGGTCCTTGCAAAAAGTGTTCCTGTGTGAAACTGGTTCCTGGTACAAAAAAGGTTGGGGACCCCTGCTGTGGACCACTAATGTGAATTTTGACTGATGTGGCTGGCTGACGTGAGGGACAGGGAGAGAGATCTGATCTAACCTCAGAGGGCTGGTGATGTTCTCTCTCATACACCCTCCAAGGCAGCAGCCACATTCCTAGCCTGCTTTTGAGCTCCGTTTGGGGGGGGGGGGATTTTCTTTCTCTCACACACATCCCCACCCCCTTCCAAGGTAGCCATGTTCCTAGCCTGCTTTTAAGCTCCATTCTCAGGCTTCATACAAGGAAAGCAAGACTTACTTTCCCTCCCCCCAGAAATGAGCCTTCGTGGGTGCAGCCTCTTGGAGCAGGATGCCTTGCAGGGTCCCCAAGTCTCATTTCTGGCGAAGTGTGGGAGAGAGAAAGACTTATGCTGCTTTCCTTGCATGCAGCCAAAAGCAGAAGCGGAAGAAGCAACCCAGTGGCCAGGTAAGTTCCCCCCTCACTACCTCGTGTTGCGGGCCATGTGGGCAGCGCAGCCTTGTGTTCCCCTGCAGCCTGGATTAATTGCTTTGGGGGGGTCATCTGGGGGTGAACTTTTCTCTGCAGATCACCAAAATTTTCTCATAGCCCACCGGGTGGCGACCACTGGGATAAAATATTCTGAGCAACATTCAGAATATCAAAAATGAACATTTCAAACTCAATCATTCTTGAGTTTAGGATATGTAATAAATCCCTGCTGTAGATGTAGCACACCTGTTCTGCATTTTTAGTTTTCTTAAAACTGTCCATTCTCTTTTTTAATTTCAGAACAGACAAGTTAGTATAGAGCAGTGGTTCCCAACCTTTTTTTTTTTTTGCCCTGCACCCCTCAAGAAATTTGAACCTCGCACCCCCTGAAATAAATAATAAATAAAAATGCCAACATATAGCCTATTATTTACCTGGACTTTTCTCGCACCTCCTGGAATATTGTCTCGCACCTCCAGGGGGTGCAAGCATTACAGGTTGGGAACCCCTGATATAGAGTATGGTACATGAGTCAGTGCAGCTAAGACTTTCAAAAAGAACTAATCAAGCCTATTCATGCAATCATTGTATATAAAGTATCGGGAACAAGCTTACTGAAATCTAATTAAACTGAACAAACCATACATAGATTTGCTACTGAGATGGGAAGGTCCTTATAGTTCATATTTCTTTCCTAGCTCCAAAAGAAAATTCAGAGTGAAACTTTAATCACCCATGTAACCACAGCTCACATGCAATATTAAGAAAACAACTGAACACTAAGTGTTGCTAAATGTTTTATTTTGAGCTATTTTAACAGACTAAGCAGGACAATATCAAAAAATAAATTTACAGAATTACAAAATAAATATGTAAAACATTTTAAATATGTGAAACATCTTTTCAATGGCAGAATTTTTAAAAATCTCATTTCATCTTCTTTCTTAATGGAAAAAAGAAAGGATGTGCCAAAGCTTCATTAAGTGTGATTCGTCTGGCAGGGTCATATTCCAACATTTTCTGAATAAGATCAAATAGATTCTCATGATCAGAATTGTGACACTGCATGAATTCCTGTGGGTGGGGGAAAAACACTAATTAGCACTTCTGAGAAAATGGAGTAGAGGAAGCTTAGTCAAGCAGCAGATTATCTAACCTTCAGTGGCTTGCAACGCCTTGAAACATATCTGCCAGCAGAACTTAATTCATCCCAATCCAAACCATCGTGCCGGAAGTATTTGCGTTTTCTGTTACAAATGAAGTTAAGAATGAAATTATTTAAAGGCAGCTTTAGCAATGACAAATCTAGCGTAACACCTTCCTTGTAACTGCTTCATAAACCAAATATTTTTATTTTTTTAAAGGTTATTTGCACATTTCCTACTTTCATTCACATTTGTATCAAATAGTGCGCACCATTCAAAAATTGCTTCAAAAGCATGTTAGTGCAAGTGAAGCATCTATTCTAAAAGCATCTTTTGAAAGACTTCAATGGTTGTTTCAAAGGCTGTCTCTTGTTATTTTGTATGGACAATGTTTTCCCCAGCAATTCCAATACAATGAATATACAAACACAAACCTCTTGAATGCTTTGCACAATACCACTAGTCACATAAAAAAGACAAATTTAATTTTCCTCTGAAATTAACAGAAAGTACACCATCCCATTAGTTATCACAATAAAAATGTACTTTTATTTCATCATAAAAAATTAAAGGCAGAATAGTATCTTACAGATAAGAACCAGCACCAACACATGATCAAACAAAAGAAATAGCTCCGAAGTATACAATTATAATTTGGACCACAATATGAGACATTCTGCCACATAATGTCTATATGATAAAATGCAAATAATGAGCATTGTATCTAACTAATTTTTAAAAAATTCTAAATTTTACAATGTATTCCTAGAGAGTCATACAATTTACCTCAAGGTATCTACTAAAGAGAACCTATGCCAGGTTTAAAATACCTTTATTGCTTCAGATTACTAGTTTTTTTTTAATGTAAGCTAATCGTTAAGGAGAAGCATATGAACACTGGTGGTACTCAGCAGAAGGAAAAATATTGAGGGAAAAAAACAATTCTTTACCTTGTTTTTTGAACCATATGAGTTGGTAATGGTCCTAGTATCTTCTCCATCATAGCCAGATGTTCTTTGCTATCATGTGTCTTTAAAAAACCACAAAAAACAAACCTTGAAAATTTTAGAAAACCGAAACATACAGTGAATACAAAACAATGTACTGCAAAGTATGTTTGAAAGGGACAGGGAATATTTTTTGCAAAAACAACTAAAATTATGTTTTTAATACTCTTATTGAAGTATTCTATAGGCAATATATTTCACATGGCAGCATTTCAAAAGAAATATAGCATCTGAAGTGCATGATGGAATTGATAATTTGTCTTCTAGACAAATCCAGGTTTTGATATGACACTTTGAGTTCCCATAGTTTGAAATTTGCTTTTATCTATGCTGAAATTACACATTTCCCGTTGACTTCAATTCTTATTTTGAATTATTAATCACAATACTTCAGAAGTGTAAATATTTAGAAGTGTAAAAAAACTCTTTCTAATAATTGTCACTACCTCTATAACATATGCCTCTGTAGTCACCTACCGGAAATATTGTAAATCCAAGGTAATATTCAATAAGAATACAGCCAATACTCCAAACATCACATGGTTGTGACCATCCCAAAGCTGTGGCAAAAATATATAACATGAATTGTATGTATGAATTGCAGACTATAAATACTATAAAGATTTTCAAACTATAAATACTTCTGATATTAATGAATTAAGGGCATTCTTGAGATGTGGAAAGTTTCTGAAAAAAATTGAGGCAGCAACTGCTTTAGCTGTTGGTTTTGGCTGAAAACACAATATACACAGGTGACTATTTTTTTTGTCATTCCCCTCCACTCAGAGTTCCCAGCATAGAAGGCAACATTGCCCTCCTACCCCCAACCATCATAGCCTTTCCCTCCTTTCCAGCTACTGCTATCCCAAAGCAGCAAATGTCATAGGCCTGCATTCTTCAATCACACACACAACTTTCGTTGCTCTCCCACAATGTAGTATATATTTATAACCTATATAGTATATCCTTCACATGTTCAACCCTCAACTACTGCTGTATCAAGATGGGTTTTGACTGGTTTTTCGCTCCATGAACTGACCATAGTGTATTTATATGGTCATGGATTCCTCCATCTCAAGCAACTTGAGGGACTTTAGCAAGTAGAGTATATTCTAAACTATTTAAAGTTTGCAACATACATAACACATGTTATGTACACTGCAATTGTTTGTACTAGTATATGCATATTATCTCACCTAATATGACTTCAGGAGCTCTGTAATGCCTTGTAGATACAAGTGTACTATGATGTTCATAATCATATGTTGCACTTCCAAAATCTACAACTTTGATCTCTGGATGTTTCAATGTGCGTTCACCATGTCTCTGAAATGTAGCATAGGATTATTAGGCATAAGTAGTAAGAATCAGTTATGAAAGCAATTATTAAGTATTAAATGATAAAATTTACCAGTTTAGGGTTATATTCTTCTGTATAATCAGAATTCACAAATAGTATGTTTTCAGGCTTCAAATCTGTATGGGTCAGCTTGTTTGAATGCAAAACTGTAAAGAATCCAAATTGTAAAACGTTTTAGCTTAAGACCTCTTTAAATATCAATGTTTACAGCCTAAAACTATTTTAATTAAAGAATATTTTCCATTTATTCACCTTGAAATTGCTAAAGAGAGAGCTTAATATGTACTTACAATTTACAGATTTGCAAATCTGATGAGCTATTTTTCTGATGTGGTCCAGACAGAAAGGCAGAAAACGATTTTCTTTAAGGAAGTCATAGGTACTGAGTCCTAGCAGTTCAAATACAATGCAAATATGGCCATGATGATCAAACCACTCCAACATCTTGACACAGTGACTGTAAATGCAGTAAGGTTACTCAGAAGGCATCATTAAATAAGAACATGAAATTTATAAGTACAATTGAAAGTAAATTGTTGATTACAGAGAAACTAGTATGTAAGAGAATATAATCACTTGGAGAAAGGGAAGGGAAGGGAAGGGAAGGGAAGGGAAGGGAAGGGAAGGGAAGGGAAGGGAAGGGAAGGAAAAGAAAAGAAAAGAAAAGAAAAGAAAAGAAAAGAAAAGAAAAGAAAAGAAAAGAAAAGAAAAGAAAAGAAAAGAAAAGAAAAGAAAGACATGGTCACATTCCATTTTAACTCTATCATACACTTACAATGTACTATTAGGATCTGATATATTTAAGTGCTTCAACACTTGTATTTCTGACCGAGCTGCTTCTGAGTATCTGTCAACATTTTTTACGATTTTCACTGCTACATGTTTATCTCCCCTAAAAGACAAAATTTTGGAGTGTCACTAAGAGTCACAGGAATAACGAAGTCTTCTTTCAATGAATGAAAAATTGCTTTATAATACAGTTCTTACAAATTTAAAATGTAAAAGTATCTCCAGTTACCTTAATTTTTTAGAAAATTATATATTAAAATATATGCACATTTCCTGAATATCAATAAGATTCTTAAAATGAAATAAAATGACAAATTGTGCATTTCAGGCAAAGCTGTTGAAAACAAACTTTTTTTTAAATCTATGTTTTTCAAAGTAACTGCAATTCATCCATTTTTATTACATTGCTGTTTACAGATTCCTGGGAAACCATTGACTACAGGTATGCTAAGAATTTTCATGGAAGAACCCTTCTCCCCACTACCATAATAGATCAGGAAAACAAGCCTCTCATAAGGGAGCATCTTCAAAAGAGTATTTCCTGATCACCTTAACAGAAAAGATAGTCCCTCAGATATTTAGACCTTATATATTTTAGACTTTCAAAATCAATACCTTTTTCCCCCAGCTGTCACAAGAAACTTCCAATCACAAGGAAAGGGAAAGCAGAAATGACATTATGTATAATCTGAGATTTAGAAAACTCTGAGTAGCATCATAAAAAAAGCTTACGTTTTGTGGTCAATACACTTTACTACTTTTCCAAAAGCACCTTCACCAAGAGTAGTGATAATTTCATCTAAAACAGATGGGAGGTATTCAGTTATATAAGTAATGACATATTTTTATTATTCAATACACCATGCTTTGCCGCTATGTAAAAAGTATAACTAGACTTTAAATATTTAATTGGTCAAGTCTCCAAGACAGTTATGTCTATCTTGTTCTATATCAGCTCTGTTTACTATACAGGAAGTTTCAATTACATTTAACTCTATATAAAATGAACCCCCCAAAAGAAAAAAGCAAAACACGTAACAAAAGAAATGCAAAATAAAGGACTTCCAAAAAAATTTCCTGACTTATCTAAAAGAAATTATTCTATCTTGAAAGTAAGTTGTGAAAAATATTCTATACATCTTGCATTTAGTACGTCTCCACTCTGACAGATCAGGTGACCCTCCTCATCATCCTCTACACTCCTGGATCTTTTCCTTCGGTGACTCCTCTGGTAACGGCAAGTGTGCGGCACCAACATCATCCAGCCAATCAATAAACCCGAGTGAATTCAGGGCAGAATACGAAATTCATTCAGCAGGGAGATATTCAGGCATTCAGATACGAGCCAGGCCACAAACGGTTGGCAGGAACAATTTCAAATTCCCCAGAATTTCACAGGGCACATAGTTTAGGTTACAGGAAAAAAACATGGCAAGGAACAGATTTTCAGATAAGGTACTTCAAGTGGCAAGGTAACAACAAATAATATATATATGCTTTTAAAATATGGTTCACTAGAAGAATTAAGTATTTTAAAATTGCAAATAAATATTCTTCAGTTTAACGCTGCCATACATCAAGTGTTGGCATGTACTGACCTATAAAGTAATCTTTGGGTAAATAATCTCAACAAGTGTAAAATACATTTTGCATATTTCACCTAATTAGGGCAATCAAAATTCACCACAAAACCTCTAGTATTTCTAATTAAGCAGCACTAAGCAGCCCTAATTTCTATTTATCCAGTAATTATAATTCAATAGAGATTCAACGTCTACTTTGACAGATGCATGTCAGATGATAAGCCATGGGTGAAAACAATGTAGATCAAGTCTATCAATCATTCCATTAATAGAGGCAAATTTTATCCTTTGACTAATGGTGCAGATCTGCATAAAGGGACTTACTTCAATACCACCAATGAAACCTAAGAGGTCTTAGAATAGCAGAGTCGTGTTTTCTCATAAATTATCCTTATAGGTAAACACAATGTAACACCATTTCAGTGTATAATTTAATCAGGTATTTTAAAAGTAAAATGTTATAAAAGATAACAAGAATCACCATTGAAAAATAGGTCTTCAGTTGCTACAAAGTATTCCCATTTTGGAATATATCTAGTAGAAAAAAACAATTTTGCTAGAATGTATCCTCACACATTTGTAATTATTTAAAAGAATACCTATATCCATGTTCCAGGTGTTTTAAATTATACATACCGTGTCTGCATGATATGATTTATTATCAGCCTTGCATTTTCTTTTGTAACTGCTTCTGCCACTCTGACCAGATGACTTGCTACTATGGTTGTGACAATCATTCTCATGGACCCTGCAATGGTTCCTGGTTTCAGACAACTGACTATAGTTGCTTCTGTACTCTTCAACATAGCAGCGTTCATGATCTTCGCCTCTTTCCTGGAAGGAGCTGGTATCTTTATAAACGCTAGAGTGGAAAAAATTCATAAAACACCTTGTAATGCAAAACTGCACATTGCAGATACCTCCAATTTTAAGAACACACACAGCTGTTTATTAAACATGAGGTCATTTTAATATTTAATAAACCAGCATTTCAGATATAGGGAATCAAGAATTGTTCTTGTATTTTGGATTTTAACTCCTATAAAATGTTACCATAAATCACGTGATAAAATCTAATATTACTTACATTTTAGCTGCATGAGAACTGAGAAAGAAACTTACCTATCATACATTAGAGTTTGATCATATTTGCAGCGTTTGTATTCATATGTGCCATGTGATTGTCTTTTTCTCTTATGCTGGTTTTGGGGATCGCAACATTGTTTTTCATCACAGCTACCATATTGACTGTGTCTAGAATACCTCATCTGAAATAAAGTACATATTGTATTATCAGATTATATCAATATGCTTTAGAAAAAAAGTTTTAGGATAACTTCCAATTAACCCATCCCTATTTTTCTTAGAAATTAAAAAAACTCTCCTGATCTTCTCAGTTGACAAAATATTGAACTCAGTAAAATACACAATGAGAAAAACCTTTATTTCTATATCAGTCTCTGATTCTTAGCACATTCATAAAGCAGAATGTGTAAAAACCCAGATTGAAAAGCTCTTTCGAAAGGTCCAATAGCAAATGATACACATACAAGCTTGAGAAAAATGAAATCCTTCTCAAAAATGTATATACTTTTAAACACTGTGTTGTCTACTAAATACCAGTTCCAATTAATATTTAATATATATTCCAATTAATATAGAAGAGATGTGGTGGCTCAGTGGCTAAGACACTGAGCTTGTTGATTCAAATCCCTAGCACTACATAATGAGTGAGCTCCTGTTACTTGTTCCAGCTTTTGCCAACCTAGAAGTTAGAAAGCATGTAAAAATGCAAGTATTAAAATAGGGATCACTTTGGTGGGAAGGTAACAGCATTCCATGCGCCTTTGCCGTTTAGTCATGCCGGCCACATGATCACAGAGACGTCTTCGGACAGAGCCGGCTCTTCGGCAAGGGAAACGTGTGTACAAGAGATATCTTTACGTTACTTTTACCTATGCTTTTGATATATTTGATAATGCACTGTAATACAGGTAATCAGTCCTTAGGATAATTGAGCCCAAAATTTGTGTTGTGAAACATTGTTAAGTGAATTTTTCCAATTTTATGACCTTCCTTGCCAGTTGCTAAGTGAATCACCATAGTTAAGTTTGTCACATGGTTAAGTGAATGGGACTTCCCCATTGATTTTGTCAGAAGGGCACAAAAGGGGATTCACGTGGCCTTGGGATATCATAACTATGAACCAGTTGCCAAGCATCTGAATTTTGATCACATGACCAAGGGGATACTGCAAAGGTTGTAACTGTGAAAAATGGTCATAAGACACATTTCTCAGTGCCATTGTAACTTCGAACAGTCACTAAGTGAATTGTTGTATGTCAAGGACTACCTGTATATTTTATTCAATATTACATAAAACTTGAAAATTTTATGGGTGTCATCAGGGTTACCAAAATTAGACTTAAGAATTATGACTTCTTGATTCAAGTGACTACAATTATCACAATCACAAATGTAACAATAGGACTTCTAGTCCAATAGTTCTAAGAAACCTAGTTGAAGAAGATAGGGCCATAATGTAATTAACAAAAGAAATGAAATAAATACCAATCTTGAAAGAAGCAACTCTGGAGCAGATTCTAAAATATTAAACACATGGACTGAAATGAAAATTTCCATATACTTCCTATAACTCCACTATTAAGCTCAACACAAAAAGCAAAAGTTCTGAATACATTTTTCAAAAGTATTTCTCAAAATCTAGTTCTATACAAGAAATAATATAAATGTAAAACACTATCTTCAATGTGGATAACAATAAAACCACCATGCTAAACTGGTTAGTTTTTTGAGGCTGACTGGTGAACTTAGTTTATTAAATTCATTAAAGATTTAATATCTGGTAAAACCCAGATATTAAATGAACAAGTCAAACATGTCATGAGAAGAGTCACTTTAAAAAAAAAGCCTAATATGTGGAATCTAATTCACAGAGGTAATTTTTCTGTTGATATCAGTGAAATATTAAGAGACAACACACTCAATTACTATTCTCAAAAAGGTCAGGTCTCCAAAATCTCCCTGCTACATTTTTGTTAACAAACGGCAGAACATAGATTTCACCCTCAGAACCCGGCCCACCTCTTAAAATCAATCTCTCAGAATGGCAAGAAATATTGATAATAAATTTAAATATAGAACTTATTTGGCTATGGTAGTAAAAGCTCTGCATTATTCTCCTTGGAATGATTTAGCAGTCTCCATCTCTTTTCTCTTTCAGACGTAAATCTTTTACTAGCAGCCATTTTTCCCTGTAATTTCAACTACATTTTAGTTTTGTTGCTATTCTTAGTCCCTTGTGCTATGGTAACAATTTTAGTGTCTTTCCATGCCATCTCTTCTTACCTTGTATTTTTAGAATAAAAAACCCCAAACTTAAAGCTTTCTTCTTCCACATTTCCGGATTTCTTTACCTTGAACTATCAACCGCCGAATCTTCAAGAACAACAGCAAAATTGAGATATTCTCCTGATTAAAATCGTTTTCCTACTCGTCCATTATCTCACCCTCAACATCGCATACAGCTTACAATAATCGTACATTACAAGTAGGGAACATTAAGGATCAGAAAACCTTTTGAAGACTACGCAATTGTGTAGGCGCAGTCAGAGGCAATAAAAAGGCAAATCTATTTTACAGTGACAGTGCTTTTTCTCTCTCTCTGTGGGTAAAAAAAAAATTCTGCTTCTTCTCGTTAAGGCGAAGCAAGGGCGACACATAACTACAACCGGGACTGTTTTTAATTTCAGGCCCTCAAGGCCGTAGCCGAACCTCGACAGCCGGCAGCCCTTAGCCTTAACGAAGAGGCAGAAGCTACCGACAACTGCTCGGCTTGCACACCACGAAGAAGAAAAAAAAGAGGTCCCCGCGTCTCCTGCACATTCAACAAACGATCCCACTCACTTCTATGTTACGAGAAGACAAATACCCCTGACTTTGGGGTTTGATATCACCCAAACTTACTTTTCCGCTCGGAACCGGTCTCCGGTCATAGGCGTCTATAAACACCTTACAGTTCTTCACTGTCTACCCGCCATTACAAGATCCTCGCCGTAACAAAATGGCGCCGGGCAAGAATGTTCTAGAAAAAAAGGCTTGTAAAGAACGCGTATGCGCAAGCATAATCCCGCCCTCTGCGTCACGAGCCAACAATCAGATGTTTATTATAAAAAGCAATAACCTTAGCGCGTGCGCAAATCAGCATTGTGTGAGTAGTTTTGGCATTGCGGATGTGCAGTTGGAGTGGAAGGTGACGGGATGCTTCGCAGTCAGAGTACCGATTATGACATCCGGCCTAAAAACATACTTTTCTTTTTTTCATCCTGAAAACCGCATCCTTGCATGTTATTTTATAGACAAGTTCCAGAAAATTCTGAGCCCGAACGAATCCTAGATCTCCGTCCCCGTGGTTCTGCTACTCCTGTTTGCATTATCCAATTTATCTTGCAGCTCATCCGAAGGCTCTTCTAAGAAAAGAATTACGGGCAGAACCTTCCCAATATGGCTCTGCGCTTAAATTTGTCATGAGGAAACGCTCACATGCAAAACTGCTTTGATCGTAAGGCATTCTCAAGAACACGCGTTCTTGAGCATTGCAGCTCCCTCACTTCTGGTTCGAGCAACCTCTTGAACAACAGGTGACTGGAGTTTTGTCAGGTGGAGGCATCCTGAGGATTAAGAACTTTGGCAGTGGGTAGAATTCAATCTGGTGCTGCTCTAAAAACCCTGTCTTTCATGGATGTGACTACTGAGCTTATGGGATTCATCTAACACTGAGAACCTGAGATGATTGTGCTTGTGATCCCTTTCAGGCCAAGACCATCCCACCCATAGTTTGGAGCCATGCAATCATTGCCAACAAACTCTGACAGATTGCAGGTTGGGCTCTTTATCCATTATCACTGAAGGCATATTGAGATTCACACTGATGGCTTTTTTATCTGTAGTATACATTACTTCCAGGACATGAGCATGAAGCAGCATCCATTTGTACTTCTGCTCTACTTCATTGGAAGTGCTGAGACTATAGCATAACAATACACTGTCATTGCATCCCCACTAGAGAAAGAACCATACATCTATATCACCAAATATCTGAAGCTGGTTGAACATCCAGGTTATAATTTCATGTGAGTTTGTGTCACATTGGATAAGTTTGAACAGCCTAATTTGCCTATCTTGCTCTGAGAACAGAGAATGGGTACCTTGAGGCATGGAAAGATCTGCATGATGCCAAAGTGCAAGTAGTTTTTGAGTTACAGCTGTAATTGAGCCCAGAATTATTGTCAGGATTCCAGTGATTGCCCTAATTAAATAATAAGCCTTGAGCCAAACTTCAAAAAGATTGGAAGAATTCATTAGGAGTGACATATTGGCAACTTTGTAACTGTAAGTTGAGACATCATGGGATCAGACCCAATTTTTGGCATTTTTTGTGGTGAAGCAAATCCACTTTACTCTCCTTTTTTTTGCCAAATCAGTCACATGGCTACAGGACACTGCAAACTGCTGTAAAGGTGCCAAGCACCTAAAATGCAATCATGAAAGGGGGGGAGCAGGTTTGCAACCATCATAACTTCAAAATCTGGTTGTTAGCAGCTTTACACTGCACATATAATTTTGATTGCTAAGCAACTGGTCATAAATCAAGGAGATACCCAATATGATAACTGTCCAGTGTATTTCCTGTGCCTAATCTGGACCTTGCAGTAGTTGCAGAGTGTATTTCAGATCTTCAAGCATCAGTAGCTGTTCTCAGGCCCACAGCATACCTGATTTGTAGCAAGAAGTACAGTAAATCAACTCTGGAATGAGGTTCCTCTAAAACCTGGATGTTCCCAGCTCTAGTTCTTTAGTGAAGTGCATGAAACCCCTTTGATTGTATAGTTTTTATTTCATTCTTGTTTGAATTGTTTTTTATTTTTGTTCTTGTATTTTAAAACAATGTTTTTACTTGTGAGCCAGAATTTTGGGGATCAGGTGATACATAAATTTAATAAATAAATCTAGGCCACCATGAGTCATTGGAAAACATTTTAAAAGGAGCTGATTTAAGAAAAAAAACTGGGTGGAGGAATTCCTGCTTCTCTAACTACAATCACCTCTCTCTCTCTCTCCAGATATTTCAAAAAATAGCTAAAAGTTACAATGGAAAATTCCCAATAATAATTAAAAAGGAGCACTCAAAATACTTTGACCCAGAAATATTTGAAACAAAAACAATTTTTATGTGCACACAAAGCACCAGAATCCATGTACACAAATAGTTTTGTGCATGCCTAGAGTCCTGATAAAAATAATGAAATTCATTTTACCTTCAGTAACATATTCTCCTTGCCTGATTTGCTATATAGGATAATTGCAAAAATAGAGATCCTGAACATTTTTGAAGAGTGGGGTTAAAATGTAGCATTGTGTGTGTATACTGCCTAAATGTGTTGTATGCGGTATCTGCCATCCTGCATTAGATGGGCGTCTCATGAAAGGGAGCAAGGGAGAGAGAAACGACACGAGACGAGGTTTCCTCTGGATGAGCGCGCCAAATGCCTTTGCACTGGCTCTTTTATTATGCTTTTTCACAGGGGGGTGAAATTCTTCAAAGCCCAGGGTAAACAAGACATTCATGAATTATAATAGCTTAGGTCAGCAGGAAATACATAAGATTTATAATAGCTCAGGTTAGTAAAGACAACAGGGTATCAGAAAGCGTAATTTATAGGAATTCAGGTCAATTAAAACATCATTCTGTATTGACAGCTGTTTAAACTCCTCTTCTCTTTTGCATGCCTGGCAAAGATCACTGAAGAGATAAGAGTTTTATGTTTACAAAAAGATACAATGCAGACAGGAGTCTGATGTTTTACACAAGAAAGCTAAATACAATGCTAGGATGGTACAGAATTGCACTGATAGTTACAACATCTCCTCTGTTTTTATTTTTTTATGACGAGTCTTCTTCCTTGTCCAAGAAAACAGGAACTACTTTTCTGAAATGTTCTCCGTCCCCGTCATCTAGGCAGGCGTGCGACCCGTCAGCATCAGGGTTGTCCAAGGAGCAGTAACTCAGCAATGATATTTCTTCATCCGATGTTAAAGACATAACATGAGCTTGCAATAACACATCAGCATCAGTAGTCATGGAAGATAATTGATCTTTAAAAAATTGCAATATTCTATTAAAACAACAAGGTCCTATAATACATATCAATATAATGATTATTAATGGTCCTGCCAACGCAGTTAAAAGAGTTGTAAGCCATGGTGAAATAGAAAACGAACCTTGATACCAATTATACATGTGTGATCTTTCGTATTCTCTATCTTTTAAGCGTTTTTCTAATTCATTCATAGAATCCAGCACGACTCCACTGCTATCAGCATAGAAACAACATTCTTCTTTAAGCGCAGCACACAATCCCCCTTGTTTTAAAAATAACAAATCTATACCTCTACGATTTTGCAAGACTACTTCTGAGAGGGATGTCAAGGAGTTTTGCAAAGCTACAATTGATTTTTCAATACGTAATAAATCATCATCAATGGCTGAACCCAGAGCTGTAATTCTTTTGTCAGAAACAGCTAGTCCTGCAATGCCCGTGGCTGCGCCCGTGGCGCCCAGAGCAAGCAGTAGACCTAAAGTGAGAGTACTAATAATTTCCCGTTTTGCTCTGAGGGGGTATTCCATGGGTGCCTGTAAGGATATAAAATCATCAGAGTTATACACATTAATTTTTGGTACAAGCCATACTTGAATACAAAATGATTTGGATTTAACAAGTTCATCCCCATAGACACATGCTGTGAGACCGGTGTTACAAACCCAGACAGAATTTTTGCCAGGGATAAAATACATTCCTTTCAGGCGTGATCCTGCAGTGATGTGGATTGCAGGATATCCCCTGGTTGTGTGGGTGCGTCTGCCAAATGGAATTGAAGTGGTGGGTAGAAGTTTTCTATGCAAGAAAAATTGGTTGTAGAACTTAAACGAACTTTTTGAGAGTCAGTTATAGTCCAGGCAATATTATCTCTTCTATGAGGCTTCTGCAGATCGTCATGGGCAGTTCTTTGGAAGCGTTGCTTATTGACAGGATCAGAGCTCGGGTATATAAAAACATGACAAGCAGGAGAGAGGCTTATGGACAAATTAGTTGTAGAACATTTACCAGATGAGGAAGGAATACAATTAATAGAAAAAGGATAATAATTACAATAATGACAATGAAGATTAACTTGATCATTCATTAAGAACGTTAAATGGGGTGGGGAAACCCTTGATACAATATAAGGACATTTAGATCCCCCTATGTTTAGATTGAAAAGAGGAAAAGATTTTAAGGTTCCTTTCCATAGGAAGAGTAAAGAAGAAACAAAAGAGCGAGGGGTAGAGTGTTCTTTAAAATAAAACAGAAATAACAGAGTGAAAACTTATGGATAGCATTTTCATGACATACCCACGTGGAACAAGTATAATAGCCTTCTGTTAATGAAATGATTTTAACACGAATAGTCTTTTGACAGGAAGCATAGGTTTTGTTGAAGTAAGGTAGAAATTGCAAAGAAGATATAGGCAAGAATATCAGGAAAGATTTTTAAGATACAGATGTAGCAGATAAATTCCCATGATAGGGTCTTACTGCCTGACCAGGGATTCAGAGAGTGGTTTTTTCTGGCAGTAAGATCGCAGCGTTTCCTCTCCCCAAAGCTCAGCAGGACTCTGCCAAGCAGAATAATGACAGTCTGTTAGGAGGGGGGAAAGGGGGGGGGGGAAATGAGGAACAGCAGCAGAAGTAGGAGGAATTCCAGTTAAGTTTAGGAAGTTTAGAGTAAAAAGACAAATGTTAAGAGAGTTTTGCAATGCTAGGAGGTTCGGGGGTTTTTCCCACAATGAATACCAATTAAGAGCACTTTTCAGAGATAAGTGAGCTAGCCTAATAGCCTGTCCCCAGGCTGTTGCAGGGAATTCCAAACTTGTGGATTACATCCCATCTGTTACAGAAGTCCTGAAAAGCAGAACTTGTGTAGGCAGATCCATTGTCTTCTTTTTATTTCTTTTTGATGTCCCAGCAAGGCAAAGGTACGAATTGAATAATTGTTTTACAGCTTCTCCCCTTTGAGGAGTAGCCAAAATAAATCCTGAATATGTATCTATTGAAACGTGCAAATATTTCCATGGGGCAAAAGGTGGATACTAAGTTACATCCATTTGCCAAATTTCACAAGCTTTTAATCCTCTAGGATGTTACTCCTATGGGAATGGAATGTAGCAGCTTCTGCCTGAGTTAGAGAAAATTAAAAAGTTATCATAACTTGGCAGAGGAGATTCAAACACACTCCCTGCTTCTATTTTTTGATGGACTTTTAAAGCCTCCATAATTTTCCTCCAAGTGACCAAAAAGCCAATAGGTGCACGAGGAGGACAATGGAGATATTCACCAATTTTTTGCCAATTGGAAAATTTTTAAGGACCCTTCCTCTGAATAATTGGGACAATGTTGCCACACATAAGCCAATAATGCAGCAATAGATTTCTTTTTTATGGGAAAGCCCTTTAAATTAGCAGAGTATTTAGAAGAAGCGACTAGCTCTCTCAATTCCTTCTGCTGTTGAGAAAAGCCTCCACCCATACTTACTAAAGTCGAGACCATCTTTCAGATCCGATGAGGTGCAATTCGCTCAGGCGCCTGGCGATGCACAGCTCCAACCGAGCTGATAAGTATGGGCGCGCCGCTGCGTATCCCCCTTAGGGAATCACGTCGGGGTCACCAAAATGCGGTATCTGCCATCCCGCATTAGATGGGCGTCTCATGAAAGGGAGCAAGGGAGAGAGAAACGACACGAGACGAGGTTTCCTCTGGATGAGCGCGCCAAATGCCTTTGCACTGGCTCTTTTATTATGCTTTTTCACAGGGGGGTGAAATTCTTCAAAGCCCAGGGTAAACAAGACATTCATGAATTATAATAGCTTAGGTCAGCAGGAAATACATAAGATTTATAATAGCTCAGGTTAGTAAAGACAACAGGGTATCAGAAAGCGTAATTTATAGGAATTCAGGTCAATTAAAACATCATTCTGTATTGACAGCTGTTTAAACTCCTCTTCTCTTTTGCATGCCTGGCAAAGATCACTGAAGAGATAAGAGTTTTATGTTTACAAAAAGATACAATGCAGACAGGAGTCTGATGTTTTACACAAGAAAGCTAAATACAATGCTAGGATGGTACAGAATTGCACTGATAGTTACAACAGTTGTAATTTGAAATTGTATGCAGCTATGAATCAATATGCTTCACCAATATATAAATCCAATAAAGATGACATTTTTAGAAATACTAACAAAAGTGAATGTTAAAAGAGGAGACTGTAGTCAAACCAGGTATACTGTCTGGATCATAGGACAAACAGAAAAATGTTTGGTTTTAAACAGTTTGAATAGCAAGCTCTGGAATTTATCTCCTGTGAAATGTTCAAATGAAAAAAAAGTTGGTCCATTGCAGCTATTGAGCAAAAGGGTTAGCATGAATTGTCACATCTTTAATATGGACATCATTCAAGGGGCGGAATGTCTTTTCATTTACAGGCAGCTTCTCTAGCTCATCAAGTGTATCCAAGCCATCGATTACTCTGCACAGAGAAATAAAAAATAATGAGAATTTCCTTGCATAGAAAGGCATGTATCTTCTCTCATCTTTGTTAAAAGCTGTTATGGGGATACATGCTCATTTACAAATAGGCTGCCATGATGCCTGTAGCTGATGACAAAAAGTCTGAAAGAGAAGGCAGAATGGTGAGATGACTTTCTATCATGCTGTGCTACCATCTAAAATTCTCTACTCACAGACTTCCAAGGAAAACACTGGCATGTAGCCACCCATGATTTTAGTTTTCCAAGAAAGTCTATGTGACTCACAGGGATTATTGTAAATAACTGTTATATAGTAGAATTATGTTTCTAAAATCTCTGGTGAACATGGCCATTGCTATGATTTCTGGGAGTTGCATGTATATCTGGAAAACACCCTAGTTCGGAATAGTTGTTGCTTTGGTTTGGGCATGCCAGCTTTTCATTTTTAAAAATACATTAAAAAAAAGCTAAGGTCAGGTGGGACAGAGATTGCTTAACAAGTAGTAAAGGAGATATCTGAGATAAAATTTTTGATCCCTAAATCATGCAGTCTCCACCCTATTAGACCTCTATGGCATATAATTTTGTATTTCATTACTTACTTCCCAAAGACAGTATATTTCATGTCGAGATGTGGCTGTTTACCATAAGTGATAAAGAACTGAGAACCATTTGTATTCGGACCATTGTTTGCCATGGAAACAACACCACGGATACTGTGCTAAAAGTGAATCAGGAAATTAGAACATAAGTACTCTGGTAAATATTTTTTTATTTCTAAGTTTTCTGTTTTGTCTTAAGGTAATTTGCAGAATAAAACTAAACATGCAGAGGTTTGACATATCTCTGGGCTGATTTGCTAAATTCAGCCTTTCCCAAACTTGAGACTATAAGACTCTTTACTGTTTTCTACTACAACACCCTCTGAGTAATTTGTCAGTGCACATGTTCCAAAAATTCATCAACAAAAAAACCAATATATGTCTCTGCAATAACTTTGACAATGTTTCCTTTTGTTCTGGCCATCCCAGGTAAGTAAAACGTATGGATTTGTTGATGGATGGATGGATAGAAACCGTAAAGCAAAGTATAATTACCGTATATAAAACTTAAAAATTTTGCAGACTGTTGGGTCTGCCTAAAGCATTACCAGTCCTATTTCCTAGTTGCGCTCGTGCCTGAGGTGGGATTCAAAGTTTTTAAACAACGGTTCTGTGGGTGTGACCAGTGACTGGGTGGGTGTGGCTTTTTTTCATCTCCCCCATTTTTTTGCCTCCTAGGCCTCAGAGAAGCCTGGGGGGGGGGGGGGGGGGCATTTTTGTTCCCAGAAAGCTTCCCTGGGGCCCAGGAAGGCAAAAAACGGAGCATGGGCGGGGGGCTCTGTTTTTGGGAAGACCTGTGCTCTGTTTTTGGACCTCCTGGAAGCCTTCTGGGGGGGAGTGAAAAAATTGATTGTTGGGATGGGGAAAAACTTAAAGAGTGATTGGGCGGGGAAGAATGCAGTCAGCAATGTTGGGCAGGCATGCGATATCATGTGTGTGTAATAAGGACTGACTGGGCAGGGAGGGGAGGGGCAGGCAAAGAGGGGTGGGATCAGCCAAGGGCACGATTTGCCAGTTCTCTGAACTGGGAAATCATAACTGGTTCTATAGAACTATTCTGAACCAGTAGAGTCCCACCCCTGCTCGTGCCCCAAACTTACACCATCTCCAAATATCCTCCTTTCCCAGAGGGAATGGGAATCAAGTAGTGGTAGAATTCTTTTTTTTTTTAACCAGTTCTGTGGGTGTGGTTTATTTGGTGGGCGTGGCTTGGTGTTCATGTGACTGGGTGGGTTTGGCTTAGTGGTCATGTGGCTGGGTGGGCGTGCTTGGTAGTCATGTTACTCACATCAAGGGGTGCCTCACCTGGCCCCTCCCCTCCCAGCCATTCCTTGTCACCCAGCCTTAACTTATCTATAGTTCTGTAAAAATGTTGTTCACCTTTTTTGACTTTTTTATCTGCATACTATAGATGTACTTTCATGGACCACTGAAAGGAGAAAATGGCTCACATGCTTTACTCAAGAGTGTGATAGGCAACAAGCTTTTAAGGGGCTGCCACAAAGAAAAAGGGACAATGTATTTTCCAAAGAAGCAGAATGCAAAGAAGAGGCAATGAAACTGAACAGAGAGAAGCAACCTAAAACTAAGGAGAAACTTCCAGACAGTGAGAACAATTAACCAGTGGAACTGCCTGTCTCCAGAAGTTCTGGGTGCTCAATCACTGGAAGTTTTTGAGAAAAGACTGGACAGCCATTTCTCTGAAATGGTATAGGGTTCATCCCAAGGTCCCTTCTAAGTGTTATTCTGACACCTTCCAAGGATTTCTACTCAGAGTTTGGCATCCTCAGTTTTCTTCCCTGAGCTGGGGGGTTGGACTAGAAGACCTCCAAGGTCGCTTTCAACTCTTGTTAAACACGTGTATTTTATGCTCTGGACTATTGACATTGAATGTATGTAAACCCTGAAAAATATGTGGTCGCCCTGGGCAAAAGAAAGGCAGAAAAATCACTCTAGGTGTAGGGACAGTGTAAAATATTAACGTGATAAATAATGGAACAATTAAAAATAATAGCAGAGAGTTTTCTCTCTCTCTCTTCCAGCAGGGGCAGCTGCTGGAGGCGACTTTTTTTCGGTCTCCAGTCGCCTTTTCAGCACAGAAATCCTCCCCAAATCAGTTGTCATCCCCTTCTCTGCCTATTTGTTCTGTATGGCAGAGAAGGAGACAACCAGCTGGCCCATTTGAGGAGGATTTCTGTGCTGCGAAAGAGGCGGCTACTGATCTCCGGCTCGACTCCGCTTCTCCTATGGTCCCTATCCCTGTTCTATGTGCCGGCTGCTCAGACTTGCCGAGCCCGGCAAATAGAACAGGGTGTGTTTTTTTCGGAGCAGCTGCTGGATTGCAGCCGCACCAAATAAAGCACACAGCAGCTGCAGGCATCTCATGACAAGCGAGGAGAGGACCCCTGGAATATCCACTCACCCACCTGCTGGCTGGGCCAGGCTGAAAGAGGCGCGTCTGTCGGGAGAAGGAAGAAAATGTGCTCCAGGAGGGCGGGTGGATGGCCCAGAGCTGCTGCACATGCGCACTGCATGTGTAGTGGTTGCACATGCAGTGCGCATGTGTAGCAGCCCTGGGACATCCGCCCGAGCTGCGCCACAGCCACCACATGGTAGGGAAAGCTAGGAGAGCAACCGGGGCAAGTGAGCAACTGGGAGACCGGGTCGGTGGCATGGCCAGCCAGGGGTCGCTACCGGTTCGGCGACCCACGCCAAATAACCGCTACCAGTTCACCCAAATAGGTGCGAACCGGTTGAATACCACCTCTGGAATCAAGTAATCAATGTGAACTTCCATAGTTAAGTTCGTAGTTATTCTTAGGTAATTTTTAAAAACAAAATGTACAACTTGAACAAGGAACTGCAATGTCAAGAAAATCACCTTCAAGTATTCACTGTATTCATCTTCAAACTTCCTGCCCCAAATACTGATTCCTCCTTTCCCAGAACCTGATATAATCAGAAAGAGATGGGTCCAGGGAAAAAGGGGAAGAAACAGATACATGGATCAAGTGGGCTCCAAAATCAAGGCACAAAGTGAATAGCATAAATATCTCCATAAATCCAGGTATCTTCCTCTCTAGCCCAAAAGGTGTATCTCACCCAATTCCCTTCCACACACACCCCAAAAAAGTAATAAATAAGATGGAGAAGTTTTCTCACATTTCAGGTGGAGTTTCTAAAAAACAGATGCTAGCTGCTCAAACTGCAGGCATGCCTATGTTTAAAAGAACTCTCAAATCCCAGTAGTTTATAATTTCAAAATGTTTGTGTGGGTTTATTTTTTTTTAGATCTGCTGAATATACCTATCTATACAATAGAAGGGTTTTCCCCGCCCCTGCTTACTTTTTTAAATTCAAGTTTTAAAAAAATTACAGAGGGGTTTTTTGTGCTCCCTGAACCATACTTTTTTCTTGGGTGTTTTCTTGCAGACATTTCATTACCCATTATCAATCCCGCAGGAAGTGGGGTTTGCTTTGTTTGTTTATATTCTAGTGGCTCCCTCTGTTGGCTGTTGGTGGTATTGGGGTTAGCTTGCTTAGCCCTTCCTTGATTGGAATATTGCCTGCTTATTGTTGGTCTGATGTTAATATAGATATTAATCTCTGCTCATCTGGGTATTAAAAAAACCGATTTAGGCAAATCAGTTTGCAAAATTTACATAGTAAATACATAAAATTATAATTATCATGTTCATATTTGTAATAAAATGCTTTTCTTAATAGTAAAGTAGTCTTGCTTCAGGAGAATGGCATAGTATATCTAATTTTCATAAAAGGTATTACCAGTTGGGTCTCCTGTCTGAACCATAAAGCCTTTGATATTTCGATGAAAAGTACAGCCATTGTAGTAGTTACTAGCACAGAGAGCCAGAAAATTCTAAGAAAAGAAGCAGAAAGTCAGTTAAGAAACAAACCATGATACAAAATATTTATACTCATTCCAAAGACTTCTGTAGCCATAACAGCCATGACCAAATGCCGTGCTTAAATAGGGCTCAGTGAAATCTGAATATGCCTTTCATGTTTCCTTCTCTCTTCTGCAGCTAAGCCCTCATTGATTGTTAGTGAGAAGTCAAACAAATCAGTTCTAAAACATATTTTGACAGCTATGTCATTTAAATACATCATAGTTAATAGAATGCAAGTAAAAGGTATGAACTAAAATGGATGAAAATGCTCAATGAAGAGCTGTAAAATGTCAGAAATAGTAAGTTTATCTGGTTTTATTTATTTTGTCAAAACTGAATGTATAGATATAAAAGGATTAGGCAGTTAACTTTATAAATTGCAGGAGAATGCCTATTAAGGCATGAAAATGGTTAGTACCTTCTAAATCTTTGGAAATTGTAGTTCCTAAAATTTCCAAGCAAGCATGGCCAATAAATTGGGCCTAAGAATTCTGATCTTAGCTGCATCAGATTAAAGAAATATAGGGTTGGAATGAGCTTAAGGAAGATCAACAAAGCATATCTACCATAGTTTGTTGTCTTATAAATTCTCTTATACTGAGCATTTTATTTATAAAATCTGAATTGTTCCTCAATTCAATGTTATTTTCTATTTTCATGACTTACTTGACAAGCTTTTGGTGTTCGTTCACAGAATAACTCAATTTTAACATCACCAACATCAGTGTGCAATGTGACAGCCTGCAGAAGGAATTGAACTATATTATTTTTTTGCAGCAGACAAAACAGTCAAATGTATTACAGAAATCCAATTAAAATAATTGACTGTAAAAGGAAATACAGTGCATATGTGCCTCTCATTAATTTCTAAGGGATAAGAGTTCCAGTCCAACAAATTCTTAAGAGTCCTTGTTGGAGAAAGTTAACTTAAATACCAGATCATAGTTCTTTTGTAGAGAATATACTACCATCAATTTTCTGTATTTTAAATGTCAGGCCCAGAATGGGTGTGTACAATAGGTTGGACTCAGCTTTAGGCATGTTTATAGAGTGGTAGGGCTAAAATCATCCAGGCAAGTGAGTACAATTGTTATAATTTTTCATCATCATCTTCTCAGCAAGGCTAATTGGAGATCCAACACCCATAAGATATAAATCAAGTTTTATACTGATCTTCAAACAGGCAGGTGTTTGATCTTTCTCCACAGAGATCACAAGGCATGGGCATTCATTGATTTCGGTGTTAAAAGCCCAAAGAATATGGATGCTGGATTGCTGATGAGGTCTAGTCAAAACGCCTCTGGGAAACGTTTCACCCAAGATCTGGCCAAGGGATCCGTCTTTCAAAATTCCCTATGTCCAAGAATGCCAAGTCGATTCTATAGTGAACTTGTATATGGGCGCGAAGCAATAGTATTTGGTAAATGGAAGGCTGTTCAGTGAGATCTGGAGCCCCGCGTACACCTTATACGCGGTACGGAAGGTCTTGAAGCCGCAAATCTCACCATCTTTGCCGGTTCGCGGGTACAAAACAATGCGCCCGTGTCAGAAGGAGTCCCGAAAAGCAGCGCTTCTGAAACCAGCGGAGAAACAGCACATGGCAAAGAAATCCAGGTGCAGAGCGGTTTCTCAGGCTAAAAAGGCTTTAGGAATTTCCTCGCTGCTCCAGTCAGACGGCTGCAGCAGAAGGGGCGATATTTTCGCGAAACACCCCGACGGGGCAAAAGCGAAGAGAATTCCGACCGCTTCTCAACTCGCCAGGCCAGGTCTTCGGACCTGTGAGGAAGGTCAAATGCACGCCCAACGCCTTCCCATACTATCTTGCATTCTTGCATTTAGGCCCCGCCTGCGGATCCGCCGCCGCACTCGGCCTTCCTCCTGTGAAGCGCTGGGTTCCGCCTCCGCGATGGTGGGGAAGGAGGTGCTTGGGTCTCTCTGACCGGCCGGCCACCGCCGGTTTGCCTAAATGCGCGCGTGTAAGACGCGAGTTGAGGACGTGGTTCACACACAGTAGTGTTTTTTCAGGACGGGGAGAATGATGCGATTCGTTCCAAGAATCTGACGAAAGCTTGGCTGTTTGGGTAAGAAGGCAGCTGCAAGTGACGCGCGGGGCTGTGGTGGGGAGCGGCGATTGCAAATTCTTGTTCTTAATTGAGGGGGCTCTCAAAACTAGGAAAGCTTAGCTGGGAGGAAATACCCATTGGTTTGAGTCGTGCAATCCTTCCACGAATTAAAACATAAGACAGGGTTTAATAGAGTAAGGAGTTGAAAAAGGTGTTTGTTTTTTTTCCTCCCTGCTTTTCTCTCGGTGGTTGCCCGGGAAAGAGGACTGTTACTTCGTATTTTTTGACGTTTCTCATGCTTTATCTCAGGAATTCGTTCACAAAACCAATGCATATCAGTGATAATAGATGAATATTGAAAAAGAGGGGGGGGGAAGCAAGGCAAGATATCCATCTTTAAAACAGACCTTGTTTCGAATAACATGTTCACATTTCTATCGTTCTCGTGGATTTGACTGCAGCTTTCCTGATCTGATATTTTCATCTTAGATGAACAATAGCTGTTTTGAAAGATCTGAATAATTCTGGAGATGTGACCTTCATGCAGGGGTGGGATACAACAGGGTTAACAACCGGTTCGGGATTTACGAGCTTCCCTGCCCACTGTGAGCCTCGCGCCTGTCAATCGTCATAAGCATGCTGCTGCCCAGAAGCAGCCTTTGACGCTGCTCTCTTTTCTTGTTTTTTCTGTTGTAATGACGAGGCAGTCAAGTTGTTTGATCATGAATAACTGAATCATGATGATCTTTATTGGAGTCTAGTCTTGCATTTATACACATTTTTAATTATCCTCCATCATTGGTTAACTTTGGTTACTGCTTAACTTTTGTTACTATTTAGCACAGTAATCCATACAATTAATTATCTCTAGTTAAAGTCTAACATATGTTTACTTCCTCTCTCTAATCCTCCTTTAGATTAGTGACTTTGTTTACCTGAGTTGTATTTGCCTGGAAACATTCTTTATCTGAGGTTTGCCATCCGACATTGGAACATTCCTGCAATTACAACTCTACATATCCTCCGTTTTTATTTTAAATGGAGGATTCAAAGATTTATAAATGTATCACAGTTGTAGAGGATTAAGAGAGGGGGAAGCAGTTATAGACTTAATGAGTTATAGACGTTACTCCAATTGGTGTACAGGAGAAGTATAATAAAAGAAAAAAGATGAATGGATAGTTGGAAATAGAACAGACAAAGAATATTATTGAAAATGATAAGATATGAAAGGATATATAAAGGTTTTATGTTTTGTTTTTTTTTGGATGTTGTATATTGAAAAAAGGCAAAAAAAATTTAATTAATAAGAAATAATTTGGATGAAAAGGAGAAGTTGGGATAAGATATGAAGTTAAATAGACAAAGTATTGATACTATAATTTGGAATTGTTATGTTCTATTGGTTTTCTTTTATTATTTTTTCTTAGAAAAGAACTTATAAGCTGTGATGCCTTGTGCATTGTTTATATAAAATTGATAAAAATGGTTTATATTTATATATAAAAAAGAAAATGATAATAAGATATGGAAGGATATATAAAGTGAATATGATGTTTGAATTTGTGTCTGTGTGAAGAGTTTCAACCCGGGATCAGACAGCCTTCAGAAAAGATCTTTTAGTTTTGTTTCTCTGTAAAATTAATAAAATTTGTTTTTAAAAAAAAGAGAGGGGGAAGCAGGACGAAACAATGCGAATAAATTTGGAATACATTGAATAAAACAACAGGTTGCAATTAGTACAATAATAATAATTATAGCATAAAAGAAAAACTGTCTGAGCCAAGACCAATCAGGGAACCAATTGGTTAGCCACTCAAAAGGTGGGTAATGAGCATGGATATTATCTTGAATGTATGATTGTAAATTGGCAAGCTCATCCTCAATAGTTTTATTCAAAGAATGAAAATGCACAGCACATCCACGGCGTCCAACTAACATACAGAACTCTCCCTGATGGGCTAAAAGATAATCTATGGCAAAATGCTGCTGTAAGACATCTTGATTTAAGTCTTCTATTTCATGCTGCAAATCACGAATAATAGCAGCGGTAGCATTGATGGATTTTTCAAGTCTGCAAGTGAGACCAAGAATAGATTGTCTGTTTTCTTGAGCAATTATGGCAGGATAAGAGGCTAGAGTAAGGACTCCCGTAACGGCCCCTGCCAATGCACGGCCAAATGTAGAACCAGAAGACAATTGTGTGTCAATAATGATTTCATCATTACATGTAGGCCCCAGAGAGGAACACCGCTGTCGAGTTGATGGGAGCGTACCTATTTGAATAAGTAGAGTAAAATAATCTATAGTTGCATATTGATAATTCTGAGGATGAACATTAGTGGCATATTTATCAAAAAAGAACCACATATTAGGATCCTTAAGCTGCCAACCAGCACATATCGATCCTGTATTAGATTGATCAGAGGTATTAAAAATAGGAAAATTGTCAGGATACATATCAGGATCTATATTAATTCCATGCAAAGAAGAATTAAGGGTACCTGATAACCAATAGTAGTCAGAACAATAATTATAAGTCCCTAGCCTTTTTAATATGTGCTGAGCAGCATCATAATCAGACCAATTATGAAGCCAAGTGTGTTTAGCGTGACAACAGAAACACAGACCCCTTGTAAATTGACTAACTTTCAAGTAACAGCAACAGACAGAATTCAATTGCATAGGGGGTGTAGAAAATAGCCAGGAATGTGAAATAGATTATAGTTGTGGGACAATAAATATAGAAGACATGATCAAGTTAGGGGTAAAAGAAATTTGACCAAATGCCATTGGGGGCTCATAGTATAAAGTAATATTTGTGCCATGGGTCATAAACATGTATTGGGCATGATGAACCCACAAATTAGGGTTAAGACGAACCACAAAGTGTCATTTTGAGCAGAAACACCATTAACCATAAACAAGAAAATACAAAGTAAAATAGTAACAGAGTTAGCAGTAATAATAGCAAAAACAGCAGCAACAAGATTTTCAGGAGTCTGAGGTAATGAGGCCTGTTGCAGTTGTTGTTGAGCTTGATATGTAGTAGATTTAACCTGGCCCCAAGTGATGGGTTGCGGGCATGTCGACCTTGGAAGACAGACTTCCGTGTTCAGATGAAGATTGAAATCCAGAATCGGGTTGTGAAGGCCCTGATGCCATGCCATGATACGGATGAACACAGTGTGCTGGAACCCACACTGCTTGTCGAGTAGAAGGATCTTCCTCAGTGGTGTAGGGCCTTTCCAGGTTGGGTCTGGAGCTTGGCGATACTTTACCAAAGGCCTTGCTAAAGATTCAGTAGTTCAAAAATGCAAATTAACAGGTGAGTCTGCAAGAGAATCTAAAAAGGTTAAATAATTCCAAGTATATAATGCTACAGCAATGAGATTTTGAATCTTTCGCAGATGGTAAGGGCCAGACTCAGTTTGTAATTGTTTCTGAAGCAATGCCTTAAAAGTAGGATGAGCTCGCTCAACTATAGCTTGACCCTGAGAGTTGTAAGGAATTCCGTGCACTAAAGTAATATTCCATTTCTGACAAAAGGAAATTCCTTACTAATATAAGCAGGGCCATTGTCAGTTTTCAACTGAGAAGGCCGACCCATTATAGCAAAAGAGGATAGGCAATGAGAAATAACATCTGAAGTACGTTCATATTTTGAAGCAGTAACCCAAAGGAAGTGTGAATGAGTGTCAATAGACGTATGAAGATAACAGTATGGCTTAAAGGTTGAAAATTGAATTACATCCATTTGCCAAATTTGATTAGCTGGGGTTCCTTGTGGGTTGACACCCACTGGAAAGGGAACTGCCAGTTGCTGACAAGCTGGACAAGCACGGACAATATCCCGGGCTTGAGATAATGAAATTTTAAATTGCTTTGCAACAAATTCTTATCCAAAGAGAGAGCACAGTAAGAAAAGGGAAGATATTGCACAGCTAAATGCACATATTGAGTATCGACGATCAAGTTAATAGGTTGGTCATTGAACAATTGTAAAGCCAAAATTACAGCAGCCAGCTCAGCACATTGAGCTGAAGTCTGCGTGGCAGTAAATTTACAATACCATTGTTATTGAATCTGCCAGACAACCACACCCCTTGTAGGTGATCCATCAGTAAGAGCTTGAGAAATAGGATTTCACAAAAAATTGGAAGAAAAGGCCAGATTTAAAGTAGTAGTAACCACTATTCTAGGATCCTTGGGTAAAGAATACAACAAGTTTCCCACATATTGAGAAAAGGCTATCTGATATGATTCTGAAATCATCAAATGCTCATGTTCAACTTTTGTACGAGTGAAAGCTATGCTAATGAGATCCTGTCCTGTAAGATGTAGTAGAAGGTTCTATATGACCAGCAGCCAATCATTCTTGAAGCAATTGTTGTAAAGCAGCGAGTTTTTCTCTTGATAATGGCCATTGTTCCACCCAAACCAGCGTAGAACAGAACCATTTAAGAGGAAGAGCCATCATCAAGAATCAAATGGGCATTAAGAAGAGAAAGGATATCACGGCCCCAAATAGTATGAATATCTAGAATGTATGGTTGTAGGAAAAAGGACTTACCAGCAGATACAACATTAATTTCTTGAACATTCTGCCAAGCAGCTGTGGAACCTCCTATTTCCCACAATGAAGAAACTGTCGTTTTTGGCCACTGTACTGACCACTGTAAAGAGGAGATGACAGTAACATCGGCTCCAGTATCCAATAACCCTTGAAATGGTTCTTTATTAAGGAAGAGCATTAACAAAGGACGAGAGGAGTTCAGCTGATGAAGTAAGCCTACAGATAAAGAAGTTGATCCAATTCCTGCATCCCCACGATTACATATACCAGGAGATGGATTTTCATATGGAAGAAGAAGTAATTGAGCAACAGAAGAATTACAAGGAAGAACTTGAGGGAGATTCACCCAAATCTGAATCATGAGGATACCAGTGTAATCTGAATCTATTACCCCAGGCACAACAAAATAGTCCTTTATGTGTGCAGAAGAATGAGGCAAAATTAAGCCAACTAATCCCGAAGGAAGAGGACCTTTAAATTGAGATGGAACTATTTTAACCCATGGGAAATTTAAATTCAATTTCCTCTTGAGTGATTAAATCGATCCCAGCGCTACCAGCTGTGGCTGGGGAGGAGTGAGAGAGACTGCTGGAGGAGTCAGAGTGATGGGAAAGGCACGCTTTGGATTCTGGGTGGGTGCCACACCCATTGGCAAATTTCCCGACTGAAACCGACATTGATTGGCCCAATGAAATCCCTTTTTACAAATAGGGCACTTCTTAGAAGGATGATTCTGAGGCATAGAAGGTGTAGAACAACAGTCCTTCTGAAAGTGGCCAGGCTTCTTACACTTAAAACAGTTACCAATTGGTCGCTGTCCTTTCTGAATAGCAGCTGCTAACATATGCATTTTATAAGTTTGTGATCCAATATCCTGGCAGACTCGCAGCATATCTGCCAGAGTGTAATGAGCAGTAGCCTTTAACGGCTGTAAAGCTCTTTTACAATCTGCATTAGCATTTTCAATAGCTAACTGGCGAAGAAGTTCACCAGCAGCTTTCTGATGATCAAACTGCTGTCTAATTGCTTTGGACAGACACTCAACAAAGTCAGCATAAGGCTCATTGGCATTCTGTCGAATGTTTGAAAAATTTGCTCTAGGTTCTCCAGCTTGGGGTACCTTAAGAAAAGCATGAAAGGCACATTCAGAAACAATAGTTAACATAGCTGGAGGAAGAACAACTTGAGTAGGAATTGTATCAAACAGCCCAGAACCAAATAGCTGCTCAACTGTATATGTCCTCCCCCTCCTAAAGCAGCAGCTTGAGCATGTCTCATATATTCACTCTCCCAAACCACATATTGCATGGATGTTAAAATCATGCGAAATATTTGCTTCCAGTCTTCAGGGATCATTGTATAACCATTTTTTATTCCTTCTACAAGTCCTCTTGTAAAATTACCACTAATCCCATAGTCTGTAACTGCCTTTTTAAATTCTCTTAAGATCTGATAAGGCAGACCCTCCCATTCTGCTACTTGCAGTCCAAGGTGTAGCCCCTGACCAGGACGATATTGTACTGGACAAACAGACAATAATTCTACAAGTTCTGTTCCTGAGACAGAGGCATCCCTTTTACAAGTCTCTACCATTTTCTGAAAAGAAGACTGAACAATAGAGTCAGGAGGCTTTTGCCCTGTAACTGCAGGAGCTGCAGGAATTGAAGGCATATATTCAGGTGAATAAGGGGGACAAATGACAGCATTAGTATAACATGAAGATGGAGGTGTTAAAAGAGAAAGTTCATTGTGACCAAATGTTTCAATTGCATGCCTATATAAATGCCACACATGCAAAACTTCTATTTTTGCTCGAGGTTCAGTATGCAATGTTTTCCCAATACATTTCCAATCAGTTAATTTTAAAGACCCCTTTTCTGGGTACCATAGGCACTGAGCTGCAATCTCCTGGACCAGCCTTAAGAGATTTCTCTGTGGTACCTTGGTATTATTTTTCTTCAACAAATAGCCTAATTCATCTACATGCTTCCTTTGTCCCTCAGAAAGTGAAGACCCCATACTTACAGAAACCAAAAGGTTGAAGAAACCACAAAGGGTTGAAGTGCACCAAATCCTTGCCGGACAAAGTAAGAGGGTCCCTGTTCATGTGCCACTTGTAATGACGAGGCAGTCGAGTTGTTTGATCATGAACAACTGAATCATGATGATCTTTATTGGAGTCTAGTCTTGCATTTATACACATTTTTAATTATCCTCCATCATTGGTTAACTTTGGTTACTGCTTAACTTTCGTTACTGTTTAGCACAATAATCCATACAATTAATTATCTCTAGTTAAAGTCTAACATATGTTTACTTCCTCTCTCTAATCCTCCTTTAGATTGGTGACTTTGTTTACCTGAGTTGTATTTGCTTGGAAACATCCTTTATCTGAGGTTTGCCATCTGAGATTGGAACATTCCTGCAATTACAACTCTACATTTTTCAGCTGTGCCTCGTTCCACAGCTGAAGTTGAAAAAAATCAGGAAATAAAGATCAGGTAAGATCCCAGGTGGGCGGATGAGCAACAACATCAGCAGACATAGAACTGGTTCTATGTCTGCTGCTCTTCAGAGCTACCGGTTCTGCAGAGGTGGACAGAACTGGTAGAAACCCATCCCTGCCTTCATGACTCATAACTTTGTAAGCCAGTTTTATCGTTTTAAAAAGCTTGCTCTTCAGAAATCAAACTTTACTGCTTCATTGGGGAATGTAGGATTTTTCTTTATGAATGTATGTACCAGGATTCCGGCAGTTATCCTCATTTAAATCTTGAGTCTCGAGTCAAACTTCCAAAACTTAAAAAGGATTTATTGGGAGTTAACATGACAACACTGTCTGGGTGTAGCTGACTCTGAGACACATAATTCATTGTCACCCTCAACCCTGGTTTTCCCCCCCACCCACTGGGTGTATCGTAATTTATATTCTCCAATGGGACACATCCATAGCCAAGAGTCCTCAATCATGCTCTCCAGTTAGAGTTTTGCGCTGCAGAAACTTTGGTCTAGTTTTTATCTTTGAAAACATTTATGGAATGCAGTTTTAGTTTTCCAAGCTGCTGCACTGCCCCCCCCCCTTTCTGTTGGCAACTCTAAAAAGACAAGAGAAATATTTTATGAGTTGACATTCGGCTCCCCTCACTTCTTGAAGATGATCTGTACAACACAGAAAGAAAACAAATTTATTACAGGTATGGGACTTAGGATTGTGAAACACCCCCCACCCACTCCCCAAGGCTTGGTTGGGTTTTCTGCATGGAACCTCATCACAAGGCGATCGGCTGGGACATTTCTACTCTTTACCCAAGATGCCTCTGATAAGGGGTATCCGGTTCCACTTGATTACAATTGGAATTGTCTCCTGTCCCACCTCGAATTGAGGATTCTCTGCACCTTATAATGGGTTTGGCCTCCTATGACCATGGAGTCTGGGGGTTCACAAGGTAGAGGCCTCAGGGTCGATCCCACCATGAGTTTTAAGGACTACTATGGAATACCAGGTGTATTTTCCCTAACAATCGGGGCAACTTCAGTTGCACCGTTACTGGGCTGATGACCCATGAACTTTGGTCCCAATTTCTTGCTAGGGAGTCTTAATCTTAGGTATTTGGTGGAGAGGCAGACCTTCTCCCCCATCTGGAATGGCCATTGCAGGGCTTGGTGTTTGTCTGCCTATCTCTTATAGCTCTGTGCCGCTTTTGCCAGCACTTTTTTGACATTCTCCCAAGTTGCTTTCAGAGTTGACACCCAATCGATCAGGCTGACTGAGGAGGGGGGATTCCTTAGATACTCAGATATTGGGACAAAGTCCATACCACTCACTACTTTGAAGGGGGTTAGACCCATGCTACTGTGAACAGCATTATTGTACGTGACCTCCGCGAAAAGCAGGAGGTCCACCCAATTGGATTGCTGGTTTTCCCCTCACTCCCTGGGTGTATTGTATTCTCCAACAGGACACATCCATAGCCAAGAGTCATCAATTATGCTCTCCAGTTAGAATTTTCTGCGGCAGAAACTTCAGTCACCTAGTTACTATTTTTGAAAACATTTATGGAATGCAGTTTCAGTTTTGCAAGCTGCTACACGGCTCCCTCCTTTTCTGTTGGCAACTCTAAAAAGACCAGAGAAATATTTTATGAGTTGACAGTATGATGATATTGCAGTAATATGATTAACAATCCTGTTTTTATCTTGGACAAACTTAAGATGAATTTTGTGTTTATTTTGTTAAAGATGACATATCTGGATTCATTCATAATGCTAAACCATCAGTTAGGATTTTCAAACACCAAGGTTCACATGATGAGTTAATTCAAAGCCAAACAAATTGCATTGTGGCTTTATCCAGCAGCGTTTCCTGCTTTGACTGCATAAGCCCATTAAACTAAAAGTCTGGAGGTGTGCATATGAACATTTAATTATCAAAAGTAGGAAAATAGGGAGGAGAATTATATGTGCCCATCTTGAATTATATGAAGTAAATGTGGAATAAAATATTTCTTGTCCAACCAGTGAAATCATGAGTTGTGAGAAAGTCATGCAAATTCATTTATCATTTTAGGAAGTTATAGTGCATCTGCTGTAATCTGGTTACATGGAACTACAGCTGGTCTTGTTACCTCCCCATTTTAAACATTTTTAAGGAAAACTAACTGGGAATCCAACCATTTTGTAAAAGCAAATTCTCAACATTTTTTTTAATTTAGTAAGTGTCTTGGGCCCTCTATGGGTAATTGCTAGTTAATAAGAAAGTAAGTGCTCACCTGCACAGGAAAAGTAAGGAAAAGATCATATGGGAATGGTAGGAAACATCCTGAGATTAAAGAGAACAATCTCCTGTTTGCCTACTTATAAATGGGGGGGGGTCATTGATTATTTCTTCCTTGGACGCTACTTTTGGCCCACCTTCCTAGGGAGCTTGCTCCTCTGTCTCTGCTACCTGATAGCACTGAATAGTTGACAGCACCATTGAAGGCACAAGATTGTCAATGCACAAGATTGAACCACACAACAAAATGTGAGGAAATTAGAAATTTGGGTGGGGTTTTTTCATTCTTTTTTAAGGCCAGAAATCAAAGATATTATCCATTCTCCCTTCTTGAAGTAAGACTTTCCAAGAATATACTGTGCTTGAAAATTGCCTAGGAATGTATTTACTGTATTTTTTGGAGTATAAAATGCACCCCCCCCCCCAAAAAAAAAAGTGGGTGCAAATGCCTGTGAGTCTTATACATGAACGTTGACGAAGCCCAGTCCACCCGCCATTCCCCACCCTTTGGCCTCTGCCTCCCAGCAATTTGCCTCCTTGTAGCAAACAGCCTGGTCAGATTCAGCACAGCCTGATTAGCACAAGCAGCTGAGTGTCATTTAGATTGGCCTGTTTTAAGCTGCAGGGATTGCCATTGCCTATTGCTGCCTCCACACACCCCATTTTCGGCCTCCGCATCCCATTTTTGGTCTCTGTATGCCCCAACGCCCCATTTTTGGCCTCCGCACACCCCATTTTCTGCCCATTCCAATCCCTGCTGCCCGGAATGGGCGGAAAACAGGGAACACAAAGGCTGAAAATGGGACATTCGGAAGTGGAAAACAGGATGCAGAGGCCAAAAATTGGGGTGCGTGGAGACAGCAATGGCAATCCCTACAGGCTGAAACAGCTGATTGTTGGGAGGCCAATCCAACCGACAATCAACTGCTTGTGCTAATCAGGTAAGCTGTTTGCAATTTGCTGCAAGGAAGCAAATTGCTGGGAGGCAGAGGCAGGTTTTTTTTTTATTGATTTGCTCCCCAAAAGCTAGGTGTGTCTTATACTCCGAAAAATATGGTACATGTAGTAGCTGGTACTGCCAGTTTTGGTGGGAGTGTAGTTTCCTCTTGTCTGGTGTTGATTCCCGCTTACCTATATGAGGGCTATTGCAGAGGATATGTTCTTATTTCCTTCCTAGGTTCAAGATGCTAATAGTTTCACAGTTGAAACTGGAGCTGAGTTCACCCTTATGTTGTGTGACAAAATCTCCTTACTTTCACAGCTTGATCGACCAAACCAAATCCAAACCTGCTAGGGAATTCCTGGAAGCTTGGCATTCAGATTAATAGCGATTAATAGACACATAGAGATGAACCACATTTACATAACATTCAAAGGTGATAATAAAAAAACCTAAGAAGGAAATAAGAACACATCCCATCCAATAGCCTACATTCAGATAAGCAGGGATCAAGACTAGACAAACAGGCAAAACGATACTGTAAGGAACTCTTAAGGAGGAAATTACAACACCCCGCTCCCCCCCCCCCCAAAAAAAACCTGGCAGGACAAGCTGCTACATGTAAACATGCAACAAATCCCACATTTGTGCTTTATTAACATGTTAGCTCTTGCTAACTTCATATTCACTTGCACTGATAATGTTTCTGAGTCAGGTGAACCTCTCTCTGTAAGCATACAACCAAGAGAGCAATAGAACTCCATATTTCAGTCCTGAGCCACTGATATTCTCTTTTATTAGATTGTGCTTTCTTTTCCTTTTGGCAATGTTTTTGCTTTTGGGTTTTCTAGAAATCTGAATGTCGCTGGCCTGTTTGAAGCTGATTACACGACCTTTTTTGCAAACACCCTCCTTGATTGTTCAGCCTTTGCGCTTCGTCATGGATCTGAAAGATCTTGTTACCTCCTTAAACGATTTTGCTTCGCTTTCCCTGGCTGAAAGTTGGGATAATGTGGGGCTCTTGATTGAGCCAAGTCCTCCTCATATTGTCAATACCCTTTTTCTCACCAATGATTTAACTGAGGATGTGATGCAGGAAGTCCTAGAGAAGAAAGCAAACCTCATTCTTTCTTATCACCCACCCATTTTCCACCCACTGAAACATATAACATGGAAAACATGGAAGGAGCGTTTGGTAATCCGAGCCTTGGAAAATAGAGTTGGCATTTATTCTCCTCACACGACATATGATGCTATACCTAATGGAGTCAATGACTGGCTTGCTACAGGACTGGGTGAGGCATTCTTGTTAATAATGACACTATATGTAAAATAAGAAACTATAAGCACAAGCCAAACACAAAGTAGATAATAACATTTTATGTTTTAAAATGTTATTATCAACTTTGTGTTTGGCTTATGTTCATGTTTTAAAATGTTATGTTTGTATACTTGCCAACATTTTACATTATAAATTTCTGTTGAAATGTGTCAGCAGGACTGTTAGATAACTAAAATCTTTGTTGTTTCTTAGGGGAAAAAAGACAAGTAATGGATATAATTTTAAACAATGACAAAACACTAGACTGAAGTATACTATCATTTGTGGAGAGCTCCTCTCTCCTCTCTCCATACTATCAATCCTACCATGTAGACCAGGCCATGAAATCAACTCCATAGAAAAGCTAAAAGAGCTTTTATTGATTTAAGCTATAATTACAGAATTGTGCTGTGTCTCACCTCTTTCTTATTGTTGTTGTTAGTCGCGAAGTCATGTCCGAGCCATCGCGACCCCATGGACAACGTTCCTCCAGGCCTTCCTGTCCTCTACTGTCTTCTGGAGTCCATTTAAGCTCACGCCTATTGCTTCAGTGACTCCATCCAACCACCTCATTCTCTGCCATCCCCTTCTATTGCCCTCAATCTTTCCTAGCATTAGGCTCTTCTCCAGTGAGTCCTTCTTCTCATTAGGTGGCCAAAGTATTTGAGTTTCATCTTCAGGATCTGGCCTTCTAAAGAGCAATCAGGGTTGATTTCTTCTAGGATTAACCAGTATGATGGCCATGCAGTCCAAGGGACTCGCAGGAGTTTTCTCCAGCACCATAAGTCAAAGGCCTCAATTCTTTGACACTGAGCCTTCCTTATGGTCCAACTTTCACAGCCATACTCTTTATTACACTCGAGTGAATTAGAATATGTCTGTCTCAACTATCTCCAAATGATACCTGGACATTCTGGAATTAAAAAGCTCTTTAGCTTCTTTAGCTTAGCCAGTAGCTCCTGCATATCTTTGTCAAAGCCTTCTACACTCTGTACTCTTACTATATGGTGGCTAACCTTTTTGGGCTCCTGTGCTGCCAGCACCCAGAAGGCAATGCACACGCCCCCCCTCACGCCCCATGCACGTGCGATCCCCCTGCCGCCCCCTTACCTGCGCTGCATATGCATGCGCCTCCCAGCTGATTTTCAGGCCTTTTTTGGCCTCCCAAAGGCTCGAGGGAATCCTCTGCAGCCTTTAGAGGCCGAAAAATGGACCTGTTTTGTCACTTGTGGTATTTCTGGAAATACATAGGCCTGTGAAATAGGCCTGTGTTTTGGCCTCCAAAGCCTGCAGAGGCTTCCCTCAAGCCTCTGGGAGGCTGAAAAGGGCCCAAAAATCAGCTGGGAGGTGTGCGCATGCGCAGCGAGATAAGTTTGCCTTGGGCTCACCTGCCTGCACAAATGGCTCTGCGTGCCTTCGCCATCACGGCTCTATACACATAGTTACTAGGACACTGGATTGCCTTACATTTCTCTCCCTTAAGGAACAATGAGCTTGAATGTAGCTTTAAATAATTGCTTAAAATTATGATTTTGCCTTAAGAAAACATATTCTGTAAAGGGCTGGTGCTTCAAAATGGAAAGCATATATGATAATCATCTAATTGACACCTTTTCAAAGGACTGATGTGATATGACTCTTTTAATTCTACTACTTCAAATTCATGAAGTAGGGCAATCCAAAGAGGGTACTAACATCTCAATATTCTGTGCACAAATAGTATGAACATATAAATGGCCAAAAGTCCAGAACCTACTATGTGATCTATATAAATCATAAATCATAGATGATCTGGAATTAAAGATCTCTGCCCCTCCTCTGCCATTTCCTTGCAAGTGATTTAAAAACGATGGTAGTTTAATAATTTTTACGCTCTGCAGTAGTTTAAGGTCTATAATTAATTGCTGCATTTAGCATTCATTATATCCTTCAGCAGCCATTATAATATAAAGAATTAGAATATTCATATATTATGATAATACTGGTACATTGCAATAAACCTCAACTTTCCGTAAGTTAACAACAATATACTGGGAACAATGTTATGGAAGGCATGTAATTTGATGTTTGGCAAAGTAAAACCCTGAACAAGAATATTGTGCAATGTATTTAATTTGCTCTGCTTTTCCTCAGGGGCTTGCACTGCTGTTCCGTTGAAACCGGCTACAGCTTCCACTTACCCTGTAGGTGGGCCTTTCCGGGTTGAATTCACTGTATCCTCTGCTGAAAGTCTGGAAACAGTTTTATCCCAAGTCCATGCAATGCCAGAGGTGTCACTCATCGCAACTCAACCTGCCAGGTATTGCTGGAGACCAGCCTAGATTATTTTCGTTGACTGACAAATTTTAATATGATAAAAGAGCAGGTTCTTTATCTATAACCAGACAACATTTTTGAAAATGTATAGAAAGAAAGTAGTATGTATTATTTTATTGTGCTAAAAGGCACTGTACTTTATATCCTCCCTCTTTGAGTTATACAGAAAATATTTGATAATAGCTTAAACAGCTTGCAAACATATTCTAATTTAATCAGGTAACTTTAGCCTATTTCAGAAATATCAAACTAACAAGTTTTGATTTCTACGTAATAACATATTTTTACTTTGACCATATTCCCAGAAACCAGTGTTTTTCCTAAGTATTAGATATACATCTGACGAGACATGCTACTTTGTATTACATTTCAAGCCAAATAATTTAATTGAAAGCTAGGAGCATTTTTAAGACCACTATAAGTAATAGGATGCATATTAAATTATAAGCATGAGCTTATCCTTCCATGCCATAAACAAAGAAGCAGCCTCTTCTCATGCCAGACTGTTTAACTTTTCTAGCCAAATATTGTCTAATCTGATAAGAGTGGATCTCCAACAATTAGCCAACAATGCCAGGCATTAAATTTGTAACCAGAATTATAAAAAGCACAATGATATGCTTTGGTCCTACATTTTTGGGTGGTGGGTCACAGTTTTCATTGATTACTGCATTTATTTTTTTATAAATAACTCAAGGCAGAAAACATACATAATATTCTTTCCTCCTTGTATTTCCCCCACAACAACTCTGTGAAGTGGGTTAGGCTGAGAGAGAATGACTAGTCCAAAGTACCCAGCTGGTTTTCATGCCTAGAACTTGCAATCTCCTAACTTCTAGCCCGCTTCCTTAAACAGTGTAGTACCAAACTGGCTCTCCCTGATAAAATGTCTAGTTTCCTGTTTGTGATCTTGGTGCTGAGGTAGAAGCTCCGTAGTCTCTTAAGGGCCATGCTTTTGAATTAGACCCACTCCCATACTCATCACACATTCATCTCCAAGAACATGCCTTTCTCCACACAAAAGTGGCCCACTCTTCCCCCTCCATGTGAGCTGAAGACACAAATAGATGGAAATGACAGCAGCATTATCTGCCTTAGATAGTGTTCTATCCTTGTTCAAATCTATGAATGGTATCAACCAGCATTTTCATATAGCTGCCAGGTGACTTGACAGATAGCATAAGTCCTGCTTAAACTTACCTGCCAAAGGTTGTGAATGGTGGAAGTGGGTTGGCTTATGTATAATTACTAAAAGCAATGTATTTTGTGATCCACTCGTGAGAGAACTGGAGGTAACATTTATATATTCATTTTTGCAGTGTGTTGTAAGGTTTTTTTATTAATATTTCTGTTCCAAATTTCCAAGGATTGAAGGAGAAGAACAAACACGTGTCAGGTTGAACTGTTCTCGGCTCGCTTTGTTGCAAGTGGTGGCCTTGCTTTCCCAGAAGAGCCTGCTGTATCAAACAACTGAAATCATATCACTAGAGAAGGTAACCACAGATGAGCAAATCAAAGTTTATTTTCACAGAAAGTGTGCATAGCTGCAAAAAGAATAAATGAAGATATAGTGATGTGATGGAGGAAGGTTGCTTAGCAAGAAAGTGAAAGAAATATTTTAGCAAAGAGATGTTCTGTTTCCAGTAGAAATAAAAGGGATTCTTTGAAGATACTGCTGCAGTTTCCTAGTATATTCAGGAAGTTTGAAGAAAGTACCAATAAGAGAAGATTGCTAAGAGATACTGTGACTGTATCAATAGTATACTGTGTTTTGAAAAATGTGGACCAGCCACTTATTATTTCTCCATCCCAGCCATTCCTGAGAGAACATAAGGTACAGGCTCAAATGATTTCAACATCTAATAGAGCCATCTTCAATTTTTGCATTCTCTTCCCATCTTTTCTTTAAGCATATAATTAAATAAGCTTCATGGCTCCAAAATTTTTTTCCATTTTCCCATCTTTATTTTACCATTTGCTTAAGCAGCAACTGGAGTGCTGAAATGCTTGTCCATTCTTTTCTGAGACTTTGGGTATTAAGTGCAAATAGTCTTTGACTTATGATCACAACTGAGCTCAAGATTTTCATTGCTAAACAAGGCAGTTATTAAAAGAGTTTTGCTTCATTTTACAATCTTTTTGCCACAGTTAAGTGAATCACTACAGTTGTTAAGTGAATCAAGTGAGGCAAATCTGGCTCCCCCCATTGACTTTGCCAGATGCCAAGTGCCCAAATTTTTATCACGTGACCATGGGGATGATACAACAGTTATAAATGTGAAAAACAGTTGTAAGTCACTTTTTTCAGTGCCATTGTAACTTTGGTCACCAAACAAATGGTTATAAATCAAGACTACTTGTATGTCATATGTCAGATCTGGAAATAGGACAAGCATAATCATTGAGTAATTTGGTGCATATGGGATAGTTGTGAATCACAAACTGACCTTGATGTTCTCAAATTTAATATCATTTACATGATACAATCCAACCTAAACATATTTTGTCTCTTTCAAAAGGGGCTCGATCCCAATTAAATTTGCAAAAGATTGACAGCTATATTCAACTCATAGGTGCATGTCAAGGACAAATCGTGAAATATGTTATGGTGCTTTAATATATCTTCTTGTACTTAGGAAAACAGGTTTACTTAAACCTGCCTTTGGTATTACAGCAAGATAACTGCCAGAGTACCTTCACTGTAACCATTTCAGTTTTTGGCTTCTTTTCAGCCTCTGCTTGCCGATACTGGAATGGGACGTTTATGCACATTGCACGAACCAGCCTCTGTTTCTATCTTGATTGAACGATTGAAAAGTCACTTAAAATTGTCTCATATTCGTCTAGCTCTTGGAGCAGGGAAATCACTGGGTATATATTTACTTTCTCATTTTATGTTGGCAGTGGACTTTTGCTCCTTGGTACCTAAACCATTCGTGGTGCTTTATTTTGTAAGATGAGGCTTATTAGGGCAAAATCAAGATGCATCTATTTTGAAGTGATTTGTTTGACTAATATATTCAGAAGAGCCATTTATAAAAACATCGAACAGTATTTCCCACTGATTGTTTTAGGGTAAAGTATTATTGCTCTGCGATGGAATTAAATAAAATTAGTCTGGTTCAGCCAGACCAGTTATTTAAATAACTTGGGTTGTGGGGAAGGGAACATTACTTGAAAATTTAGCATATTTAAAATGTTTGGAAAGGACATCTTTAGACTAAAAACAATAAGAGTTTCTCTTCATAGAATGTGAAAAAAGCAATCCACATCCATCATTATACTTCAAAATCTTATTTGATCACATTGTGTTGCAATTGCACTCTAATATGCTATCTTATATTGCCTACTTTTACTTAACACAGAGCAATTGTCCTATCTAAATTAGAATTGCTCTGACTAGCAGTTCTCTTTTTAACTGAAGATGAATGAACCTGTCTATAAGGAACACCAAAGAATTACTAAAGGCCTAGGGAAACAACTATTGGTCCAGTCATGTAATCTGCAATCTTTAATTCATTACCCATCCACTCTGCATCATCTCAGGAAAAACAACAAACCAAAACTAACCACATAACGTGCAGTCCTAAACCATGCTAATTGTTTTTTTTGTAGAATCCTCAGTGAAGGTGGTTGCTCTTTGTGCTGGTTCAGGAGCAAGTATTTTACAAGACACAGAAAGTGATCTCTATGTTACTGGTGAGAAGCTTTTTAAAAAAGGTTTTGGAAATAGATGTCTGTTAAAACCGATTTTCTTGTAGATCAGAAATGCAATTTTCTATTAGCATTGTAGAACTATTCACTAGCTAAGTTTGCCTAAATAAAATATTAATATCCCCCTTTCTGCAATATCCTTTATCCACTATTTATTTGAAATATGAAGAACCTGGTTTGCTGGAAGTAACCCAATTTTTTATAAACTTAACTACAGTAATGCAATAACTTGCATACAGAGATCTGGATCTGGAAAAATTTCCTGAAAGCCTTTCGGGCATTTTGCTGCATGTGCCTGTATTTCAGATATTTTTGCATATTTAAGAACATAAACCATTCATTTAAAGTGTTTTACCTACTTCATAAGACCGGCAGGCTCTGGGGATAGTTTTACTTAAAAATTGTAAACAAATAAACCTTGCTCAAATGCTCCATCCCAAAAGACCGTTCTCATTGCATTATAGGAGAGATGTCCCACCATGAGGTACTTGATGCTGTTTCCAGAGGGATCTCTGTAATTTTGTGCGAGCACAGTAACACTGAACGAGGCTTTTTGTTAAAACTGCAACAAATGTTGGCTGTGTATTTTATGAATAAGATCAATATCATCGTTTCTGAAAGAGATAGAGACCCCCTTCAAGTTGTGTAAAAGAAGCAAACTTTGAGAAATAATGTAAGTGTACATCCTAACAAAAATACTGGCAAAAATATGCTTTGATTCCTAAAATGTTAATGATAACAATAAAATGTTAACAAAATGAGTAAATGACTGGTTGAAAAAAGCAAAATGACTTTATTGTTGCTGAGAATGAACATTGGCTTACCTGAATGTTTGTTTTCTTCTATGGCATAGAGAGTCCAGGTAGATAGGGTTAAATCAGTTCCTGCCCTGTTGGACTGAATCTGTGTTAAACCTGAAGCTCCGCCCTGCACCATGGCCATGCCCCAGCTTTCAACAAAGCACTTGGCAGACTGGATGTGATTCTGGAGTTGTGAGATAAAAAAGAACATACATTATTGCTCCCCCCAGCCCCCACCCAGACCAGTCAAACCAGGGTGGGGCTGGACTCTATGCCACAGAAGAAAACAAACATTCAGGTAAGCCAATGTTCATTTTCCTATCTGTGGCTCTGAGAGTCCAGATAGATAGGGATTTACCAAAGCTGGCCGGTCTCTGGGAGAGCATGAGTCTGGTCCTACTCACATTGGCGTTCGATCACGCTGTGTAGAACCCTCCTGCCAAAAGCTGCATTGGCTGATGCAAAGGCATCCAAGCGGTAATGCCAAATGAAGGGTGATGGTGAAGACCATGTAGCCGCTCTACAAATCTCTTCAATGAGTGCTTGAGTAGCCTATGCTGCAGTTGTTGCCGTACTTCTAGTAGAGTGAACCGTCACTCCTTGAGGCACCAGGAGAGAACTGCTCTGATAAGCCTTAGCAATGCAAGCCCTAATCCATCTCTCACTGTCGATGGAGACACTTTCAACCCCATTGTGCCTGGCTGGAAGGACACAAAAAGTGCCTCCAACTTCCGGATAGAACGTGTCCTCTGGATGTGTATCTTTAAGGCTCTATGTACATCCAGGGGGTACCATACCCGTTCCAAATTATGGGTAGGATTGGGGCAGAAATTTGGGAGGATAAGCTCTTGAGCCCTGTGGAACCTAGAATTAAACTTAGGGGTGAAAGATGGGTCTAACCACAAAACCACTCTGTCTGGATGGAAGACACACATCTTTTGTAACTGAAAGGGCTTCCCTCTCTGAGATCCTTCTAGCTGAAATGATGGCTATTAGAAATGCTACTTTGAGAGATAGGAAGTGTAAACTAATGGACCTGAGCGGTTCAAAAGCTTCAGCCATGAAGCCCCTTAGCACCTTAGGAAGATCCCAAGTGGGGAATCTGTGAACCACAGGAGGTCTAAGGTTGGTGGCCCCTTTTAAAAACCTCCAGATGATTTGGTTGTGAGACAAGGACCCCTTCCTGTGTATGTACAATACTGAAGAAAGGGCGGCCACTTGTCTGTGTAGAGTGTTTACCGAGAGCCCTTTGTCAAGACCCTCTTGTAAAAAATCCAGAATGTTGGCTACTGAAGCCGAAGTGGGGGAAATTCTATTATTTTTTTTTTAAACATTTTTATTAGTTTTTAAAAACAAACAAACAAACAAAACATAAAAACATCCAGCTTTCTTTCATAAATATACAAACAGTGTGTCGGTTGGTTTACCAGTTTTTGTGCATTCATTTCATACTCTCAATTACAGTTACATTACATATTAACTCATATTATCAATCAAAAATTATATACCCTAGTATCACTATCAAACAATCATTTGACTATGATTTTGTTCATTCATACTTTACAAGATAACTATAATTTACAATTTATTTTATAACAAATCATATAATCATACCAAATCTATTCTTTTTTTAAAAAAGAATTTTATTGATTTTCTACAAACAAGACAAACAAAACATTAAAATATCAACTCTCATATGTACATCCAGCGTGTCGGTTGGTTCATCAGTTTTGTGCATTCATTTTGTAGCCTCAATTACAATTATGTTACATAACAACTCATATTGTCAATCCAAACTTATATATCCTAATATCGCTATTAAAAAAAAAAAAAACTTTTGACTATACTTTTAATCATTCATGCTTTATGAGATAACAATACTTTAAATAATTTATTCTGTAACAAATCATATAGTCATACCAAATCAATCCTAAAAACAATTTATAAATATAGTATACTGGCTAACATTCTAAATATTCTATTATCATATTTTATCATCCAGCCATTGATAAAAAAGATCCCAAATTTCATAAAATTGTTTATCCTCTTGCTCTCTAATTTCAAATGTCAATCTACTCATCTCAGCACATTCCAATATTTTCTAAATAATTTCTTCCTGTAATGGTATTTTCTCTTTCTTCCAGTTTTTAGCAAATACAATCCTAGCAGGTATTTCAAATCTTTACTATATGTATCAGGTAAGATTCCCAATAAAAAGATCTCTAGTTTCAAGTCTTTGTGTTTCTTTGTCATTTTTTCCAACCACATGCAAATTTTAGTCCAGTATTTTCTAGCGTCCTCACAAGTCCACCACATATGGTAATATGAGCCAGGTATCTGATGACATTTCCAGCATTTTTCAGATTTGTTCTTAAATATTCTTGCTATTCTTGTCGGGGGAAAGTGCCACCTGTAAAACATCTTATACAAGTTTTCTTTATATGCTGTTGACATTGTCATTTTATAATTTTGAGACCACAATTTTTGCCATTTCTCTAAATCAATCCCATATCCAAAATTCTTCCCCCAAGCAATCATAGTTTCCTTTGACTTGTTCTTCCTCTAATTTAATTTCCAGTAAATAACCATATAATTTTTTAATCACCTTTTCATCAGTACCTGTCAAGATCTTATCTAAATCAGTCAATTTATCATAAAATCCTTCTGTTTTAGAATCTTCATCATACCTTGAATGTATTTGCACATATGAAAACCAATTCATCTTTATACCTTGTTCCTCTAAGTTTTGTATAGATTTAAGTTCACCCTTTTCATCCAGTATTTCCCCATATCTAACTGTTTGTTCCTTCTAATAAATTATAGGATAGGAAAATGCTTCAATGGTTGATAACCAACTGGAATTTTCAAATAACATTGTCTTTTGATCTTCTCCCAATTTAACCACAAAGACTCCCGTATATAATGTCTTCTAAAATAGCCCTGCATTTTAGTTCCCTTATACCATAGAAAGGCATGCCAGCCCAACAACAAGTCATGGCCTTGTCAACAATCTAGTCTTTCTTAGTATTATCCATTCCTTGGCCCACATCAAATTTGCAGCTTGATAGTACAACTCCCAATCAGGCAAACCAAAACCTCCTCTAATTCTGGCATCTTGTAAAAGTTTTAACTTTATTCTCGCTTTCTTACCTTGCCATATGTACTTCAACACAATTTTATTTAACTCTTCAAAATAGTCTTTTCCAAGCCTGATTGGTATTTGAAACAAGTATAAGAGTCTGGGTAGGATATTTATCTTAATTGTTGAGATTCTCCCTATTAGTGATAGTTGTAGATTTTCCCATTTCTTCAAGTCTAACGCTATCTGTTGTTTAAGTTTAATATAATTGTTCTCTTTTAATGTACTGCATCTTGGTGTCAAGTATATCCCCAAATACTTGACCTTGTTGATGACTTGAATTTTCAATGAGTCTGCCAGTTCTCCTCTTTGTCTTAGTAACATATTCTTTGTCAAAATCTTTGTTTTATCTTTATTTATTTTCAAACCAGCCACCTCACCATATGTCTCTATCTTTTCTAATAATTTTGGAGCTGTTTCTAAAGGGTCTTCCAAGATGAAGGCCAGGTCATCCGCAAAGGCTTGCAATTTAAATTCTTCCTTTTTAATTTTCATTCCTTTTATGCTTTTATCATCTCTAATATTTCTATTCAACACTTCCAAAGTCAATACAAATAGCAAAGGTGATAGAGGGCATCCTTGTCTTGTACCTTTTTTTTTTTTAAACAAATTTTATTAATTTTACAAACACAATACACAAGACATAAACTAAAACATCTTTTCTGAAGGCTGCCTGATCCCGGGTTAAAACTCTTCACACAGACACAAATTCAAACATCATATTCATTTTATATATCCTTCCATATCTTGTTATCATTTTCTTTTGTTTTTTTTTTATAAACCAATTTTATTAATTTTACAAAAACAGTGCACAAACAATCAAAGCATAACAGCTTATAACCATTTTCAATAACATTCTTTGTCTGTTTATTTCCAACTATCCATTCATCTTTTTTCTTTTACTATACTTCTCCTATACACTATTTGGAGAGACGCCTTTACCCTAACTTAAAAGTACTTCATATAACACTTAATTTATCTTGGGATTCTGTTTAATAAATTCTAAATTTACACAATAAATTTTATACTCTAAATACACATATAAAAACACAATCTTATATACCTTCCAGAATCCCCCTTTTATCCTTAATTAGATTCACCCATTGTCTCTAAATAAGCTTTTTTTCTTTAGATCTTGCTTCCCACCATTGAGGCTTCTCCTCCCCCCCTTTCTCTCTTGCTTATTCTTCTCCTTGCCCTTTTTACCCCTTTGCCTCTCCTCTTCCCTTTTCTTACTCCCTTTCCTTTGCTTTCTAACCTTGCATCCACCTTTCCTCTCATTTTTCTTTTTTTGGGTTGTTTTTTCAAACCTTAAAATCCCCTTTTTCTTATCCTCTTTCTCCTCCTCCCCGGAAAAAACCCATTGTTCATCAAAGATGGCTTCTTGTTCCTCTTCTTCTTTGTCCCAGTCATTCTGCTGCGTAATCAACTTTTCGTAAGTACATAACGCCATTTCTAAAAATTGAAATGAAGTGCCCAAAGTATCTTTTCCATCTTGTTCTTCCTTTTTATATTTTTGATATTCAATCTTTAGTTCATTCACAAGCGATGCCATCCTGAAAAGAAAAACTTTCCCCAAAACAACCACCCAAGTATTTTTAGTCAAAAGTAATTCAAAAAGAAAGTTCCAAAAGTTAATACTTTTCTTCCTTCTTCTACTTCTCTTTCTGGGGTTACTGTTTAATCAAAGAGGTCCAATTACCATATTTCTTTTTTTAGTATTCTTGGCAATCTCCTCCTTTTTCCACTTCTGCTCCAATATTTTTCCGCTCCCTTCCCACTTGCAACATCAATTTTTAAATGATCAGAAATCCATACCTCTAATAAAGGTTTTCCAATTTCTTAAATTTTTAAATCCAATGTCCAAGCAACTTTCAGAATATTTCACCTTCAGAGCCCAAACAAATTTCAAATCTTCTTCTGCTTTTTTCATGGGGTGGGAGAGTGAAGAAAAAAAAAGTTCCCTTTAACAGCTTCTCCGCCGCTTTCGATTTTCTTAGGGATACAATGTATCCTCCAGCAATTCAGACAGCTCAGTTCCAGCGAATTTAAAGGATGTTGATTGACCCGGCTCAGCCAGCACTTTCACTTTTCTTGCTTCCTCCAGCACGATCTTACCCGGTTGCAGACTTCTTCGTGGCGGCCATTGCTGACTGCCGCTCCACCACCTTGGGAAAAAGGGGTTTTTCAGGATGAGGAGGGGGTCTGCGACCCCCCCAACCCCCTGTCCAGCTCCCCTCTCTCTTCGGCTGTCCCTATAGGGCAACCATATCCCCCTGACCCATTTGGATCAGGGGTACCTCGGCGGCTAGCACAGCAGGAATCACGAGCGGTCGCGAATTCCTGCTGCCCCGAAGCCACGCAAAAACCAGAAACCCTCTTGTACCTTTTCTTATGTTAACAGAATCTGTGAATTCTCCCTCTATCATTACCTTTGCCGCTTTCTTATGGTATATAGCTTCTATTGCTTGAATAAATTTTCTGGCAAAACCCATCTGTTCCAATAATAGTAACATAAGTCTCCAATTCACATTATCAAATGCCTTTTGGGCATCTAAGAATGTCAAAGCCATTTGTTTTTTGGGATGTGCCTCATAATATTCCAAAGTGTCCAGGATTACTCTCATATTGTCTTTAATTTGTCTCTTTGGCAGAAATCCATTTTGATCTGAATGAATAAAGTTATTTAAGTATTTTTTAAGTCTTTCTGCCAAAATTGAAGCAAAAATTTTATAGTCTGCATTTAGTAAAGAAATAGGTCTATAATTCTTAATTTGCAATAGATCAGCCTCTTCTTTTGGAATAAGTGTAATATAAGCTTCTGATCATGTTTTAGGTATCATCTTCTTTGATATAACTTCATTCATGACTTCTAGCAGTGGAATGCTCAATGATTCTTGTAGTGTTTTATAAAATTCTGCTGGAAGCCCATCTAGACCTGGTGCTTTCCCATGAGGGGAGTATAAGTGAGTATAACAGACTTGAAAAAGAACTACAGAAAATGCCACAGAAAAAAGACATTAAACTAAAACTGGACATAATTAAACATAAAATGGGCCAAATAGAGAAAGAAGAATTGGCACAGAAAATTAGAAGTGCTAAGCAGAACTATTTTGAAGATGCAAATAAACCAGGTAGATGGTTAGCATACAAATTGAGAAAGGAGAAAGAATCAAGGAAAATATCACAATTAATAGATGACCAAGGTCAAGTTTGCTATGGTAATAAAGAGAAAAAGGAAATTATTCGAGACTTTTATGGGCAACTATATAACCAAGAGAATATTGATGAGGAAAAAGTCAAACAGTATCTACAGAATGCTAATCTACCCAAGATATCTAAAGAGACTGAAGAAATGTTAGAAAGGAATATAACGATGGAATTAACTGAAGCACTTAAGAAGGGAAATTCTATTCTTGATGCACCACTGGCAGAAGACCTTCCATGTGGCTTGATAGATGTGGTTGGTTGAAGGCCTCCAAGCCGCTACGGGTACGGGTTGCCCAATATATTTTGTCTCCTCAGAGCTTTGCTCAACCTCCAAGCGGTCAAATAGAACCACTGAGGCTCTGGGTGGGTTATTTCTCCTTGGTGTAGGGACACCTTGTGAGGAGGGATTCTCCATGGTTGGGTGGTCGAGAGATTCACCAGATCCATAAACCAAGGGCGTCTGGGCCAGCAAGGAGCCAGAAGTATAACCTCTGCCTCCTCCTCCAATATCTTTCTGACTACCGCTGGCAGCAGCGGAAGAGGAAGAAAGGCATACAGGAGACCCTTAGGTGACCTGCTCCTGAGGGCATTGGTCCGTTCTGCCCCCTGGGTCGCGAACCTGGTGAAAAACCTTGGGAGTTTGGTATTGGTTGGATATGCAAACAGGTCCACCACTGGTAGTCCACACCGTTGTGACAGCTCCTGAAATAAAAGGGGGGAATACTCCACTCTGAAGGGGAAATCTTGGCCCCGCTAAGCCAGTCTGCTTGCACAGTTTCCACCCCAGAGATGTGTTCTGCCCTGATTGACAGGAGATTCCTCTCCGCTCAATGGCTCAAACATTCAGCCTCTAACATTAAAGTCCTAGATCTGGTGCCACCCTGTCTGTTGATGACTACATTATCTGTTAAAATTAGGATGTGTGTGTTGTATGGTGTTTCTAAATTTCTTGAGAGTCCATTGAATTGCTCTCAATTCTAACCAATTAATGTTCTTTCCCCTCTCCAAAACAGACCACTGGCTTTGGGCCAACCTTGACTATAAATGCACCCTCCAGCCAGAGAGACTGGCATCAATAGTGATTACTGTTCGGGACGGCTCTCTGAATAATTGACCTGCATTCAAAGCCTGAGATAAGGATATTGACCATGATAAGGACCGCTTGACAGACCCAAGGACTGAGACCTTGAGAGATGAGTGACTTTTACCCGCCTTTTGGTTGGGCAACAGAAACCACTGAAGCTTTCTGGAGTGTAGTCTAGCCCAAGGCACGATGGAGATGCAAGAAATCATCTTCTCTAAAAGTTGAGAGAGAAGTGCCAAGAGGGACTTATCCGCTTTCACGACCTCCCCCACCATGTTTTGTAAACTGTCTTTGCATTCCTGTGAGAGGAATACCTTACAAGACACTGTCAATCTTAGCTCCAAGATGCAATAAACATGTAACTGGTGAGAAATGATTTTTCTTGTTAATTGAAAAGCCATGGTCTTGTAACAGTGAGACTGTCACTTGGAGATCCTTTAAGGCCCTGTCATGGGAGGATGATTGGATTAAAATATCATCCAGGTAACACTATACCCTTACTGGGATGGTTCTCAAGCGAGCTGCCAAGGCAGCCAAGACCTTAGTAACATCCTGGATGCAGAGGATAAATCAAAAGGCATAGCCCTATATTGGAAGTGACTCCCCTTGTAGCTGAAGCATAAATATTCCCTGTGTGTCTGACAAATTCTGATGTATAGATAAGCCTCTGTTAAATCAATTGAGGTGAGGAAGTTACCCTCCCTGATGCTCTGCAAAATAGAATGCACCCAGAAATGCTTGTACAACAAAAATTTATTGAGCCTTTTTAAATCCAGAATGGCTCTCCATCCCGCAGAAGCCTTGGGAACAATAAACAGCAGAGAGTAGAATCCCTTACCCTGTTGATTAACTGGAACTGACTGGATGGCTCTAATATCCAGTAGGTATTGGATGGCCTGTTCCATTAGTTTGCTACAGGAAGCCTCCTTGGAAATGGGGCAAGGCACATAAAATCTGGGGAGTTGTGACCTAAATTCTAGGAAAAGGCCATGTCTGATGGTCTTTAAGACCTAGCGTCAATGGGACGTAGTAGCCTCCCATTGGGCCACAAAATTGGATAACCTACCCCCAATGGGAGAACTACTGCTGTATTTAGTGGGAATGCCGGAAAAAACAATTTCCTCCCCCACAAAAGGGCTGCTTGCCTGAAAATTGGGGCCTATCTCTGGTCGCTCTTTCCTGGGAGTTGAAGGACTGACTCTGAGGCCCTTGAGCCCTGGTGCTGCCCTCAGCTCTGAAAGATGACCTGTGGGTATATGGTACTGCTCTGTAACTGGACTGCCTTGCCAGAGAAGGAAGGTATTTCTTTTTATCTCTGGTCTCCACCAGATAGGGCTCTAAGACCTCCCCAAACAATTTATCCCCTTGATGAAGGCAGATGCCACCTTCCACTTCCGCCACCCATTGGCCTGCCAGTTTTTAAGCCAGACCATTCTGTGGGCTGCTACAGAAGTGGCACTGGCCTTTGAAGCAAATCTGGCATTGTTTAAAGTGGTATCCATATGTGGTGGACTCCCATGGAAAGAATGAGACACAGAGGCTGGTGTACTCGGGATGGGAGTCTAGAGCAAATTCTAGTGCCCCCTTTTATTGAGAAATTCGTACATAGTAAGCATTCACATTGTGGATTACAATAATTAGGTATAGCACACAAAACTGTTTACAATTGTCTGAGCTGCTTAATTGTTTCTGGTGTTTGTTTTTAATTTCCTTGCTTATCTCAGTAACCCTTAGGCAGACATGTATGTATAAGGTCTTAGACTAATCATTACCCAATACTGAAGTCAAAGTTTATTCCCACATCTCCCCTGTTTTAGTTTTTTGATGATCGCGGATGCCTCGGTAGCTTTTTGCCATCTGCAACAATAGTTCTCCTTCTGTAGGCTTCACCCGACACATTCCTAAAAGTCCAGGGAGACATTGGATACAACAGCATACACAAAGAGAAAGTATAAAAAGCAATATCACTCCAACAATTAGGTGACGAATCCATGAACCATCTGGCAACCAGGACCAAAGTGCAGACCACACGTCCAGTCCCTCATCCTCCGATTGTAATGGATTCTCACTCAGGATTTGTTCCATATGCTGTATAGTAGCTGTAATGTTTGGAGAATAATCAGAGATATACATGCAACAATGTGTATGAATCACAGCGCAAACTCCCCCTTGCGCAGCCAAAATAGTGTCCACCGCATATCTGGTTTGCAGGACAAAGTCAAGGATTTTTCCTTGTTCTTCTTCAAGCAGCTTTAGCGTTTTAATGTCTTTAAACATAGTAACTGTCCAATTGTTTAAACGATGCAAATCTCTATAGTTCATCATGACTCCTAAAGGAGGAATAACTCCACTTGATATCTGTGTCCAGTAGTCATGATTCAAAACAGAGTTTACTTCCGTTGCGGAACGCGCATTGCGGATATGAGCAGTCCCCAAAGATTTTAAAATGACATGAGATGGGATTACTTTCCCAAAGGTGCAGACTCCTTTCCATCGTGCTGGCATGCGATCAAAGGCCATCCGTCCACACAGCAACCATAGATTTGCTCCCAGGAGATGACCAACCGTATTTGGTTCAGCATAGATTAATCGTACAAAAGATTCCATTAACATAGCCAAATAAGTGGGCGGTGGTGCGTATTTCCCATTTGCACATTTGGGCAGCTGGTTTTCTATCATGATGGGACAACATGTGGCAGGGATAATTGGACACCCATTTTCATTGATCAAAGATATGATATCAAATTTAGAAATATTATGTACAAAGTAAGTGAGATTTTTAGTTTTCATGTCATCCGGATAAACCCGACTTCCATTGCCAATAACAATTGTTTTGTTGCAAAATGGATATGTTCCCAAGTAAGTCATATTCTCTACTGTCTCATTGTGAGTTCAGCAGATTCCCGCCACCTCTTGGATTCGGCTTCCAAGATGCAATGTATTTATGTTACTTTTAGTCCAACTGTTAGACCACATCCCTGAACAACCATAGCATTGTCCCTTATACCAGTCACCTTCGGCCAAAGGTACTGCAACCATTGGAAGCCCTGATGTTTTGTGAGTTGGCATGTGCATACATACCCAACAATCAGTTTTATTATGAAGGTTTGCTAGCTTCCCCATGTCCTGGATCAATGTGTTTCTTTTCCATTCCCCCAAATCCATCCCCTTGCCCCTTTGGCTGATGATAAGGACGCACAAAGTGAGCAGGAACCCAAACAACTGTCCCCTAATCTTTAACAGCAGCGTATCAGCAGGACAGGTCCTTTCCACGTTGGATCTGGTAGTCTTTTATACCGAACTTTTGGTCTTGGCGTACCTGCAGAAGGAGAGGAAGCAAAATGCCTACACCCCCCCTCAGGGGCACGGCACTGGGCTTTAAAATGGCCAGGCTTTCCACAATTAAAACAATTCCCTGTAGGTTTCATCCCTTTTTGCAATGCCATAGCCAAAGTCTCCATGTTGTAAGCCTGAGAACCCACCACTGCACATGCTTTTAACAGATCAGCCAGAGTAACCTCACCTCTAGCCACCAAGGGCTGCAAGATATGCTTGCAGTCAGCGTTTGCATTTTCAACTGCCAATTTCAGCAAAAGTTCTTTTGCAGCTTCCTCATTAGATTTGCCTGGAAATAGCCAATTGTAGCCTTTCCACAAAATCATTATAAGACTCAGATGCTGTTTGCTTAATTTGAGAAAAAGACCGTGCTGGGGTTCCCACATCCTGAATGCGGGACAACGCCCCAAGGACAGCTGCCATAACCACTGGAAATACGTGATCAGGCAAATTAGCAGCTTGATCTGCAGTGGATTCAAACAAGCCTGCCCCATAGATTTGGTCTGGTGTATACAGCCCCCCCGAATTCCTTCCCCTAGTGACAGCCTCCCTTTGGTATTCTGAGTCAAAGACCACATACTGAGTAGAGCTCAATATCATTCTCATTAAATCTTTCCAGTCTCTAGGAATCATGCGTGAGGTAGCCAAACTTGTCAGAAGTCCCTTTGTAAAAGGACTTTGAATACCATAATCTTTTACTGCTTTTTTAATTTCCCTAAGAACTGCTAAAGGAATCGGAACCCATTCAGTCTGCAGATTGCCTTGAGCATCCACTTGCCTATTGACTGGAAACAAATTCATCTGGGTAATCTCATCAGACTCTAACTTCCCCTCATTGAAAGCCTGATGCATCATGGCTTGAACTTTTCCCATTTTTGATTGGATTTTATCATCCACTGGAGTAGGCGTTGTTGGAAATGATAAAGCACACTCCAGTTTCGGAGAAGGCGGGTGCAATACAATTCCTTTATAAGGAAGAGGTTCTACTAAAGTTTTTAAAAGAGGTTGTTGCTGGGTCTCTAAAGCAGTCATAACAATCTTCCAAAATATCAAAATTTCAGCTATTGCCCGTGGCTCTTCATGAAGGATATTTCCAATTCTCCTCCATGTGTCTAACTTTAAAGAGCCTTTCTCTGGATACCAGGGACATTGCCGCCAGATCTCTTGCAGCAGCTCTCTCACATTATCTTTTGAAAGAACTATTTGCTCCCCCCCAGAGGGTTTAAAGGTTAAGTAGTTTGTCCTGGCTAACTTCTGCAGCTCACTAACAAGCCGTTCCTGTGGCTGAGAGAGTTTTCCCCCCATGCTCCCTGAATAATCCTATTGTCCAGCAATAGTTAAGTACGTACTTTACCTATTCCAGGCGAGGAAACACGGAGGTCCGGACACGTACCACCTGCAGTGGATCACGTCGGGGTCACCACTTGTGGTGGACTCCCATGGAAAGAATGAGACACAGAGGCTGGTGTACTCGGGATGGGAGCCTAGAGCAAATTCTAGTGCCCCCTTTTATTGAGAAATTCATACATAGTAAGCATTCACATTGTGGATTACAATAATTAGATATAGCACACAAAACTGTTTACAATTGTCTGAGCTGCTTAATTGTTTCTGGTGTTTGTTTTTAATTTCCTTGCTTATCTCAGTGACCCTTAGGCAGACATGTATGTATAAGGTCTTAGACTAATCATTACCCAATACTGAAGTCAAAGTTTATTCCCACATCCATAGTAAATTCGGCTACTGCCACAAGTTTATGGATGTCTTGGTACACTCAGACATCTATGGCGGGGACCCTGTCTTGCAGTTGGTGCAGCCAACATAAGGAAGACCTCATAAAGAATGAAGCAGCCAAAGCAGCCTTGAGCACCCAGGCAGCCGCCAGGTGGGTACATTAGAGGGATTGTTCTATCCTCTTGTCCTCTGCCTTCAATGCCACCTCTGGATCAGCGGGGTTTGATGAGGAAGGAATCAAGGCTGCAACTGGAACGTCCACTAAGGTAATGAGCTGGTAAGTTCAAGCCCCATATTAAAGTAGCAATGTTCGCTGGCCGATAACATGGCAGATGTTCCCAGGGATTCCAGCTGTTTTTTTGATAACATCCAAAAATAATCTAGGCACTGGAACCAATTCAGGCCAAACTGTTGATTCATCAAAATATTGGTCTGGAGGAGAAGCAGTTTCTTCTTCCACTTCCCCAACATCTGCTTTTGGTCCCAATCGGGCTGTCTTCCTGGCCTCAATAAGGCTCTGAACTTTTGTGAATCAAAGAGACTGGAGAAGGAAGATCTCTCCGGAGCCATTTCTTTGTCTGCCAAGAAATCAGATTCCCTCGTCTTCCTCAGGTGTTTTATGTGTAAAGCTATGTATGGAGGGGTCAGGGGAAGCCCTGTCTCTTAAGGATTCTCTGCTTCTCTCCTGAATGGACTGTTCTAGGTCTGAACATCGTTATGCCACCGATTCAGGCCTCCTCATAGCTTGGAGGCCTTCCACAATACCTGCCTTATGGCTCTAGAGATAATTGCCTCCATGTGCGCAGGTAATGCTGCTTCAGCCTCTTCAGAACTGCGCAAGCCAGCAGCTGTGGGCATATAAGTTGCTGCCCTCCCTGGTCTGGCTCTCTTTGGAAGAGGTGCCCTAGTTTCATCCTGGCAAACTGCTTGGGATCTCCTTCGTAATCTGAAACTCCCTCTATTGGGTGTGGATCCGCAATTACAGCTAAGTTATCAGGTGACCAGGCAAGATCCACTAGTGGAGGTAGAAGGCCCAGGCTCCATTTGTAAAACTGGAAGCAGAGCAGAAGAATCTGACTCCTCTAGTCTGGTGATCTCCGGCTCCTCCCACCAGCAGCATGCTGACTTTTCTCCACCTGCTTTTCTAGAGCTTTCTGCCTTCTCAAGGCATCCTGCTCCTCTGCCCTGGAAGGTTTCTTGGGTTCAGGGGCCTTTCTCTTCTGCCTGTCCCTAGATTTACCTCTAGAAGTAGAGAGACTGTGACCACCTTCCTGATCTTTATCTGCCGTCCCACTGGGAGATTGGGATTAAGAAACACAGCCAGAGGATGGATCCTGGTGGGGAAGGGGTTGAGGAGTTAATAACACATTTACAGCTTTCCCTTGCCAGTAAGGCCCCATGCAAAATAAAAACGGTCCTCTTACCTCTGAACTGGCGAAGCAAGCCTAGATAGGTCTATTGCTGGGCTGCAGCCACACACTGCTGGTCACCGCAATTTAATAATAGACCTGCATACAGGTCTACTGGCACCTATGCAATCACCTCAGTTCTGTAGCTAGAATCACAGCCCTGGCAACATGGTCGATCTGCACCCTCAGCTGGAGTCAATCCAGCCCTCACCACTCCAGTGCCAACTGCTGCCCTCCCCACTGGGATCAGGCCAATTGCCCCATCAAGTGGCTGCTTTGTGCTGCTGCAAAGCCTCCTCTGGGCCAATTGCCCCTTTTAGCTGCTGCTGCTTGCTGCTACGCTTTGCAGCCAAGGCAATCAAATAGAAACCGAAAGCGAAAACAGTGCTGGTCCTCCTTGCTGCTGCTGCTGTGGTACCGCGCACAACAGTGGATAGCCCTTATCAGGCCAATCACCTGGAGCTGCTCCATGTGTTCGCAGCTCCGTGTATTGGGGCAGCCGCCCTGAAGGCAATAGCCAAGCCTGGAGGGTAAAAGCTTCATTCCTTGGCTGCAGTCCTCCAAAAGCCTCTGCTGCTCTTTAAAACTTTTGTTATGGAAAAAGCCTCCACTTGCAATTCAAGTAGAGCCTCAGCAACTCACGTCCTGTCCTCGCAGGACTGAGTCGAAAACTGGGGCATGGCCACAGCGCAAGGTGGAGCTTCAGTTTTAATGCAGACTCAGTCCAACAGGGCAGGATCTGATTTAACCCTATCTATCTGGACTCTCGGAGCCACAAATAGGAAAAAAAGTATATTTGAATGTTTAGATTTTTGTTTTACATTTTGAGAGTATCAAGTTGGAGGAAAGCTTATGTAGAGTTTCCAATTAGCACCATTTTCTTTCTGTCCATTCATATTTAGACTGCCTCAGTCATTTTACTCACTCCAACACACTATCCTTGTCCTCTTTTCCTTCTCTGAGGTCAATTTTGCTGGTTACCCTAGTTTTTAATTGTACTTTCTGTATAATGACATGCATTTCTATCACCAGATTTGAATCCATTTGTCATCCATTAATATCAACTAAACATTTCCTATGTCATCTATTTCAATATAACATAAAACTCTGAGGCCAAATTTACTTCAGGAGTGGTATGGGAAAAGAGATATTCTGGTAGAGCCCAGAAACAGTATTTTCACGTTAAAGCTCTCTCAGTATTTAAAGAACAGTTCTCTAAGACAAAGAAATAGTTACATGGCATAAAAGAACCATACAAAAGGACATAACGCGTGTTTATTTTTATTCAGACAGCTTTTAAAAAATCATTAGGTAAGAAAAACAGGTTAAATGAGCATATTTGCAGTTGTTCTTATTGGCAAAAACTCACAGCTGTCACACTTAAAAATGGCATAAATAGGGGGAATCTTTTGTTCCCCATTAAGGCTAAATTTTTCATAAAGATATCCACATCTCTGGTTATCAATGGTTTATTTTGCTCAAGTCCAACCAGTTTCCTAATCCAATCCTTCCATCCCACATGACACACATTTGAAGATCAGTAATGGTCTGCCTATGAAGTATTAAAAATATACCAGGCAATAGCTGAATTCAGCTATTAATAGCCAATCGTGTGTATTGTCAAACACAAGTTCTCCAGTTCAATCCTTATTTCCAGAAGATTTATGAACAGAAGGCACAGTAATATCAGTGGATGACCTTTTCTTGGTCTATAATAATATAAACTGGCAAAGGGAGAGCAGCTAGAAATTGGCTTGGTTTATACGGCATCACATTCCATTATTACAGGTAGATTAGACTCCTGAGATCTGCAAAATGGCCACAGGATAAAATTCAACAATTCTTAATAGAATTGCCCTTGAAAGGATGAGCCTTCAAACATCATTATCTTTTTGCAAAAAGTCAACCAATATTCCAGCATCCATAGGAATTAATAAATATTCCACTCCATCAGCACCCTGAAAATAAATTGAGAATTAGTTTAGAAATATAATTTTTTTAAACTTATTCCCTTAGTACAGGGGTCTCCAACTTCCGGGCTGTGGCTTCTTGGCCACCGGGCCACATGAATGGTTGACCAGTGTGCGCATATGCACCCACCCCCCACTTGCATTAGCTTTGTGGTATTGTGTGGGTGCTAGTGATGCCGCAAGTGCACCCAACTTGCACTGCATTGTGTGGTAACTAGTGATGGCATGTTGTGTGGGCTCTAGCTTTGCCATGAGAGCAAACCCCCCACTCACACTAGCGTTGCAGCAGCATGTAGGTACTTGCGTCGCCCAAGCATCACGTGGGCACTTGCAGCACTGTTTGCATCACACTCTCAACCCCATTCGTGCATACACATGCACATATAAAGGCGCCTGCCCTTTCCCCCAGGGCCACCAACTCAGAAAGGTTAGGGAACTCTGCTCTAGTACATAATGCAATATTTTGCAGGAGTAAACTTATCATTGTGTATCATTGTGTGTATGGGTGAAAACATTATTTGGCTTCTATCAATAGCCTAATGGCAAAAAATATGGCATTTTATCTTCATAAGGAACACCTAACATGTGATATTCTTCTACCATTTATCAATGTAGCCATAATAATTCAATCTGGATTCTTTCTTTAAAAATGGTTAAATAAGATGTAAGTTCACAACGGACACAAAGATTTTCCTGACTTACCCTCTTAGTCTGAATGAGTTTGTGATCCCTGAATTCTGTGAGCTGAGCTCTAAGAGTGAGGTCACTATTGACCAAGAATGCCTCCCGACAGCGCTGATACAAATCTTGGAAAGAAAGACCTCGTAAAAGATAAGGAAAAGAGGTTTTATATCAAGCATAAAAAAATTAATTCTTGTTCAAATGGACAATTCTCATTTCAGTACAAAGAAACATAATCTAGTCTAATCTGTAGAATCTAATTGCTAGTGCTGAGGATATTCTTTTTCTAAAACTTTCAATAAGAAATGCACGTATTAACTATTGTACATAAAATTAGTTTACAACTACAATAAAAAAATGACAAAGACAAAGCAAGCCACCAGTGTTCAAGCTCAGAGTATATTCTGTGCATATCTCAACACACAGTTCTGATCAGGTCTAGAATAACTCGCCACAGCCAACTCACCATAGGACAACTTACCATTCAACATTGTATTATGCACTTTTTCATGCACTTACTTTTATTATTGGTGACCACATTTTTGTTGAAATTATTTTAACTCCTGTATTTCTGGATTGACTTTATTGTATTATTATTGGCCATGGTTCTGTTGAAATTAATTACATTTGTTGAACTGTCTGTGGTGAGTTGTCCCATGGTGAGTTGTCCCAATCTGTTCTGATCTGTCTGCATATACAATGTCAATTTGTGCATGTTCATTCTTTTTTATATTCTGATTTTATCATCAAATCAAACAAACAAAGGTTTGTAAAGTCAGTAATTAACAAACAAGAATTGCAAAGCCCATTTACTCTATATTGTGATTTGGATATAATGGAATTTATTGCTCGGTCAGAAATATGAAAAATATTGTAAGCTATATCATAATGTGAGGTTATGTCTGCACTAATCCAGTGGTTGGCTGCCCACATTATTCTAAGCTATAATATAGTTTGTTCTTGGCTTAACATAAAAACATATTTATGGTTTAGAATTATCTATAGCTTGAACCTTATAAATGTTCACAACATTTAGATTTTGCATGAGCTCCGCCATTATATGATATTCATTTTCATAGATATGTAGATACTTGACCAAAAGGTTATCATAAAGTAATTTATTATTTTCACACATAAAAACCATATGCATCAGAATCTATCAATGACAAACAGCACTGGAATTTTCCTATATTTATACACTAAGTAATATATGGTCAAAGGCTTAGAAGACCGCAGAAACCAAGACAGTATGGCTTGGCTGTTTGGTTAATTGAAGAAGTGGAACATAATGAAAAAAGGAAAACTATATTCCTTTGAGTAACCTAATGTGAGCAAAATTTAAAAGGGAACTCTGCATAGTGATAGTCATCTTCACCATTTAAATTTTAAGTTTTTTTATGAGGATGTGCTTAGAAAAACCTTATAACCTAAAAAAAAAAGAGATCCATTAGCTCAAGCCCAGAATTAGTTATGACTACAAGGCCTCAGACTGCTCTTAAATATTTTCCACTATATATCCTAGCCTACGGACCTCTTTAATTTAAAGCTATACCATACTGCAATTAGAAAAAAAAACTTTAAGTTTCAGCCCATTTATTAACAGATAATGTTCAGTGTCAAAATTCTCTATCAAACTCTTGTCTTGACAACACCACTCTAGTTTGAATTCCAGGAAATAAATTACAAATGTTGCACGTTTACCTAAATAGGAGGGATTATCCTTATTTTCCAATTGGTACTCTACCAAGAGCCGAAAGATACCCCTGGAAAGAGAGACAACCATGTTAATATAGTTAAATACAGCAAGAACCATCCATCCATAATCACATCCTTGTTTAGTGACTAACCACAATTGGAAAACATTTGCAAATATGACAGCAATAAAAAAATTAATTTTACAACCAATATGCGCTTTTACAACCAAATTTCATACATCTGACAGACACCAGAGTGAAAGTAACAATGGCGGAGCTATATAAGAGAAAAAAATTCTGAATGAGACAGCAATCAATAATCTTCACAGTGTCAAAGTTGTGTGTTCACATAGCAACCATTTCGCTTAACAACCTGGTCAGTGGAATAATTTGGTCCGAAAAGGACTTCTGATGGTAACATCTTGGCAAAAGGGGGAAAGGAGAATGTTCTCCATTCCCAGACCCCGATTTTTCACTTTTGGGGACCCTTCAGGGGCACGGAGAGCCTGGAGAGCGAAATAGAGAAGCCTGGACGATGGCAAAGAAAGGCAATCACCCACCGCCACGAAAGGAAACTCCTCAAACCCGAAGTGAAAGTGCCTGTCATACAAATATGGCAGACCCAAGGCCATGACTAGTAGTTACAGATGATAAGGAAGCAAAGATACTATTAACAGACCATGTTATTATACCTGATTGAAAATCCCAAAGGCGCAATGGTGGTGATTTGCCATTAAAGTAAGTCCTGAATATTTACTGAAAAAGGAAGCTCCAGTGGGGGGGAATCCCTGAAGAATTGGCGGTGATTTGGCAGAATGAGCAGTGAATCAGAAAATTAATACAGATGGAAAAGGCTGAGAAAGAGAGGACGCAGAACTCTGAAGGATTCAAGAGGAAGTAAGGAAAGATGAGTGGCCATGCAGAGGAAGAATCAGAAGGAAGGAAGGAGATCGAAAGGAAGAAAGTTGAGACCCTTGGTAGTGAAACAAAAAGGAAGGAAACGGCGAGAACGACGAGATGGTGAAAGAGGAACAACTGGACGGACATTAGGAGATTGGAAGAAGGAACTGGAGATCCAGTTTGAAAGTTAGAAGAGTAAGAGTGATAGAAGGAATAGAATTAGCAGAAGGAAAATGGAAAGGAAAACTGAGATTCGAAGGAGGAGAGAGGAATACCTGAGATAATTGAATTATAGAACTATATTGATAATAGAACTATATTGAAATACAGTGTTTGATGGTGCTCACAGCGAATGACTAAATAAGACCATTGGACTACCTATTAAGCTTAAATTAAGAGAAGTTAAGAGACTTTGGAAAAAATATAGATTTAAATATACTGTTTGCTTATTGTAATTATAAAAGCTATATATTTCTCATATAAAGTTATAAATACAGTTATATATTTCTATTGAAATATTTATACTATTTTCATATTTGTATATATTTAAGTTTTTATTTGTAATTATATTTCTTTCTAATAGAGATATTGATTAATTAAATTAGATTGATAAGATTGTAATAGAAAAATTACTGTTGAATCATTATTTTATTGATTGAACTATTAATGAATTATTACCTAAGATAATTATTATTCAATAGAATTAAATCTTAGTATACAACCCAAAAGGAATTAAGTAATATATTATATATTAGGTAAGAGTTTCAAGAGGAAGTTGGATTGAGAAGTAAATATTGGTGGTATTTCTATGTGATAAGCAGAGATATAGTGACATTGAAAGATTTAAGTATTTAAATAATGAGAGGTTGGGCTAAGTTACAAAATGGAAGAAGATTAAAATAATAGAGAAATTAGTAGAGAAAAGAGTAATATAAACTAACTTTTAAATAAATAAATAATAAATAAAATATAAAGTGGATGGTAGTGTAGGCTGAAGTAAACAGAAGTCTTAGAAATATGACAAGTGCCATAACAACTTTGAAAACAGCAAAGAAGACAACATCTAATCCATCATTGACAGTTTCATCTCCAACTGGCCAAAAGACGACTGAGGGAAAAACAAAGCGCAACATCTAATATACAATCAATACAGACAACACTGTTGGCAATTCAAGAAACCATAATGAAGATGCAGGAGAATATGTCAAAGAACCATGTGAAAGTGAAAGGGGACTTTAATAATTTAGAAGCCAAAGTAGATACGATACAACAAACCATCAAGAAGAATGAATGAAAATTACAGGTGGTGGATATTAGATCAGAACAGAAATTGGAATTAGTGGACAAAAAAAAAGATGACAATGAACAAGGAATTAGAGGAACAAATTATTCATTTGGAGATGGATCGTGCAGCATTCTTCTTGAGGTTCCAGAATGTTATGAAAAGCAAAGAGGAAGATCTGAGTACCATCATGGCAGAGCTAATTGCACAAGCACTACAGAGACACACAAGATCCTGTTAGAAATCGATGAAGCCTACAGAATTCATACTAGTTATGCAAGACATAATAGACTACCACGAGAAGTACACGTTAGATTGGCTAGAAAAAAAGTAAGGGACATAATATACAAGATAACAAGGGATGAACCTCTAATATATAAAGATAAAGAGATAGAAACCTTAAAACAGATCCCAAAAACAGTAAGAGAACAGAGAAGAGATTATTAATTTCTTGCAATGCAACTGATTAGGAGAAATATAATGTTTCGGTGGTTAATTCCAGAAGAGATGTTGGTATCATGGCAGGAGAAGAGGATCAGGATAGACAATTTGGATAAGGCACAGGATTTGTATAAAAAGAGACTATATTAGCAGTACAAAAAAATAAGAAGACAAGGAAAACTCTGCCAACATCCTCCTTTGATATGATACAGGAATTAAATTTGTTGGATCAGTGGAAGAGATTAAATCCGGAAAAAAAGGAATATACTTTCTATTCAAATCTGCATAAGTCACAGTCCCAATTAGATATGGCATGGATGAATGTAGAAGTAGGAAATGAGCTAGAAACAATAGAGATTATGATAAATGTATGGGCAGACCACATAACGGTGATGTTAGATTTGTATAATGATGTATTGGTTCATGCTAAATTACCCGAATCATGGACTGAGGAATATATTTCGTTGATCCCCGAAGAAGATATGGATCACAAACAAATTAAAAATTATATGACAATCTCATTATTGAACACAGATTATAAAATTTTTGCTACAATAATATCTGAAAGGTTGAAAATAGTATTGAATGAAATTATACATTCAGACCAGAATAAAGGAGTTTGGGTCTTTAGCAGGTTTCAAAATAAATAAGCAGAAAACATCAATATTAAGAATACGACCGCACAAGATGGGGATACAGTGATTAAAAATGGTTTTAGGGTTGAGAAAAAGGTGAAATATTTGGGGGTTATGTTAAGAAACACAAATACAAAACTGTTCCAAACAATTATATACCTCTCTGGAATGACATTTAAAAAGACCTATTAAGTTGGATAAATTGTAGTTATTACTATTGGGCAGAATCTCTGTAATTAAGATGAATGTCTTACAAAGATGCTTTTTTGTTTCAGATACTACTAATACTTGCAACTGATATTCCATTTAAACAATGGCAGAGGGATATATCAAAATTTATATGGTAAAGGAAAAAACAAGAATTAGAAACAGACTACTGCAAGATGCTAAGGAAAGAGGGAGTCTGGGTCTACCAGATTTGAAATTGTATTTTGACGCCTGCTGTTTGGTTTGGTTAAAAGAATGGGTGAACCTTCAGAATAAGAGGCTACTGGACTTAGAAGGCCGTGAATTAACATTTGGTTGGCATGGTTACTTATGATATGACGAAGTTAAAGTAAATGTTGACTTCCACCACCATTTTTGTCAGACATGCTATTTTGAAAGTTTGGAATAAATATAAAACACGGTTTTCCAGGAAGGTGCCTCTGGGTTTCCCCACAGCAAGCTTTTTTTAAGAAAAGAAATGGAGACGAGGCCAAACAGGTGGACTTATGGTAAAATAATATCTTTTAGTTTAGGGGACCCTCAAATCTAAAGAGGATTTATAATTAGAAGGACATGTCTGCCATTGGTTTACATATTTACAACTGAAAGGAAGATTTAAATTAGATAAAAAGAATCGTGGGATAACTTTGTTAAAAAGGAATTGGAAACTCTTACTATGTGGTAATGAGAAACATATTATTGCTAAAGTCTATAAAGTGTTATTGAATTTAAATCTGGAAAATGAACAAGTAAAGCACTGTATGATTCAATGGGCAAGGAATTTTGGATATAATGTAATGTTTGAACAGTGGGAGAATATGTGGAATAAAGGCTTAAAGTTTATATTAAACTATAATTTAAAAGAAAATTTCTATAAGATGATGTATCATTGGTATTTAACTCCAAATAAATTGTCAAGAATGTATAAGGTATTTCAATTGAATGTTGGAAATGGAAATGGAAAGAAGGGACTTTTTATCATTTATGGTGCTGTGATAAAGCAAAGAACTATTGGAGGATTCATATCTTAATACAGAAAATTCTTAAAGTGAATATAGAAAGAAAACTAGAGACTTTTCTTTTGGGTTTAATCGAACAAGACTTGGAAAAAAATTAGGAATTCTTAACGTTATATACACTGACGGCAGTAAGACTACTTTACACGTAGAAGTGGAAGATCACCTCGATCCCCACAATGGATAAATGGCTGCAAAACCTGATGGAGTTAGCAGAGATGGCTAAATTGACTGTTTTGATTAAAGAAAAAAAAGAAACTTTGATTTTGGGTTTTACAGATTAGATTTCTTCTTATAGAAATTGCTAGTTTGTATTATTATGAAAAAATACAAAGTTGAGGGTAGATGTCAATTTCTTATTTTACTGCACCAAAGGAATCAGAAGTCAATGCCTTTTTTTCCTTTTTCCTTTGCTTTCCCCCACTACCCACTTCTTTTTTTTCCTTCCCTAATATTGACTTTGGTATGTCATATTATAAATTAATAAAAAACTATATTGAAAAAAAGAAATATACTTATAGTATTAGTCTTACATGTTAGGATTTTTTTCTCGTTATTGGGAAGAATCTCTCCTGTTTCTCACAAACCTACAGTATCTCTTACCTTGCATTAGAAGTAAGACTGCAAAGAACATGTATAAGGGAGCTCAATGCCAAAGATCCTGAATGCTGTACCAAGAGCGAATTTTCATAGGCTGTTTCTTCTGCATAAGGGCTGAAGGTGGTCATTTCGTACCACAACCAATTATACATGCTTTGTTTTGCTTGATCCCACACTATGAATGTAGAAGACAAATATCAAAAAGAAAGAAAATATTAATGCCCTTAAGAGTAGAAAATACGTTCCATAAAACTTTGAGAACTCTAAGTGTGGAAATGGCTTTCCATAGCAGCTTTTATGATATGCCAGCATAAAAGTGGTAGAGTAATTCCAAAGTGTTACATGAACTAAATCCTTTTTATGACAGATTGCTGTTTGAATAAGATCTCATACTAATTAGAAAAGAGCACATATTTTTAATGAAGAAATATATTTAAGGGACTCATCTGGCTTTTGGGTGGCAAAGTGGAGAATGTATTATAAACAAGAAGAAAAAATGTAATTTAATATGAATATAATTAACTTATTAAAGATAACCTTATTCCATCATATTATTCTATTACAGTTTAAAGCTTTCTGGAACTATGACCAAGACTTTCACAGATTTCATACATCTCTGATAAACATCAGTTATAGCATCAGCTGAAGTTATTTCCAGTTCTTATTTTTATTTAAAAAATGATCCTGGATTTTTTAGAAGTGTCCTTCTAAATGTCTGGCATCAAAAGAGTGAACTAGGACAAGAACTTTGACTAGACCAAGTCTTACAGGATCCACCTATTAGTCCACTCAGTTTCTTCCATGACACAGCCATAAGAAAAACTGGAGGAAAAATGTCTCAGGATAACCATACAGAAAAATCTCAACAGTGTTTTTTCAAAAGGCAATTGGACTATGTTTTGTTCCTTGAGGAAGATGTTTCGCTTCTCATCCAAGAAGCTTCTTCAGTTCTGACTCAGTTCTGAAGCTTCTTGAATGAGAAGCAAAACATCTTCCTTAAAGAAAAAAAAACATAGTCCAGTTGTCTTTTGAAAAAGCACCTTTCAGACAGCCATGACCTGGATAACTGAGAATCTCCAGAGAAATGCAGAAGAATGTTTAACATATAGAAAAATGGAACACCAAGCCACTGTCCTATGAATCTTAATTAAATGAGCATGATTGGAAAACAACAATGTAGATGCCACCTGAATAAATACGGGAGTAGCTTTGGATCCATTACATGATGCAAATTAGAAAGGGTCTATCATTTCAATATTTACTATAAATAAAGCTTGCATTTGATATACATTTGTTGCTGAAATTCTCTTTTAATGGCTATATTATATTTTCTACAATAAATCTATAGCACTCTCAAGAGATCCGAAAGTCTATACTTTCAGGTAAGTCTGGTGCTTACAGAGAAAGGTTCTGAGGAGGGGAAAAAATAATCAAAAGGCTAGGTAATAGTGCTTCTCCAAAATCTACAGAGATCAAAATGATAGGTTTCAATAGAATTGATGGGAATCAGTTTGCCTTCTACTGTATGTTTTGATGAAAATTTATGTGTGAATGATTGAAATGACTGGGTGATCTATTCAGTAGCTGAAGAACTTGAAAATCGATGTATTCAAAGTAAATAGAAAGTCACTGGAATTACTATTATCTTTTGCATCATGATTTTCCATGCCATCCAACAGGCTCAGAAATAAATTTTGGATAAAGTGTATTGCAAGCTTTGTGATAGGACAATTCCCTCTATGGCTCTCCCTGACAGTTACCTAACATCGTTGGTTACTGCCTTGGCTCTCCCTGACAGTAACCTAACATCGTATCTTGGAAGCAGGATTGAAAATAGCAAAACACTGTTAGTGTGATCTACTTCTATGCTCTTTGTGTATGTTGTGTATAAGGTTTCTCACCTGCTTATGAAAGGATTTTGATGTCTGATAATTCATGTCTGAAGATGTTAAATAAGCATACTTCATTTGGTGGAAAAATGCTTTATAAAGCCATTTGCACTGCCCTAAGCTTTAGCAAATGGATGTCATACCATCCGTTTCTGATAGGAAATCCTGAGCTGCAAACTTTTGACAGTGTGTTTGCCATCCTGCCAGGTAGCCATCATTTGCTGAAACTCCCTATCTTCAGAAAAACCTTTCCTATAGAAAAATTAGTATTACATACACTTATGGATTTGGATAGGTAAACTTCATGCACTCTTGTGCATGGTATATATCAGAATAGGTATCTTTTAAATCAACAAAGGGCACGAAATCTGTGGAAGTTATATTTTGATTGTTTAGATATGGTTTATGTTGTGTTACAATTTTTGCTGTATTTTACATTTTTAGGAATTTTTCCTTTGTTCGAGATGAATATGTTGTGCAGCTGCTCTGCCCAAAAGGAAAGTACAAAGTAAAACAAAACAAGTTAAAAGAGAAACAAGAAGATTATCGCAGCTGTTGACTGAGTTTGTGAGACTAAACTGGCTGTCTATTCCCTGTTGCCATGTTGAGGTGGCAGACTGAACTAGCCCATTCTATGGATGCTTCTGAACACCAACTAGGCAGGGATAGATTAAAACTATTTAAATAAGTCCAAATGTTTCTGCAAAAGAACAGCAGACTCCTAAGTTTAGTATTGTCACCTTGTAGGGAAGCCATATCTTTAAAACGTATTTATAAAAAGACTTTATAAAAACACTCTGCTAAAATAAACTGTGATCTGAAACTACCATTGAACTGTTCTGAGATTCTGCGTTACCAGTACAAAATAAATCATAGTCTCTTAAGAAATATAAATATAAATAATCATAATTCCACCACTTGTAATATGCAGAATAAAAAACAGCCCTAAGATGAATTACACTTGTACCACAGGGGGACCTGTTACTAATGTCTAGCATTTATGATGAATTTACATACAACATACACTGTGAAAAACCCAGTAACCTACTAAGAGGTGCATTAATGTGATCAATAGATGCTATGAGGTAGACATTGGAAAGTGAAGACAATTGTCCTAGGATTTGTTGATTTTTATCTCCTCTTAACATCTTACTGTCCAAGTTGTGAATGAGAAGATATAGTTCCGAGGAAACATCTGGCAAACAAAGGGGGATAGAAGTTGAAAGATGATTATAATATGTACACTTAAACAACATTATCATGGTTATTAGTATTGTGTATTAAAATATTGAATAATTAAATGATGAATGATTGATGGAATGATTGATGGAATGACTGGTGGAGCAAATACTAAAATGTTAACTTTTAAAAATGATTTATTTATGTTATTATAATGACGTAAATATGATTAAGGTAATTAAGATTATCAATAGTATCACTATTATTTTGTATCAAAATTAACAAAACCCAGATGCCACACTGTTTGTATTCAATACTTATATATAATTTAAAAATTTTTAAAAATTATAAAAGAAAAAAAAAGGAATACCAATAGTCAAAGATCAAAAATAAAATATATAAATAATGGTTACAGGACTTGTGTCTGGAATAATTTATGCTTATGTGGAAAAAAATGCTACTTTTTGAAATAAAAGTTTTCCAGAAAAGTTCTGAGACAGAAATCCAAGGATACTAGAAATGCTGTAAAGATTTTTGCTGCATGATTCCTATCATTGGGGGGAAAGGGGGGGAGAGCTTGGGGATTCAAAATCTATTACCAGAAAATCTGTCCTTCCAAAGCAGCAAACTGCATTATTTCAAAACCTACTGAATCAAGTCTCACAAATTCTAAATTTTCTCTATTAAATGCAATTTAAATCACCTCAGAACATTAGTCACAATATATTAAGAATGCTTAAGGGAGGGATTGTAGAATGACGGTCCATATAGTTTACCTTCTTTAAAACTTTTTAGGATGAAGTCCACCTGGTCCTGGGGGCCACGAAAGGTACCCATGTGATTCAACACCTCTTCTGTTATAGAATTCAAAATCTGACACAGAAAAATGGTAGGCCACCATCTTCTTTTAACACTTTGTTTTTAAAGATTCTCAGAATTATTAAATCTGAACTAAAAACAAACTTTTGACCATTATATCTAATTGAATAAATTATAACATTCCTGTACTGAAAGTGAAATTATAGTAGAAACTCTCGCAAAACGTAGAAATACTTTTCATATAAAAAGGTAATAAGCAAAAGAAGACTTCATAGGCTGCAGTATTTCTGAGAGTCCATTTGGGGTTCTGGGAAGAAGGTCCTAGCAAAACTACATCCAAAAATGTTGTCAAGAAAAATGCAGGGACTTGTTAATCATCAAGAGCTAGGGCTGACTCCATGGACAATAAGAACAAGTAGTTCCTGTCCAAAAGGTACTTTTCTAAAAGGCAACTGGACTTTCTTGGCTTTTTCTTTGAAAATGTTTTGCTTCTCATCCAAGATTCTTCAATTCTGAAGGAACAATTTTCAAGGAAAAAAACCAACAAAGTCTAGTTGTGTTTTGGAAAATCACCTGTTTGGCAACAATGACCTGAATGATTGAGAACCTCCATAGACAAGTAGTTCCTGTGTTTCAATTTAATCCAGTTTGCTCCTAATATTTCACTTTTCCTTGCAAGTGGAATCTATACATTAAAAAGTTGCACTCAAACTAAGTCCACAATGCAGTTTGACTAGCTATATTCTCACAATATTCTAAGCCATGGTTTAACTATGGTTTACTAAACAAACCACAACTGGCTGGAGCATAAAACACTGTAAATTACAAACAGCAAAATGTAATTTAGCTGTGTTGTCAGAATTCAGCCATCATATTCTAGGATTAAGTGCAGAAAAGATAAGTAATTTGAGAAATGTACAGTTAGTCTTCATTCAGTGACCACTATTAGCTACACTACAACTCAGTCATTGAGTGAAACAGTTGCTGAATGAAACTGCAACAATGCTTATGAACTTATTTCAGCTTTCCCTTTCTTTACAGACTTGAGAAAGTCATAAATGTGAGAATTGGCTGTACAATTACTTTTTCATCACCATCATAAATGTGAAACCGACACTAAATGAATCAAGGACTACCTGTAAAACCCTTCTCTCTATACTACTGCATTTTGTATTAAAGCTTTTGTTAACTGATCAAAGCCAGCCATGTTTTTGCTTACTGATTTTATGCTGATGTTGGGGAAGAATCCATTTACAACAAGGTGTACAGAATCCTGAAGAAGAGAAACACGGAAATTCTCCAACAGATCTCTTTTTGAACCTAATCCGTATAACACAATATTGAACCCAAGACTGTAAGAAATAAAGAAAAAAAATCCTTAAATATGACAAAACAAAGTGCAGTGCAATATGATGTACTGAAAATGTTTAGGCTGATCACAAGAACTTATTGTTCTAAAAATGGAGAGGGATGCAAAATTTGTTGTGTTTACTTTTGAGCACCACTCAATAACTGAAGATTTTTTTTGAAAAAATATATCTAGGATTTCAGTTTGACTATCAGTTGTATACAAGTTTTTTCTAATCAGACAAACTGTCAATTCTTTACCTAGAAACAAAGATATGCAAGTTTGCTGCTAATTGTCTATCCTAATTTTCTATCTTAATTATGTATTTTTTTAATAGCAAAAGCTTGTCTTTAATAGGGAAAATAATTCAGTATTTTGAATAGCCATAGCACTTAGGCTTATATACCACTTCAGTGCTTTGCAGCCCTCTCTAAGTGGTTTATAGTCAGCCTATTGCCACCAACAATCTTGGTTTTACTGACCTCGGATGGATACATTTTCTATATTTAATCAAAACAGAATATGAAGAAAGTTTGTTCAGCATTGAATCTATTTCATTCCATTTACTTTTTTGAATTTGGAAAAGTCTCTCAGTGAATATTAAACTCAGCATTGTTACAGGGAGTTATCTACTTACAACCACAATTGAGCCCAAAATTTTCACTGCTAGCAGAACAGTTGTTTAAGTGAGTTTTGCCCCATTTTACCTTTTCTGCCTCAAATATTAAGTGAATTACTGCAGTTAGTAACACTGTTAAGCAACCCAGCTTCCCCACTGACTTTGCCAGATCACAAAAGGTGATCACAGGACCCTGGGACACTGCAACTGTCATAAATATGAGTCAGTTGCTAAGTGCCTGGATTTTTGTCATGTGACTATGGGGATGCTACAAAGGCCATAAGTATGAAAACTAGTCATAAATCACTATTTTCTCTGCTGTTATTATCTTTCAGTTGATTACCTGTAGGCATTTTCTATAAGCTATTTATTAATAGACTATACGTAGCTCAGGGTTGAACTGTGCAGTCCTTGATGCTGAGGCTGGTTGTTTGCTCTCAGAAGTTTCATCCTGACTAGATAACATCATCAGTGTGAGTGTGTATGGGTTTTTCTCCCGTTTATGGGCATTCATACAGAAAGAATAGTCATTCCTTGGTAGAAGTTTGCCTGCATGCAAATTTCTCCCATGTGCGTGCTTTCTGAAGCAGTTGATGCCCTATGTCAGGGGTGGGCAAACTACGGCCCGCGGGCCACATCCGGCCCATTGGTCTGTCCAATCCGGCCCGCCCCGAAAAAAAATTGCTGGGCATGGCGTATTGCCCTGCGCCGCATGGCCCCCAAGGCTGCAAAACAGTGCGGAGCACTCTCGGAGTAGGAAAGAAAAGAACGTTGCAAAGGCCTCGGCTGAGAGTTTGAAATCACCTTCGAGTGTGACCTCTCCGAAGGTGAGTCCCCGCTGATCCCCCTTTTTTTCCCAGGGCTTCCAGGCTTAAACTTTGCAAAGGCAAAGTTTGCAGGCAGGAGCGTCTTCCCGCCGAGGAAAGGGAAGGGTTCCGTCCGGCGGGCGGGTGGGCAGGCTGCTTGGAGGAGGAGACTTGGCAGCGCTCCGGGTTTCCCCTCCACCACGCTGTGCAAATTTAAGCCTGGAAGCCCTTTAGGCTTCCTTTTAACTCGCGGGCGCTCGCGCCTGGCCCCAAGCCGCGCGGCGAAGGGAAGCCTGGAGCGCGGCCGGGTCACCTCCTCCAAGCAGCGCACCCACCCGCCTGCTGGAACCCTTCCCTTTCCTCGGTGGGAAGACGCTCCTGCCTGCAAACTTTGCCTGTGCAAAGTTTAAGCCTGGAAGCCCTTCCGGTTTCCTTTTAACTCGTGGGTGCTCGCGCCTGGCCCCGAGCCGTGCGGCGGAGGGAAGCCCAGAGCGCTGCCGGGTCGCCTCCTCCAAGCAGCTCGCCCACCCGCTAGGCTTCCCTCCGCCGCGCGGCTCGGGGCCAGGCACGAGCGCCCGCGAGTTAAAAGGAAGCCGAAAGGGCTTCCAGGCTTAAACTTTGCACAGGCAAAGTTTGCAGGCGGGAGCATCTTCCCGCCGAGAAAAGGGAAGGGTTCCGCCCAGTGGGCGGTTGGGCGGACTGCTTGGAGGAGGCGACCCAGCGATGCTCTGGGTTTCCTCTCCGCTGCACTGTGCAAAGTTTAAGCCTGGAAGCCCTTTCGGCTTCCTTTTAACTCGTGGGCGCTCGCGCCTGGCCCCAGACCGCCCGGAGTGCTGCCGGGTCGCCTCCTCCAAGCAGCCCGCCAGCCCACTGGGCAAAACCCTTCCCGCTCATCCCTTGGGTGTCTGCCTCGTTCCTCTCTCAGTCGCTCTCTTGCTCCTCCACCAGCCCAGAAAAGAAAGAGAAAAAGAGGCGAATAGTTATTATTCTCAGCCGAAACAACCAGAAACGAAGGCAGGCAGGCATCACGGAGCACTGGATTGAACCGTGGGCGGCTGTGTGGGGGTGAATGGGCGCTTCGGAGGAGCTGCGCTGACAGGAAGCCACCCTGCTGGCTTCTTTGAAGCAGTTTTTTCCTGGGCTGGTGGAGGAGCGAGACAGCGACTGAGAGAGGAACGAGGCAGACACCCGAGGGATGAGCAGGAAGGGTTCTGCCCGGCGGGCAGGCTGCTTGGAGGAGGCGACCCGGCGGCGCTCCGGGTTTCCCCTCCATAGTCCGACTTGGGGCCAGGCGCGAACGCCCGGAGAAAAAAGCAAGCTGCAAGTTGCTGGGAAGTTGCTCGGGTGCTGGGAGCCGCTGTCGTGGTAAGCGGCTCATTGGGCACGTACGCGAGGAGGAGGGCTTTTAAAGTGCCGCCCGAGCAGGACCGCCAAGCCGGGAAACGGGGCACCAAGGCAGGGCAAGGCTCCACCAGCAGCAGCCGAGCTTTAGGTGGGCTTGTATGCCCGAGCGCAGTTTGCTGTTTGTTCTCTCCTGGGACTCGCATTTGGAAAGTGTGGAAAGTAGTAGCAGGAGCAGCCGCGGTGTTACTTTTTCTTATATAATAAATATAACCAATAAACACAGACCAAGACTCTCAACCAATCAGGAGGAAGAAAAAACCATTCTGACACAGCAATAGGCTGCCCCAAATTTAAATCTGAAACCACTGTAAAAGTCTGACTCACAGACAAACACTATACAGAAGCCTGATGATGGCAGATGAGATTCTGCTGAAACGTTGCTACAACTTTAAAAGCACCACTATTATGATGTGGGAAAATACCCGAACAAAGCTGAATGCCAGACATGTAAGTACCCGCGAAAACTTAAGAATATATATATATATGTTTTCTGAGGTTCTCGCGGGTACTTGTATGTGGATCTTTGGTTATTCGGGTTTTCTCCCGCGTAAGATTGGAAGTATCTGGGCAACGTTTCGATGAAGTCTCATTCATCATCTTCAGGCTTGGTCTTCAGCTCTGTGCTTCTCAGAGTGATGTGAGCTTGCAGCTGCTTCTTCCTTTTAACTGCTCCTGGGGGTGTGACTTGATTGGCTGGGGGCTTGGCTGTGTTCTGATTGGATGGGGGGGTGTTCTCATTGGTTGGGGGTTTGGCTGTGTTCTCATTGGTTGGGGGGTTGGCTGTGTTCTGATTGGCTGGAGGCGTGTTCTGTTCAGGTGGGGGCTTGATTGTGCTCAGGTTAGTCTTAGTTGCTGGAAAGTTTGAGCTGGTGAGCTGTGATCTTGCTTGCACAGAAACCATCATATGCGGAGTTGAAACCAGCCTGACCAAAACCAACCCTGATGATGCTAATAGAATCAGACTCGAAATCACCAACATCCTCTGCACTAGCAAACCACCCAAAAGCAACTTATCCAAAGAAGAACAAACTGCACTACTTAACCTGAAAGAAGACACCAGCAGACAAGAATAATCCTACCAGCAGACAAGGGAAACGCGACAGTGGTTATGAACACATCTGACTACCAATCCAAGTTAACCAACCTACTCCAAGACCCCACATACAAACCCCTAAAGACAGACCCCACCACCTACCTAGAAAAAACCACCAGATCCAAAATAAAAGCCTCCCCCATCAGTGAAGAAATCCAGCAAAGAATCATACCCAGAGAGAAATCATCCAGATGCCCTAAACTTTATGGTCTCCCCAAGATACACAAAGAAGGAACCCCACTTAGACCAATAGTCAGCTCCATAGGCTCACCTCTACAAAACCTAGCCAAATTTCTCGCCAAACAACTACAGCCCTATGCAGAATCCATCAACTCACACGTAAGAAACTCATTCCAGTTCATCGAGATCATAAAGAAACAAAACTTACAACCCAGTGACCTACTAGTGAGCTTCGATGTCATATCCCTCTTCACCCAAGTGCCAATGAAAGAAGCCTTGACAGCCATCCAAAACAAATACAACCCCCCCAAGCACATCCTAGATCTGACCAACCACTGCCTATCCAATACATACTTCACCTACAACGGACAAAAATACAAACAAATAGAAGGAGCACCCATGGGATCACCCCTCTCACCTGTCATCGCTAACCTCTACATGGAACACTTTGAAACACAAGCTCTAGAAAAATATGATCACAAACCCAAACTCTGGCTCAGATACGTAGATGACACCTTCATAATCTGGCCACACGGGAAAGAAAAACTGAACAACTTCCTCACACACCTCAACAGCCAACACCCCAAAATACAATTCACCATGGAAACAGAAGCTAACAACCAACTTCCCTTCCTAGATGTCTTGGTATACAAAAAATCCAATGGCTCCCTAGGACACACCATCTTCCAGAAGAAAACACATACAAACCGCTATCTACACGCACTCTCACACCACCACCCAGCACAGATCAATTCCGTAGCTGAGACACTCATCTCCAGAACAAAATGCTTAGCCGATGAACAACACCTAGAGACCGAACTACACACTCTCACCGGTGTGCTGACAGCCAATGGATTCAAAGAAAGAAGATCACCCACCTAATCCAAAAAGAAACCCCAGCCAAAATCCAAGACAAAGAACAAGAGAATGGCAAAGCCCTCCTCCCATATATAAAAGGCACTACGGACAAAATCAGCAAGATCCTCCAAAAACACAACATTAAGACAGCATTCTGCACAAACAGAAAGATATCCACCATCCTAAGAAACCCTAAGGACAGAATCGAGTTAGAAAATCAAGGAGTATACGAAATCCCTTGCACTGCCTGCCCCACCACATACATTGGACAGACTAACAGAAGAATAGGTGCACGCATTGAAGAACATAAGAACTCAATCAAAAAGGAAGAACCGACCTCTTCCCTGGTCCAACACCTCAAAGCCACAGGACATGAGATTGACTTTAAAAATACCAGAATTATCGCCAAAACCGAACACTTCAGCAGCAGAATCATCAGAGAAGCCATAGAGATAGAAAAACGCCCACACAGCATGAATAAACGAGATGATGCCTCCCGCCTACCAGCCACTTGGAAACCCGCCCTCATGAACAGACGCGTACCTAACATGAAGAGTGACACCAGACCCACACCCCTGATAGCCACACAAGATGCCACCACCACACTTCCACGTAGAAAGCAGACTCACACCCACACAGAAGATGAAACACGACCACGGACCAGAAGCTGCACTGCAGCTGCATCACTACCCACCTCAAACCCCTCTGAGCCATACACAAAGCGAACTGACCCCCACCATGAAGATGCAGCACGACCACGAACTCGAAGCCAAACAGCAAGATCACAGCTCACCAGCTCAAACCTTCCAGCAACTAAGACTAACCTGAGCACAATCAAGCCCCCACCTGAACAGAACACGCCTCCAGCCAATCAGAACACAGCCAACCCCCCAACCAATCAGAATACAGCCAAACCCCCAACCAATGAGAACACCCCCCCATCCAATCAGAACACAGCCAAGCCCCCAGCCAATCAAGTCACACCCCCAGGAGCAGTTAAAAGGAAGAAGCAGCTGCAAGCTCACATCACTCTGAGAAGCATAGAGCTGAAGACCAAGCCTGAAGATGATGAATGAGACTTCATCGAAACGTTGCCCAGATACTTCCAATCTTACGCGGGAGAAAACCCGAATAACCAAAGATCCATATATATATATATATATATATATATATATATATGTGTATGTGTATGTGTATGTGTATGTGTATGTGTATGTGTATGTGTATGTGTATGTGTATGTGTGTGTTGGTTTGTGTGTGTGTGTATGTATGTATGTATGTATGTATGTATGTATATTATAAAGGGCCTATTATAAAATGCAGCAAATTATATATAAGAATATTATTTATATATATACATATACATATACACATACATATATATATATTCCAATCTTACGTGGGAGAAAACCCGAATAACCAAAAACCCACATATAAATACCCGCGAGAACCTCAGAAAACATATATATATTATATATATGTTTTCTTCAGTTTTCGCGGGTACTTACATGTCTGGCATTCAGCTTTGTTCGGGTATTTTCCCACGTCATAGTAGTGGTGCTTTTAAAGTTGTAGCAACGTTTCAGCAGAATCTCATCTGCCATAATCAGACTTCTGTATTGTATATATATATAATTTGCTGCATTTTATAATGGGCCCTTTATAATGGCCTTTTATAAAATTGGTTTGGCCCTCGAACACAGATCTGATTTTCCATGTGGCCCCCGACAGAAATTAATTGCCCACCCCTGCCCTACGTGGTCCCAACAGAAGAGAATATATGCAGCTCATGGCTGAAATAAAGACATCAAACTTTTCAGAAAGCATGCAAACAGGAGAAATTTGCATGTTGATAAATCTCCACCAAGGAACAACTATTCTTTTTGCACTAATGTCTATAAACAGAGAGCAAACTCATTCACAGTGATGATGTTACCTAATAGGGTGATGAAACCTCTGCAAACAAACAGCTAAGCTCAGAGAACACCAAAGATTCCATAGAAGCTATTAAAAAATAGAATTGCTCTGAAAGTTCTGTGAAGGCTTAGGATGATGCTACTAAATTATTGGAATAACTATTAATGATTTTGGAGAATTTTGCTTATGTGCTTTTGTGACTTTCTGAATTTCTGTGCTTTTGTGACTTTCTGAATTTTAATTTTTACCATGGATGTTTTAGTGCAGGGGTGTCCAACCTTGGCCACTTTAAGCCTGGAGGACTTCAACTCCCAGAATTCCCAGCTGGCTGGGGAATTCTGGGAGTTGAAGTCCTCCAGGCTTAAAGTGGCCAAGGTTGGACACCCCTGTTTTAATGTATGGTTATTATATATATTTGTTGTAAGCCACTGAGAGTCCAGGTGATTGTGGTGTGCACAAATAGAAAAATATAATGATTTCAAAGCATAGCTATGGGGATTTATTTCAATTTATTCGCTGGATTGCAAACTCCTAAAATATAAGAGATACTTACTGCAGCTGCAACATCCATTTGTAGAAGAGGGATTCATATTGTTTCATTAACTTTTCCCGTTCAGCAGCAAAAGCAACAGGTACATTGTTCAAGAGATTTCGTAGAGATTCCTAGACCATTTAGATTCATTGCAGAAAAAAAGGACTCATTAGTAAATTTCCAACTGATGATATAATGAAAAAGTTCTTAACTGATGAAAAGGCTTTGAACAGAATGATCTCCATTATCACAATTTTCCAATTCCTTCTCCATCACCCGATTCAAAAAGGGCTAAAGACTAATAGAATGCAATTAAAACTGCTTTAACCTATGAAGTGCTTTATGACTTGGTGCAGAGTTATTTTTAGGACTGCATCCCTCCACTAGAATTGGCTCAACCATTTTCATCATAGCAACAGCAACACCACTTAGACTTATAAACTGCTTCACAGTGCTCTCTAAGCAATTTACAGTCAGCATATTGCATGCTGGGAAAAGGGTGGTTGTCCTATATTTTGGGAGGGTCAGGAGTATTTTTTCATCAAACCATCCCTCTTGAATGGGCTGTTCTCAAGTTGTCTTCTGGGAGTTTTTGAAAATGGAGAATTTGGGAGCTGATGCTCTCTGGAATGTCTATTTTTGATTGTTTGTTGTATTTTTAATTTTTATTTGTTATTCGGTTTTTTAGAATTACAGCAAAATATAAATGTGATAAACATACAAAAAGGAATATACAGCCTTTTAAAGACATAAAGGTGTTTCACATGAGAGGCAGGCATGTATGTTTAGAAAAGTTGCATGCTGGACTCATACGTTATTCCTGTGATTCCAGCAAAATATGTGTCTTTGAGTTAAACAGATGCTAGTGGAGAACAATGTGTTTCAAAGTGGGTATGCTGACTGCATCTTTGATTCAAATGTGTACTTTCCTGGTAAGCTTAGGAAAAAACACTGAACACTACTGCAATGATGCAGGCACACAATTTTCTGAATTCTCAGAAATCCCTATGCTAAATAGGGAGTCCAAATAATTGAAATTTATATATAGCATTGGGCAAAACTCATAAATTTGGGAACAGAATGTCTGGGACACTTTTTAACCTAGAGTGTTTTCTTCTGGAGTCTGTTGAATTGCCCCAGAACAGCATGGTTCAGAGAATTCTGGAATGGTATGATGAAAGAAGGGACTGGATTAAATTGATGAATTCTGATCTAAAGAACAGTAAGAGTGGGAACGTAAGTATAAAAAGATTGAAGGAATATCTCGTGTTTAGATAATGATACTGATATTTTTTTAAAGTTTTACTGCATCAGAAGCTTGTAAGCTGCTTGATTGAGAACCAGTTTAGAGTAGTATTTAAAGCAGGTTAGAAACTGAGAGACTGTGAATTCTAGTTTTGCCTTTGAGATATTTATTTATAGCCTCCTTTATTACTTTTACATATAATTCAAGGTAGCAAATATAGCCAACATTCCTTCCTCCTCCTATTTTCCTCAGACCAACAACCTTGTAAAGTGAGTTGGGCTGAGATAGACTGACTGACCAAGATCACCTAGCTGGCTTTTCATGGCTAGTCACTTTCTCTCAGCCTAAGAAGAAGGTAATAGGAAATCACTTCTTAAAAAGTTGCCAAGAAAACTGCAGGGACTCATCCAGGCAGTTATCAAGTCAAAATCAACTCAAAGAAAAGAAAAGAAAAGAAAAGAAAAGAAAAGAAAAGAAAAGAAAAGAAAAGAAAAGAAAAGAAAAGAAAAGAAAAGAAAAAGGTGCTTGATTACAACAGATATTTTTAGAAATTTCATGAGCCAGAATTTGCAGTAAGTAATAAATTTTTAAAAAGAATTTTTTTCAGTTCCTATAGAAACCATAATAACAGTATATGTACTTTCTCTGGCAAACCATGTACAAGTTATTTGTCAGAATTTTTTTTAAAATTTCAAATCTAATTTATAGCCCTGGGATTTTTCCATCTAAGTACTAACCAAGCCCATTGTTTAGCTTTTCAAGGTCAAACAAAGTAACAACTTAACTACACAGAGGATACAACATTATGCAGTATGTAAACTATGACTGGTGGTTTGGAACATTGTGTGAATCCTGATAAATCTCTTTCTCAGTACATACTGTACCTGATCCAGTTTTTTTCTCTCCAACTTCTGCAGTGTTCGATCAGAGGTTAACACTTTAGAACTACTGTGTGCTTCAAAATACTCTTCTACCAAATTGCTCTGATAACAAACAGAAAAATAATTAATTATTATCTTCTGGCAACATTGAGGAATAAATTGATGGCTGACAACTGATTAACAAAGTGCAAAACTTTACTATAGAAAACAGGATATTGAAATCAATCTAAATTCCCTCTAATGTTTCATAGTGTACCATATATACTCATGGATAAACCCAATCTTAAGTAAGCTGACCAATGTTTTTTTTAACCAAAATATCATAAAAATGTGCTACCTGAAGATATCTGATCTTCAACATTTTTGTGTTTTAATTTTTACAACTAACTTATCCACAGGTGATGCATTTTTCATGCTATTTTGGTGAAAAATTTAAGGATTCGCTTATCCACAAATAGGCTTATCTACAAGTATATACAAGTATTTTTTAAAAAGTATTAGCATATATACTTGTGCATAAGTCCATCTCCAGGTTAAGCTAAAACCAATTTTTGGATGTATTTTGAAATCTAAAATTCTTGGCTTATCTGCAAGTATATACAATAATTAAAAACAAATATTTTGCATGTTATATTTTTACTTATAGAAATATAAAACAGCAAACTTCTTTCCATTCCATCTTTATTGATTTACCCTTTTCCCACGTCTTTACATTTAGCTTTTGTTAAACATTTTTATATATACTACAGAAAAGGTAATCCTGCAGAGTAGAAATTACTTTGCTATAAGGATACAACTTATTTCACTTAGGGATATAATTAGGAAGGAAAAACAAGAACTTACACTAAACAAAAATTTGTGGAAAGCATTTAGCAAATTTGACTCCAGAATTTAAAGCTAGATAAATTAAACTGCAACAGAACACTTTTTCAAAACTACTCAAAGGAAAAATGTGTCTGATTTATTTTTGAGCACAGAGAAAACTGCTTCTAAAAGACATTACATTGTACTCATTGTACACTGGAAACAAACTGAGCATGCTTACAGAAATGCATCTCTTCAGCTTCTTAGCAGATGCTTCCTTGCTAGGTAGAACAGAAGAGGTTTGGGATCTGATTGGGTTTTTTGGAAGAACAGCTTCATCAGCAGATACCAAGCAAGCATCCTCCTCCTCTTCTTCAGAATTTGAAGCAGAGTAATCACTTTCACTATCAGAGCACATGTTTAAGGCTAAAAGGGAAAAAATAAATAAGAATACAGATAGTTCTTGGATTAGGATGGAACTGGGACCAGAATTTCCATTGCTAAGTGATGCAGTTGTAAAACGTGACATCACATATCCACATTGCTTAGCTTACCATCATAACCCCAAATTTGTTGGGTCATTAAATGAGGACTTCACATGATCATAACATGGGAAGAGGCAGGAATCTCAGGCAAGCAAGCTGACAGGCAAGAATTTTTTTTGAAAAAGTTTTTTTATTTTTTAAGGTATTTTACATTTTAAATCAGTCATATCCATAGTCACTGATACAGCTTTCTAACACCACATCATTACCTGTTACCAAATGTTTTTCTTTATATTCTCATAGTTTATATCAGTCAATCAATCTATCTTCCTTGATTGTATATTTATATTCAACATATTTACAGTTTAATCTATTTATATCATTTCATTAATCAAAGTTTCCTCTTAATTTGTATTATCCCCTATTAAATCCCCTTTCCAATATTATTACATATATTTTATTTTCTGTGTCTCTTCTAATTTTTGCACAAGTATATTTTCCATCTTATTTTCTTTAGCCAAAAATATATCCTCATTACTTTGCATAAGTGGATAACAAAATATTTAATTCATTAAAAACATTTTAATCAATCTCTAACTTCCTTAATCATGTATTTCTTGGGGGAAGAAGGTGGAGCCTCCTCGCTGACGTACTGTAGATTGCAACTCTCTGCGGCTATGGTCCGTGCTCTTTCGTTGAGAGCCCCGATTATTAAAATTAGGGGCTGAAGCTGCCTTGGAGGGGCGGCGGAGTAAGGGGAAGCCGCAAGCCAGGTTGATCTTTTTCCCCCCGAAGATGACTGCAGCGGTGGTTTAAAATAGCCACCCCAAAGAGGAGGACTCAGATGGATTAAGATTTGTGCAGAGGGAAGAAAGAGGTGGATAACAGCTGAACTGGGACAAATGGGCAATACAACTAAACAAAAGTACCCTGGGATTAAGGTAACATGGAATTTTTAAGAAAAGTGAGTGGCGAAATTACAAAGGGACAGGGGGAAAAAAAGAAAATATTTTTGACAGCTAAGTGGGGCTTCGAACTGGGAAAGGAAGAAGCTGGAACTAAAGATTTAACTAAATTGGACTAAAATATTTTGGCAATAAACAGGCATAAAATAAAGCTGGACTTAAGATTGTCAAAAAAATAATAATAATAAAGTTTACAAATTGGAGACTGGACTGTGCTGGAATATTGAGGTTCGAAAAACCCTAAAACTTTCAATTTTCTAAAGTTCTCAGTTATTCCAGCCGAGGGTCTATACAAAAACATCCATCAATCCCACAGTCAGTCTTTCCTTGCTTTTTTCTTTATTCTGGTTCTGCTTTCACTTTCTAAGATTCTCACTTTGTTTCAATATTTCTTTAATGTTACATCCACACAAGTTCATTCAGAAACAGGATGCTTTCCCTTTTGTTTGAGCTCAAGTTTTTGTCAAAAGGTGACACTCTCCATTATACAAAGTCTTCACCTTTTTCCCCTATTTTTTTGTTTAGGGTTTTTCGAACCTCAATATTCCAGCACAGTCCAGTCTCCAATTTGTAAACTTTATTATTAAAAAGTTGAAATTTAAGAAGGCAATCAAAAGGGGGAATACCTGTGAAGTCAGGAAAGGCAGAAAGACCCAGCAGAAAAGGGGAAAGGAAGATATTAAGGAAGAGAGGGATATAAACTGGAATGAGAAAAGATATGGGGAAAAGATGGGGGGGGGGGAGAAGCAGTAAGAAACAGGTGCATGAAATAAAGAAATACGGAAATAGTAAAATGTTGAAAATAAATTGTTTTTTTCAGAGATAATGGTTGATGAATTAAAAAGGGGATTCTGCAGGGTGACAAGGGGTAATAAGAATATTTCTGCAATTAAAAATATTTAGAAAATAGGGTAATATAGATAATGATAACTCTTATTAAAAATCAAGGGGGGGAAATATGCTGCGGAATCCAAATGAAAAGATGTAATGATTATTATTGTAACTTCTTAAAAATAATGGTTTATTGGGAATCAAGATGAGGAAATAAAGGTATATTTTAATCATTGAGGTGTCACACTCAAAACGGTAAAAGGGGGGAAACCCATACTTGGTTTTTTTTTAGTGTTAAAATTTGTATTAATCTAGAATTTATAAAAAGAATGTGTAATGGAAAGGGAATATGACAGACTAAAGAACCAACTAAATTAATAAGTTAATATAGACTATTAAAAGCAAGGAGAGACATTGGTAACTTTATTATTATCATTATTATTATTATTAGGCAAACACATTTATTTTTAAAATAAATATTAAAGGATTATATTTGAAATAACTGAAATGAAACAAAAAGATGTTTCGATTGAGATTAATGAAAGAGGCTAGAATTAATGTATTTGTTTCTCTCCTTACTGAAAATTTGGAATGGAAAAGGTAATAATAGAATTAAGTATGCATATATGAATGTATAATTGCTGTCATATTTGTATGTAAAGGTGGTGACCTGGAAATATGTTAACCACTAAAGAGATTTTTGTTTAATGTAAAAAACTGAATAAAATTTGTTTAAAAAATATCATGTATTTCTTATGCTCTTCATGTTTACAATTTAATCTACTCATACCATACATTGACCATTCAACATTTCATCTGCATTTATATTATCCCCAATTTATGTCTCCCCCCAGTATTACATTTGCTACTATTGCATATATTTTATTTTCTGTGTATTCCCTTCCCTCTAACACTTCATTTTTACACAAATATATTTTCTTATAGCCAATAGTATCAACATTATAATCTCTCTACTATATGTAAAAAAAAACAAAATATATAATTCATTTAAAATATTATTCTACTATATAATTATGTCTATTCCACATAGTATTCCTTTTCGTATCTTAAATATTAATCACTTTTATCTTCCATAAACATTTATCTGTCTTGCTTGGTTAATCTATTATAAATTCTTATTGTCATGTCTATTCAATTTTGATTCTTATTCTAGTTCTTAGTCCAAACTCCTCAAAATCTATTTTATATTTTACCACTAAAATACCTCTTCATGTGGAGTCCCCTTCTTTTCCATTTCTAACCATTGTCTCTAAGTCCTTCCTTTATATTAATTGTTTCTTTGCCATTTTCTGTCATCTTTTGTCTTTTCCCCTTAATCTTTCCACTATTTTTAATCAATTTGATATTTTTTTCTCCCATTTCTCGAAGTTTATCCCCACCCACTTCTGATCTCCTGTTATTTCCTAGCCATTTCATTTATCAGCATTCCAATCTCAGTATTCCCCCCCCCCCATTTATTGCATCTATCATAAACATCTCAAATTCAATTTCTTTTTCTTCTTTTGCATTATTTGTTGTTCTTTTTGTTCCATTTCACTGGTTTCTCTTTCTTCTGGCTCCTCCCCCTTCCTCATTCTCCTCCTCCTCCTCCTACTACTACTACTGTCTCCATTTCCAAATTTTTCTCTGTATTCTGTATTTTTGCACAAAAATCCAACATTCTTTCCCACAACTCATTCATGGCTCGAAGGTCCATCTTTATTTCTTTACATAAGTCACTCATCTTTGTATTGCTTATTAATCCAATTGTCCAGTATCCAATAAATTTTATTTTATTTGAACCAGTCTTTTTAATATCAATATTCTCAGATCTTTCTTTCCAGCTGATCAGTCCAAGTCAGCAATAATTCCAAGGGTAATGTCCTCTTATATTCCGTGCTCTTTAATTATAATATATTTCAACTTCCAGGAATCTTAGTGTCTTTCTTTTATTCCTTTTTAACTTCTTTTGATTAAATTGTTAGTTTGAAGGGATCTGCAGGATTTTTCTTTCATCAGCAAGTGGCGCTTTTAGTTCAGTTTCACTGCCACTCTTTTCCCGTTTCTTTAAATTAGCTTCACAATTTTTGTTTAAAAAAATGAAATATTTCTTTTAGAACAATTATTTTCAGCATTCAAATTAATGGCCTCCAATGTCAAATCCTGTCCCATCAATTTCAAATTTATTGCTTTTAAGATTTTAAAAGTTTAAGCTCTTTCCATTTCCCATTTCTTCTTCCCTCTTCCAAACTGCCGCTCAGTTCTTTAATCTTCTGTTATAGTCTTTTTTGAGTAGGCAAAAATAAAACGAATTCTTCTTACTCTTCTCTGAACACCGTTCCCAGTCTCTACTCCAAAACTGAGCTTAGGTGTTCCTTGGCTGTCTCAACTCTGCAGAGGCCATCTTGGTTCCTCTTCATGGTGTAGACAGCAAGCTCGGGGTTTCTATGGGGGAGTTGTGTTCTCCCCCGGAACCTCACTGGGTGCCTCTCCTTTGCTTCACCACCCTTACAAGGAGGCTATCAACTCTGTTCAGAGCCCACAAACGGCAAGAAGCCAGCACAGGAACGGAGACCTCCGTTCACTGCTTCTGGTCTCATCACGACATCAGCTGATAGTCCAGGTAAGAATTAATGATGGCCTAGTGTTGCAGGTGGACATTACACTATGCAAGTGGGCAATAAAGCAATGGGAACTTAAGCAACTTGTAACTTTCTGCTGGTTTCCCCACTTACATTTGGGAAGCCAACAAGGAAGATTGCAAATGTCAATCATATGATTGGAGAACACTACAATTGTCATAATGGCAAAGCAGTTGCCAAGTACCCAAATCATGACCCTATTACTGCGGGGACATTGCAATGGCCACAACTTTCAGTACCAGTTATATGTTCTCCGCATTCCACACTATTGTAACTTTGAACAGTCGCTTAACAAGTGGTTGTAACCCATGTAGCACTTGCTAGGAAAACAAGAGTACAATAAGGCCATTGACTTCTCATCAATTTGTGGAGAGGAGAGAAGAACAGAATGCTAGACAAGATAGATTTTTAATTTGATTCAACAGAGCTCTTGTGTTCTCAGCTGTTTTGACTTCTGTTCCTCACATGTGAGTTTGTGACTATATTTTATATACTTTTGGCCTAGTTTTCATGGAACTCAATGCAGCTGTAAACTACATTTTAGCTATGACTGTCATAGGCTGTTCTTACAGCCAGCCTTGATGCATGATACTGCAGAATAGAACACATTAATTTTCTCATGAGACCACCGGTATTCATATTTTAGATTTAACAATAAAACATTAAGCCGGGACTGTGGAAAGCTTCTTCACTAGAAATCTCAAAAGACTGGAACTGGAAAGCAAATTATAGGAAAAATATCTCATAATGTCACAAATTGTATTAGCTACAACTACTACCGTGTTTCTGAGAAAATAAGACAGGGCCTTATTTTTTTAGACTCCTGGAAAAACACATAGGCCGTCTTTTCGAGGGGTGTCTTAATTTTTCCCGCACACGCCTCACCCAGCCACTGGGCCGCTTCTATCCAAAGGAACTCCCCACGTGCCTTGCCTCTCCAACGGGCCCCTTCTTTAACAGTTGAAAGCACCCCATCTGCTCCCTTGTCTCTCTACCAGGCTGCTTCTGTAGCAGTCAAATGGAGCTATGTCACAAGCTTACCACAGACTGAGGGAAGAATGGCAGGCAGGAAAATTCTCCCTCCCCATTTTCCTCCCTGTTCACCAAAAAGCCTCAGTTCCAAAACTTCAGCATTCGGAATGGAGGGTTTTTGGGAAACAGAAGGTAAATGGGGGGGGGGGGGGGGGTTCCTGCCTGTCATCTATTCCTCAAGTTCCCTCTCCCTCCCTATTTTCCTGCCTTTTGCAAAAATGGCTCCACTCCGAGCCTTCAGCATATCCCAGGACCCTGCAAGGCTTTTTGTAGTGTGCGTGCGAGCAGCGGCTGTGAGGTTCGTCACATCAGCGTAGCCTCTTCGAACAGGATCCTGCAAGGATTGCTGTGCCATTGTGCATGCGAGTGGCGGCACCGCTGCGAGTTTGGATACATTGGCGCAGTTGCTCATGGTAGGATGCCAGCTGCACCAGTGTGATAAAGCTCACGGAGGTGCTGCTATTCATGAGTCCAATGCCACAACAAGCCTTGCAGGGTCCTGCTCTAAGAGGCATGGATAACAGGCAGGAAAATTCCCCTCCCCATTTTCCTGCCTTTCACAAAAATGGCTCCACTCCGAGCCTTCAGTGTCTCCCAGGATTGCAACGCAGAAGGCTCCATTCTGAATCTTTGGCATTGCAATCCTGGGATATGCTGAAGGCTCAGAATACCTCTGCTTCAGCGCAGAATGACTTTCGCCCCTCTCTGCAGCCCCCCCATGCCTGTGCCGCCACTCATGCCAGCCATGTCCATCCCCAGGGCTTTTTTTTTGGGATAGAAGTAATATTAGGCCCGCCCACCCCCAAAATTAGGATTGGGTTATTGTTGGGGTGGGTTGTGTTTTCTGAGAAACATGGTATTTCTTACCTGTCATTCTTTTCCGAGTCCGGTAAGATAATTTTGATAATAAATCATTTTTATTAGTCTGTAAGGAATAGCAAGTATATTAAATCCAATTCTCAAACAACATCTCACATCTAAATATTTTATTTCCTAACAAAATAACCATCTACATGCAAAAAAAAAATGCTTCTAAGTGCAAAGTTTCCTTTCTCAGTCAAAAGACTGATCAATTTTTTTCAAATATATGGATGTTGTTTATATATAATACTATCAGTTCATCGGAATGGAAATCACATATGTATCTGATTTCCTTGGTACTGTGGTTCCCCAACCTTTTGGCTCTACAGACTGGCAGTGGCGATGGCAGTAGTAGCAAATGGGAGAGGGGATGTATATAATTTTCAGAAAGATATCTTAAGTCTGTATACATACTTAAACTATTTGAAAATATATTTATTCAGATAGAAAACAATACATTGTCAGCATAAGCAGCTCAATTTTCCAAGTTTACATCAATCACAATTGATATTTTTAACAGCCAAAAATTTCACTCACGTCTTCCTGATCTTTGCTTGAAGAACATTCTGAAAATTAAAAATTGAATCATAGATTATGATTACATACAAATATCATAGGTTTTGGCGCAGTTTCAAGTGCATCACAGTTATTTTTTAGTGTATATTTCAGCTAAAGACAGAGATTCAGCCTAATTTAAAATATAGTATATACACATATGTCCCCACTGTGCATGTAAATAAGTAAGAACCAAACCATGTGTTTTTTATAACTAAAATTGTCAATAATAATTTTTTACTATTGGAGTTTTTTGCCTTGATAAGTAAGTGTATTGCCAATGTCTTCCCCATATAAATTCTATGATACTAATAGTTTATCTGAATTGTAGATAACCCAGCCTTGTAAATGTTTCAATAAATTTAGGTTTATATGCTGCTAGTTCACAAAGGAATTTGGGAGTATAAGAATAAGCATATCTGTAGGATTTGATACTAGCTTTTTCTGATAGGAGGTTATTAATCTATGCCATTTCTTCAACATTTGTTCCATAGTTATCTAATTATGAACACTGCAATCTATTACCATTCTGCAATTGGAAACCACATAATGGAAATGAGACTAAAATCTGGAGTCTTTGGTATCAGCATATAAATAATCATTTAGTAATATAGAATAATTAGCATAGTAGGAAGTATATAATCATGTATGCAGAATTCCCAAATGCCCTTTTAAGCAGTTACTATGAACATTTCCCCAATTTTTGTTAAATATTCATAATGAATTTGGGCACTCACGTACATACATACACAACTTTATTATGGTCACTCACCACAATACCCAACAATCTACAGCAGACGGAGCAAAATAAAGCAATTGATGATTAAATCATTAATGCAATGAAAGGATTTAGTGTAGCAAAATTTCACCATGTTCATAGACACAAAATCATACTGGCTTGATAACCAAAACTGAATTTATATCAATATTGAGTATTTTACTCAACACCCAGAATTGTTGAGAATCAGGCAGCATACAAGTTTAATAAACGATTATATGAGACATGATCAGATGGAAATTACACCCTTATTTTGCCATTCATTCATTAAGGGATAGTACTTCTCTACTCAGCAATCAATTTATTTTCCATTTTAGAACAACTGTAAGACAAATTCTGTATTCTCCAAAATGTAAGTTCACAGCTAAGCAACAAATACATACAACATAAAATACATATTTTTGTCTGCCTCATTTCATTAGAATGACTTTTTTTAAAAGCAAATTGTGTAATTCCCTATTTTAATCAAATATTTAACATTTTAAAAACTATTAACAGAACTTACTACTGCTGATTTTTGGAGTGTTTGTTTTCTCCTCAAGCTTCTTCAAACTGTTTTGCTTTGTATTCTTTGCTGAATTCTGAATTAGCTCAGAAACTTTAAAAGTAAAAAAAAAACTCCAATTAAAGCAACTTGCAAATAGTACTTAAATACCCAAAAGGACAGCATAGACTCTGTACCATGTACAAATGTATTCAATATCTAAAATTATTACCATAGCAACAATAAATAATATGATTCTAACACAAGAAATATCCAGGGCAGCAAGGATATTGCTACTTGTTACCTACCAATTTATTTATTTATACACATTTTATTGATCTTGATTTTCAAAGTCTTTGGTTCCCTAAACAGTCCTTTACCTTGTAGAAACCTTTTAGGAGTAGTAACAAACACCTCTTCTGGGGTGTCACCCATTTATGGATTTTTCTCCCCAAAGATGCTGAATTGGTATCCACATTAACATATCTCTGACATCAAATGAAGATCTTTTCAAAAACTATATAATTGGCTTTAACTTGTGCTGCTGCTTAATTTATCTTGTGCTTTTATCTTGTTAATTTTGTGCTATTTTATTTGATTTTATCATACAAGTTTTAACTTGGATAGAATTTCCTGGTTTTTTATTGTAAATTACCCACAACATTTTTTGGTTATTGGGCAGCTTAAAAAAATAAAATAAAATAACGCACAGGTTTAGCTTTTTATTTTAAAATGTTTCAATATTAACTATGTTGTGATACATGTTAAATTTAGAATTTTGCAAAGTTTTAGAAGCAAGCTATTAAGCTGTCAGGCACAAACAACCAGACCCGCATGTAGAGTTCAAGCTAGGTGCTTTATTGTTCTATGCCAATTTCACAGAACTCTTTGCAGACAGATAGATTCACCTGAGAAAGACTAGATAAGATTCAAAGGCATTTTTGTGTTTAAGAGTCTGTGCTAATTCCTCATTTGATCCCTCTTCCAGAATGAAATGGTTGCTCTCCAATATAAACTAACAAAAGACTAGTGTTGTGAAGTAGAGCTATGATATCTCATCAGTCCAACAAAACTGGTGAACACTACAGGACTAATTACATGTATTTTGTATATATCCATGGAATCTGTTACTCATAGGACTGACAGACTTGGATTGTGTGTTCAGAGCAGATTTAGGTTGTTTTTTTTAAAGGAATCCATGAGAAAGCAAGTCATCCAGATGTATACAAGTACCTATGTACAGTATGTAAAAGAAACAGAACATGAAACACAATACATGCCTCTCTCTGCCATCCTATTAGAGCGTTTTGGAGTTTGGAATGGAAAGACATCACCACCGCTTGCACTGGAACCATTTCTCATTGACTCTAAAAAGTATACATATCAATTAACCCTTAGAAGAATGCTTTCAAGGGAACTGATAAAAGATTTATACCAACAACAGATTAAATCTAATTAGCAATATAAACATTTATTTTTAAGGATTAATATGTCTTATTTCTTGGTGGAATTATGTACAAAATATTGAATATTTTCATGCATAATATGAAGTAAATATCCACATAATGATGGCTGTGAAAATGTTTTGTTTCCCAAAATACCTTGGACATCTAAGGCTGTCACATAATTCTGTTCTTTTAAAATATCCTGGGCTTCATCATTGGAGCTATTCTCCAGATTTTTCATCCATTGTTTAATCTCAAGTGTATGCGGAACACTTAACTTACGAACTTTGAGACCTGAAAAGGCAATAAGACTGCTTAAGAAAAAATACATGAACAGTTACAATAAATAATTTTCATAGGTCTATGAAAACCGATCATTTTCAAGGAAGTTATACATTCCAGAAAAATAAAGCTGTATAATTTTTGTAAATAATTTTTGTAAAGAAAACAAAACAATTACTTTAAGAAGTAATATTACAATGTTGATATTGCAAGAAAAGTCAGTTGTCAAAACTTCCTGAAGGCAAAGTATATATCTACACTAAAAGATAATGTGCTGTTGTGAAGTTGTATTTTTGTTATAATGTTGTCGATACTGATGACGTTAACGCCAAAATAGATTTCATCCAAGTTAATTTACTATTTGTAAGATTGCTAAATACTTCAACAGCATTATCTTGCTCTCACATCATATTTTCAGAGGATCGTGGTAATTAATTTCTCCAAGTACAGAAAAAGCCATTGCTTTTAAATGATGTAATTATATAAGCACAACAAAAATTATTAATATTTTTGGAAAATTAAGAATTAGACACCTTATTCTAATAATAATAAAGCAACTAAGGATACCTGCATTCTCAGAGATATGCCTCAGAACATCTTCATCAGCCACAAATTTAACCTCTAGAATATTAATCCTCTTTATGTTTGGATTACTCATATCAAGGTATCTAAGCCAAAAAGAAAATAAGTTGACACATTCCTATCAAAGTACAAATCTCATATGAGTTTAATTTATTATTATGAATAGCACCTAAATCTAGAATGCATATTAAGTCAGGAAAAATTATATATTATTATTACTACCAGAAGTAGTATAAAAGCTTGCTTGGATTTTTATAAAAGCTTGCTTGGTCCTCAACACAAATAGAGAAAATAAATATAAGTTTAAACAAGTCATTGGATAATTTCCTTGATGGATATTGCTATCCAAGAAGGCACTCATGTAGAATTCTAGATAATATCCTCATAACATGCCAATGGAGTAAGGTAAGACTTAGATTTGGTACCTCAAAATATACAAAACTCAGTTTCAAAACTAGTTAAATTCAAAGCAGTTAAAAACACAATAAAACAATTTGTGTAGTACAATGGATAATGACTAGATTCACTTACATATGGGAAGACTAAGAGAGTAAGCCTGTGGTGGTAGGGCCCAATTTGTCATCCTGTGTAATCTGGAGAAAACAGGGGGAAAAAAAGCAATTAATAGATATCGTCAAATGATCAAAAAGGCTGATTTGCCACAGCACTGAAAGTGGGGATTGAGTTTCCTTATCTAAGGTACGCAATGCTTGTAAACTTGTTTTATATTTTATCTATATATTTTCCAGTAATTTGATATCAATAACAGATTGATATGATTGGATTAGATTAATTATATATACACTTCTTTTTGCAGAACTCTCTAGTGATTCTTCCTTTCCACCTAAAGTTTTTGCACAAACAATTAAATACTTGCAAAATAGAGACAGCTAAGGATAAATGCAGAATATATAAGCATATTCTATTGTTAAAAGAATCTGACATTATAGCCTACCACTAAAGAGAAAGATCAATAAGAGAAAGACAATGTCTATAATTACCACATGGTACTTTATAGATGAAATGGCAACGATTTAGGAATTACAATACAATACACAAATTTACAAAATTTTGTTCAAATGTTAATACAAAAATTCTGACTGGCTTTCACATCAATGTAAAAAGAATGCAAACCAATGTTATCAATTGAAGCACATTTACTTGGAAAGGCATAAGGGTAGGCAGTTATATTTCTTACTAAAGAAATAGAATATGGTGCTAAAGCCATCACAGCCAGTCCTTGATTTACAATCACAACTGAGCCCAAAATTTCTGCTGCTAAGCAAGACAGCTATTAAGTGAATTTTTTCCTATTTTATAACCTTTCTTGCCACAGTTGTTGAGTGATTCTATGCAGTTTTTAAATCAGTACCACGGTTGTTAAGTGAATTCAGCTTCCCCATTTACTTTGCTTGTCAAAACGTTGCAAAAGGTGATCACATGAGCCCCATCATATATACCTGTTGCCAAGTTTCTGAATTTTGATCACGTGACAATAGGGATGCTGCAAGTGTGAAAACCGGTCATAAATCACTTTTTTCAGTGCCATTGCAACTTTGAACAGTCACTAAACGAATAGTTGTAAATCGAGAGAACTGTCTGTAACACAATCCTCTACAATATCTACTCAAAACTAAGCCCTGCTGTGTTAAATGGGATTTACTTCCAAGAAGAGAAAGCAGGATTGTTGGGTATCCCACTTTTCAACAAGTTGTGTTCAATTAAGCAAGCCCAGTCATAGTATCCCGGTAGAAATAAAAAGAATTTAATCTGAATAATGGCCTAAAAAAAGAAGAGGCAATCTGAAAAACAATTTAACACGAGCAACCTGCAACTGCCCGCGTATTCGAACTACAATTCCCAACATGCCCCGCTATCGGTCATGTCGGATCGCATCGTTGCTTGACGCTACTTGCTACACCGAACCGTAAACACCTTCACGCACGGTTGCAGGGTCGGAGGAGAAAAGAGGTCCACTTGAACGGGCTACTCTCTCTCTTTTAAGTTGGCAGAGTCAGTATTCTGTTCATTGCCACCAAACCACACAGAACAAGGACTCGCTTAACAAACGAGGAAAAAAACGCACTTACTTAGATAAGAACCGCCGCCTTCTATTTTAACCAAAGCTCACTTTTCACCGATCTAGCTTTCCGACTCTGGAATACAGGGGTCTCCAACCTTGGCAACGTTAAGCCTGGCGGACTTCAACTCCCAGTAAGCTGGCTGGGGAATTCTGGGAGTTGAAGTCCGCTAGGCTTAACGTTGCCAAGGTTACAGAGCCCTGCTTTAACTGAGGCAACTGATTTTCGGGGCATTTATTTGGAAGCGACGTTTGCGCTCGCTTGCTCGCTCCCCACCACCACCTCCCGCGCGCGGAAGTCCCAACCACGCGCTCTCAACGCTGAATCATCTTTCCCTTCAGCCGACGGTGGAGCTCCGAATTGTCTCCCCGCCCTGACTCGGTCGGTCGATCGCTCCACCCAGTCCCCTCGCTGCTCACCAGATCACAGCACCAGAATAAACGCGAGTTTCCCGCCAACTACCAGAGCTACGACCCAACCTCTTTCTCAGGGTATAGCAGGCCACTCCAACGGGCGGAGCTAGCTAGCCAGTCTTCTGTAGAAGCTTCGGCTTCCTTCCGCGGATTCGGGATTGGCCCCTCTCTACGGCCAATAGGCAAGGACTCCTCCCCGGAATGCGACGAGATACGCGGCGGTGACGTCTCCCAATTCTGCTCTTAAACTAACAATATTTTTTTTTTTTTTTTTTAAATCACCGGGAAGGGAAGAGAGCGCGAGGAGGTGGAAGCCCTCGATCCGTTTTCTGGCCCCTGCCAAGTCGGGCGCGAGAAGCTGCGTGGGCATTTGAGCCACCTAAGTTCAACGAATATGAAAGCAGCTCTGGGCGTCGGGTGATGCAGCTACCTTATTCGTCTTTCTCAAGTCTGGATTTCCTTCTTCGTTTTAGCTGTATCCCAGATCCATCCTTGAAAGCGAAATAGGATACAAGGGCTGTAAATAAACCCTGAAACAAACAAGCGCTGAATCGCCTTCCGTTTAAGTTCCGATCTGCTGCCAGGATTTGGACTTCTACCTGGAATTTCGACCCAATTTCTCCGAGATTCCAAACAACTTTAAGAAAAATACATTGAAAGTCTCCCTCCTCCCCCAATAAATTAGGCTGGATTAAAACAAACAGCTTTTTTGTGCGTCTGGAGGTTATAGTCAACGGAGTAAAGGAAGCAGATAGGCCTGGAATGTAAAGAAAGAATGGAATTAATCCAGATCTTCAGCATCTCAATGTGCTCTGGATGATGCACGCTTCTGGAGGCCATCTTATTTCACACTCCATAGATTGTGATGAACAAACCGAACTTGCCATTTGCCTATCTCAAAATACTTGTAAGGGAAATCACTGGGAAAACAGATGGTCATAAAAAGAAGAAAACAAACACTTACCATGGTTAACAATAGCAATGGACACACATATTGTGACCAAAGAAATGATAGGGATATATCTGTAGTCATCAGGAATCATGGTAAAAATTGCAATTTTGTGATTTAGCAGAAGATTATTATTATTTAAAAAGATGAAGCTTCTTTCAAATTCTACAAATAACCTGAGGACAAATTATGCCACTTTTTAAAAAAAGATAGCTGCAGAGGTGCTTAAAATTTTGTGAACTGTTTTGAATTTACAATATTTCTGCATGAACAGGGATGGGATCCGACAGGGTTAACTACCAGTTCAATCAAATCATTATCAGGATGCTGCGAGCAGAGAAGCAGCCTTTCAAAAAGCTCTTTTCTCCTGCTTTTTTAACTGCAGCTGTGCCTCGCAGGGCAGCTGAAGTTGAAAAAAATCAGGAAATAAAGGTCAGGTAAGATCCCGAGTGGGTGGGTGGGCAAAAACATCAGCAGACACAGAATCAGTTCTATGTCTGCTGCTCTTCAGAGCTACTGGTTCTACAGAGGTGGACAGAACCGGTAGAAACCCACCCCTGTGTATAAATATGACTTAAAACATGTTTTCCGCACAAATTCTGAAACTAGAAAGAATAAAATTAATGTGTTAAGTTCATGTATTTGAGGAAAATCATCCAAACCTACATATTTGTGTTGCCCAAACTATACATTAACAATAAATATACCTACACAATATGAACAAGTGGCATTGCTATGAAAGTAATATAAAATTCTGTTCAACAATTATTTTATGCTTATTTTTAAAGTGTATAAATCAAAATTAAACCATACCTCTAGGGAATGCCCAAGAATACCAATCAAAGTAACTATAGTAACTGAAGAATACTAATTTGGATAAATTATACAATGTTGGATCAACTATAATGGCAATGCATCGAATGTGAAATATCACATCTTAAATTGATGAAGAACAGTAGTATCTTGTGGAGCAGTATGAAGAAAAAATATAGAGTTGGACAATTAAGTTTAAGAATTTCTTCAAAAGTGACATTTTTCATTAAATTATTGCTGATCCCATTTACTTCCATAGTTTTGGCAAAACCAAATACATGATGTTAGGCTGTCTTCATCAGGCTGCCTTAAGAACACAAATTTCAGTCTGTAGCCTATAAAACCAACTTATTAAAGTTGAAAACCTGGTAATTACTTAATAAACAATTCTAATATTCTAAGAAATGTATCTGAAGAACAAGTAAATCTTTTAATGTACAATGGACTCCAATCAAGAATGAGGAACCTAAGCTACTTCATGTAATGTTGGACTTCAGATGCAGTGTGGCTAATGTTCAGGAGAAAATAGATGTCGGTCAACATCTGAAAGGTTATTTTTCCTACTCCTAAATGGTTTAGGGTGGTATTAATTTCTGGCCATAGTCACTGGCAGATTGGAAGTTATACTCACCCTATACTTTTGGAAATAATATCATTTTCTGTATTGTGACATTTTAGATGGTTCTAAACCTGTAAATATTTCTACCACTATAACAGTTTAAGGATTTATATTAAATACTATCGAAGAGTTTGTGTATTGGAATGGAGTGGAATGGAATGGAATAGAAGCAAATGTGAAAGTTTTAACAATCAAATCAGTAGTTGCGCTGACAATCTTCTAGTCTTTATATTCCCAAGACATGGGAGCATTTGGAAGAGAACCAATATACAACCTTCCAATGCCTTACAGATTAAATTACTGCAGTTTGTAACATGTAAACCTACTGATGATCTGTGCCAAGTAATACTAATGATCAGCCAGTTTTTAGAACTTAACTTCAGTGCAAAACAAGTATTCTGGATTGTTATATAAAATACCTACCCAAAAGAAACATGTTTTATTAGAAGAACATATACTGCTCATGTAAAAGTTTACTGGGGAAAATATGACAATGTGACCATTTTTCCAGAAACAGCACAATATTTATTTAAACACCTTTTATAAATACATATATATTCTGTGTTGCAGATTAGTTTTAATTTTATACATCTGTATTTACAATGATTCAAAATATTATCTATGGCAGTTATTTACAAATTCAACACTTAACACAGTTCAACATTAACCAGATTCAGTAAGACAGTTACAATAATGGCTTACATGCACCAGTATAATGATCTTCAAAAACATGTCATCTGAGCTCTGTTAATAGTTTTTCACAGGTCCCAAGTTAGGGCCACAAAGACTGCATTTATATTACATGCTCATTTTGTTTAACATTTCACCAGCACCAAATTTTAATTTGTTTCAAATATCATACCAATATACTGGTGGAATATTAACATAAATCAACTCCTTTCATCAAACAGATTTTCTATAAAATAAGTGGGCTATTTGCTAGCTATGGTTTTTGTAAATGAGGTAAAATAGGTTACATAATGCCAGAACAGTAAATCCTTCAGAAATCTCGGTTTAATAATAAAACTTTGTATGACAGATAATAATTGGTCAGATGGAAGGTGTGAAGGGAAAACAATGCTTTTGAAAGTTGAGCTTATGTAACTATTGTCAAACAAGCTAGAATCAAACATTGTAAGTCAGGATATCTGTTTACAAACATTAAAAATTAACATCTCCATTCACCATCAGTAGCTTGTCAGAATTTATTCAAATCCAAGAGTAATGTTTTAATGTGACCAAGTTAAGCTAATCATCTTATCTGAGATGATCTTGCAAAAAACAGGCTGATTTCAAGTTTCTACTTCTACTTTCCAATTATAAACAATACATTCAGAAATACTAATACTAAATACTAATGATAATACTGTAAAAAGTGATTTCAAAATGAAGGCTAGTTAAGTTGTGTAAAATTTGAAACACTCATGAATATATTTCAGAATACCTATTGTAATTGTTTAAACAGAAACATTACAGATGAGTAACCATGTATGTTGATTGGAAGAAAAAATTCAAGTAAAAACAAAATCAACGTTGATAAGCCAGTGTAAATTAAATAGGCTTTTCCCCCCACTATCTACTAATTTCAAGGATTTTATTTGTAGAATAAAGACATTGGGTTGGGTTAAACATGATAAACGATTAACTGCATGAATATGATATTATATTGTTAATGCCAGAAATAATCTTGGTCCCATTTGAAGTAAAGCACCAAAATATTCTGTTTCTGTTTTCTAGTACCAATGGATGCTGCAAATTTTAATTCTCTAATATTTAGTGTAATTGGCTTTTAAAATTAGTAGAATTCAAAATTATACAGAAATGTTTTTGTACTCACTAATATTTATTACTTTGCAAATTAAATGTCTCAGCATAAAATTGATGCTCCTTATTACAAATCATGGTATGACTATACATTTGAAATTTTATTTCTGGGAAGAACAGCAAACCAATTTTGAATATATATTTTCAAGTTTACTATACTTACTGTAGGCTTGAATATATTTACAAAAACAATTCAATGGTTTTTTTAAAAAGTTGTGCTCTAATCATATATGGCAGTTTATGCAATTCAATACTGCAGCCTTGACAATTCTGACAGAGATCTAAGAAAGGATATCATAACTTGTATCCCTTGTATATTTTATTATATTTAAATTTTACATATAATGGAAATGGGTGTATGAATACATACAAATAACCAATTTTTAAAATCCCACTTGCTTTTTGAGGGGATTTGAGTTTGAATATATTATTTTCCACAAAATTAAGCAGTTATATGTTTTAAGTGCAAACTATTTTAAAAATCTTACTCACGTAAAGTGAAGGTTTTTTACAAAAGCACAATACAAAAATATTTGGGGAAAACTAAAAGGGAGAATTAATTTTTTATTCAAAATAGTATTTGATGTATTAGCATAAAATTAAGATGGATATTCAGGTTAATAGTGGTATTATGTATTTTTACTAAAGCATATTTGAGAAATTAAAAATAAAAGAGAATTAAATAAAAGAGAATCAAACCTTTAATTAAAAAGAAATTAAAGGTTTTTATTTGAATAATTCCGTGAAACTTTGGATCATAATCAATGAATGCAATATTAAAAAGATTTAACAGTACAAATGAATGTAAATAATTATAATGGGTATAATGCAGAAACACTAATAACAGGAAATAAGTTTAATTCCTAATGAACCATGAATAAAAACTTTTGTCACAGACATGTCTACTTTGTTGTGTTAAAAAAAATAGTGTTCAACAGTTGGACTGAACCAACTTTGGATTCATCTCAGTGGTTTTGCACGTATACTACTAATGTCCCAATATTGAATTTATACACTGCATTTAGTATTAAGCAATGAATCAAATTACTAGTATTTGGCAATTATTAATTTTAATTGGTTGAACATGAAGTTTTAATTTTAAGCATAAAATTATAATGCATGATGTGCAATTATCCAGAAATTTATAAAACCAATTTTAAAATAATTCATGCAAATAGTATTTAGATTGATTTGTCTTTTCCCCTATCTTCTTTAAAGTCTAAAATAAAATTGTCAATTTCATCTTCTTAATTATTTGTTAAAAGCTGCAATTTTTGTATTAATTAAAAAAATAATCTGTGGCATTTGGATGGTACTACCAGCATTAAAATTACTCCTTCAAAATGTATTTGTAACAAGATAATGAAAATCTATTCCCTGAAATACTGATAATAATGAAAAAATATTAAACATTTGGAAATATATACATATATGTTTCAGAATATTACATTACTATTATAATTACATCTTGCAAACAACAGCAATTGATTGTCAACAACTGACAAATTGTACACATCTGTGTATGTATATATGTATATGCATGTATGTATGTGGGTGGGTATACACACATATATATACACACATATATACATGCACATATCCATTCCCCAACAGAAAGAAAACTACTTCCATAAAATAGTGCAAATCAAAAGTCTGAAAATATTATGATTTCCTTATTTCAGTTGTAAAATATGAACTTGCCTACTTTAAATCTACAAAGAGCATCAAGACACAAGACACCCAGTTTATGAATCAGATACTTTATATGTTTGAAAAACACTATATTTTAAGCAACGTCTCACTGTGATACAAATTCATCATTCTGGTATCGAATGATGCATAGTTTTACATCAAAGACTTATTAAGAATTCATTGAAAGAGCTGCCCATAAATTGCACATTAGCAATGTTTGAAATAGTTTTGTAATCAATGAGATGATTAATCTTATTCTCATCTTATTGTCTATATTATGAAAAAAAACGCAAGCCAGGTCAAATGGTGTAACTAAAATAATCAAACATTTGTTAATAACCATGTAACTATACCTTTCCTCTTCTTACATGTAAAACTAGAGCAAAAGTAATGGCAGAATAGTCTTTACAATATGGTAATGATTACATATTTTTCCAGAAAAGAAGGCAAGTAAAAATATTATTTCAGACTACTGTCCTACCCGGTTTCGTTCATAGATCTTGTAATCATGTTTTCAAATTTTTATACAGGCATTTCAGTCAACACATGCATAAAATATAAAGATGCTTTGTTCTTTTCCACTGTGAAACTGGAACAAAATATTGTAAGAACTGCCATTTCTACTTTACAGAAGCTATTATATAACAGGATATACGTATAACAATATTTAAATACAAATATCTGTCATATCCTTCTGAGTATTACTGTTGCCTATAATCCAGTAAAACGTTTGTAATGATAAATTACAATGTTCAATGGAAAGTTCTGACTTCTATGCCAATCTAATTCTATTTCATTTCCATATCAATGAATTTTACAAGCTACACCAAGCATTGATCTGTTGTATCTTCACTCAGGTGCCACCATTTTTTAATTCTTTCCCATCTTCCTTTTCATAAATGAGTATTTTAACTCTCACTCTCTCTAGATTACAATGATCTTGTGAACCACAGAGTACTTTCTGAGTAACACATGAAAGGTGGTGACTGAGTGTCTATATATTTGGTAAGCATAAATGGCAAGTTTACACACTTTTGGATAGTTCGTGGTCAACATTATAAAAGCTAGTGTGCAATTCAATCCAGATGGGGGGGAGGAGGGCAAGAGTAAGCAAACCCAAGATGCTAAGAGGAAAGAAACAATCTTACCATGAATAACAAACAAAGGAAGATATTACATCCCCACTGAGTCTGAACCTTCAAATACACATCAATACAGTGCTTTTAGCAAAAACTTTGGGACAGTTTAGCAGCAAATACATCAACAAATGTTGAAGCAGTACTAGCATGACCTATTAAGAGGACTAATTAATATTCTCAAGTAAGACACATATTTAAGAAAAGATATGAAGCAGTGTTTTCTCCATCATAAAGACACAGAAACAAGGTAAGCTTCATACTTGAGTCCACAGTATGGGAAAGTTGCATATTAAAATAGGAACAGAATTTGAACAATGTACAAAACAAACTAAAATTAAAAACCCATATGTTATAATGTATCAAATGATAACTAAAAGCAAAAGAACTAAACACAGAAAATTGTACTGCACATAAGAAAACAATCACTTTACTAATTCTATAAGGAAGTCATTACCCCAACTTTACCCCAAATTTAAAGTACACGTTGTAATTTTAATACGTTGAGAAGATACAATATATATTTTATTCAATATTTAAAAAAATAAAGTATAACCTCTTTAAGATGAAGATTTGCACAATTAAACAGATTCCAGTTTGATAGCAGGCTACCAATCATCAATATGTAAATTAGGCTTTCTGCATATTATGTGTATACAACCACATACAGATTTTTTTAAATAAAAAAAGCTTAACATGTTAAATTTCTTTCAAAAAGAACAAATTAACTGGTCTTAATTACAGCAATATTTCTTTTTAACTATGTTTTTGCTGTGTAGAATACATGGATCTGGATCTTAAAAAGCTACTCTAAGTGTAACCACAGGCTTGTAACCGATGGTTTTTTTAAAAAAAAAATCCTGTCACCTTGGTCATAATCATTTTGGTGATCTTCACACCATTAAATCAGAAGGATGCAAACATAGTTTAATATGTTGCACAATAAACTACTATTTAACACTTGAAAGCCCAAAGTCCCTAGCTATAAAACTATTCATGCAGTTCTCTGTATAATGGTCATAATTTCTATTATTAAAAAAGACTGCTGAATTATATGGGAATCCTATTAGTTCTCTAGAAAAATAAAGACATACACCTAGGCCCCTTCTCACTTTTTCTACAGAACAAAGAAACTTTTTGAAGTTTTCTGTAATGGATGGCTTCAGAGCTCAATAAGTTTAACCTACATTATACATATTATTCAAAATTATTCTGAATATTCAATAATTACAGTGAATCACTTGGAAACATTCCTGAGTTTCAGTAATATTGGAATTAAATTTGACATTAGCTTTGCTTTAATGAGTGTCTATACAAAGTAACTACAACTTAGTGTAATACTAATAATTTAAAATGAGGATTACTTTAGCTACAATTCTTCTGACAAACTCCAGATTCAAATCAAAAGTCAAGGAAGAAAGACAAAAGAGAGTAGAATTAGAAATTATCAACTAAACTTAAATTTTTCTTTAGCAGAATAATGGCACTTAGTAATCTGAACATTTTAACCTCTGACCTTTTTGAAAATAAAGTATTATTATTTTGAATCTCTTCAACCTATAATTAATTCAAAAGGTTACTTGGGGGAAGAGGAATATAACTTATATCTGTTCCTTTCATTAACTGTCAACAGAATTCCAGGTCAAAGTTCAGCAAAAATATAAGAAGGCAAAACAGCCCCCTTTTGCTTTTCATGTATACATTACTCTTCAAAACATGATGAATACTTTCTTTAGAATAAGAAATGCAATTTAAAGCAGTGATCTACAGCACAGATATCACGTATTGCTGACACACCACATGCATTCAAGGTTAAATTCAACAGTATGCATTCCCAGATTAAAGTGGGGGAGATAATATCTTTAGCTCCCCCACATACACCCGCATTACATTAACTATATGAAATATGACTGCAATGGATTGATCAAAATATAGGCAGTGAATTGTTTCCTTTGGAAAGAGAAAGCTGCCAAAAAACCCCACTGCTTGAGAAATGATTTTAAGGATAACTGATGCCTCAGTATTTTCAGCAGCCATTGCCTCTGTTCTTGGCATTTCCCGCTGGAGAACACTTGTCCTTTTTGAAGCTTCTGAGTCTGTTCAGTGATAAAATTTAGTCATTCCACAGCAAGCACCCTGAAAAATTCCCTCGCCTAAACTTCAATTGTTCTTGTAGGTTCCAAAGATTATCAATTTACAAAAGTAACTTTTAAAGGAGCATTGATGAGTAGTCATACTTGGGACAGCCCATGTCCCATTTTCTTAATCTTGTTTTAAATGTATTTCATATATCAAATTTCTACCATGTAGAGAAACAACCCTGTTTCCTGGGTGAGGAAGACATGTAAACATGGCTCCACAGGCCTTAAAACTGCACTGTAACCTATGCTGTCTACTTACAGCCCATTCACTCTGAAGGAGCAGTTTCCTGGTCACATATACATGTCTCGGTAGCTGAACATTAAGCTTGGGAGGGCGAGAGTGGATGGATGGAAGAGGAAGACTACTCTAATGTTCATGACAAAGTGCATTTCAACCGCCGTCAGAAGCAATGATAATATTCCTCTCCCACAGAATTGATTGCACTAACTCAGAGGTCCAAAGTCCTACTAGAATCTCTGAGGCACTCTTGGTTCCAAGAGACAAAAAAAACACAATTCATTAGTCTTTGCAGAACTTTAGACTGAGAAAACTAACCCGTTTATTATTTCTCAGGAAAGCCGAAGCTTCGTTTTGATAGGGATCATATTCTCCATTTCCTCCAATCTTCTCAAGACTCACAGTGTTGAAATGGGAACTGATCTGCCTATAATGGATTGCACATCACCCAAGGAGAACCAAAGGTTTGGAAAAGGCATAAAGTATATTTTATACTGTTTCACAATGACATTTATGGGAGAGGGAGCGAAAACATGAGGTTTTATTGCTGTTTCAGTACAAAATATAGTATAGTATCTAAATGAATCTAACAAGATCACCAAAGCCAGGATTTTCAACAATAGGATGAAGATTGTAGATGTTGCTCAAAAAAGAATTGGACAAATTGAAAAAATATAAGAAGGTTTAAAAAAAAAGTTAAACTTGGGATATTAGTTGCATATTGAAACTTGGGGATCGGGACTGCTTAGTCAGAGGAGCTCCTGGTGAGTGGACATCTTTACCATTTCCAGCTTGACTTAACCGGTCCTCTTGTAGACTAATGGTTGAAAAACGATTGGAGTTGCCAACTGCTAAGTTAGTAACACCATCACCGCCAATGCCAACATTGGAACTTGTCTGACTACCATTCACATAGTCAAATGATTTACTGGAAGAAGCACTTGCAGTTCGGATCAGGCTTACACTGCTGGCTTTTGGTACCACCTGCCCAGCAGGCAAACTCAAGTGTTTCTTTGTGGGAGTAATTTCAATTGCATCTGTACTGAGGTCAACTGATTGGTGCAGGTACTGCCTACGGGCAGATTCTCGAGGGCTGTCTGTGGATTTGGTAGCCAAGATGATCTCCTTATCCTTGGCCAAAAGCCCAGCAACTCCTTTCCTTAAGCTGCCCCTCTGAGATGTGGATGAAGGTTTGGTCCCTGGTGGCTGGCTGCTAAGTGATGCCCCAGAGGAAAACCCTTCATCAGCATCATTGAAGTTCACAGACTCTTCTCGTCCACTGACTCCTTCAGCATCTGAAAATACCAAAGACCCCAGATGAAGAAATTACAATACTATGATTCAATTTTAAAAGTGGATAGGATTGCACACAGGTTTTTTAAAGCAAAATTATGTTGCAAACATTTTGGAGAAATCTAAACTTCAAGTTACAGTGTTTTTATTTTAATTGTTTTTATGCTGCAGTCTGGAACAGAATGAATTTATTAACAATGCTTAAATGGATTAACTTTCTAAAAGATGTCCATAAGATTAACCTTTCTCAAGAAGTCATAAAGCACTCATGTTTTATTACCTATCTACTAATACGTAAATTATAATACTGTAATAAATTTATACATGGCTATGATCCTAGCTGCATATTAAATAGTAGAGAACTTTTACTTCTGAGGAATGAATGTAACCAAAAGCACATTCTTCCAGAAGTAAATTCTTATGGAAATCTTCCTACCATCCTCAGTGCTAAAGATTAACCTAGAATGGTTGTGCTGGTATATAAAATTAAGTCAGAATTCATTTAAATAGAAAATAATGGGTTCTTTGCCACTTTTGGTTTGTTTGACTTCATTTTTTCACTCTAACTCAAATTGTACCTCTGCCTATTCTAAATGCCAAAGGTGCAGTTCTACTTCAGTATTTGTAGGGGTTCTATGAAATGGAGATGTTGATGCATGCAAGTATTCCTGAATGTCATCATCTGATTATTATTTTATGTGTGTGTGTGTATTTAACAGTGGGTGCATGTGTCACTGTGAGGTTTGTAAGAATGTTTTTGTCTATCAAAGTTGCACTGGATCCAAAATGGATGGCATATAAATGTAATAAATATACATAGTTTTTATTTTTTTTCTTTCTGGACAGTTTCAAATACTGACACATTATCATGGAATTAGCACAATGTGGAAATATAAAGAAGAGAACAGATTATTTACAAAGCAGAAGCAAGTCTCCATATCTGTATCTGTAAAATATTATTTATCTTTAGCTAACCAAGTGCTTAACCAGCCTCTCAGAGCATTCTGTCTTCCAATCAACTATTTAGACACCATTGTTCTAACTTAATATTGTTCTGTTTTGTTCAGTAATCCTTAGCTTACAATTATCCTGACAAACATAATTTCTCTCCCATTTCAAAAATTTCTGCAAAGTAATCATATTGACAAATGTAAATATGTAGGATTAAATCTGACAGCTGAGAGAATGTCAATTTTACAGACTGAAAGGATTTTTTCCCATTTTCTCAGCAATGTTCATTTTAACATTTCAAACATTAATAAAACAGTTCCCTGTAAAATAAGAAGGTTCCTTAAATTTAAAAAAACCTCTGAGCCTTGTAAAATATTATATTTAAAAAACAAGCCACTTTGCATATGGTATTCTTCACACAAAAAGTTAAAAAGCCATTTGAAATAAAAGAATGTCCTGAAAGCAAATGTGCCTTTTAGACTTTCTTTTATTTGACCACCATGCAAAGCTAAGTGAAGGTGCTTTTGATTGAGCAGCAGTAGCTGCTGCCTTCCCACCACCACCTCTCTTAACCCCTCCTTACTTTAATAGAGGGAACATAATATCAAGAGGTGTTTCTGAGTCAACTTCCATGGATACATTTCAAGCCTTACAATCAAGTTTGCAAGGATAAAATGACATAAAGTGGAAGAAATATTGTTGTTTGTCAATGATGTTTGCAACATTATTATTTAGTATAATTAATAAAATTATCCCTTCTGTTCGAAGAAAAGAGTCAGAGAGGCTTGGTGTAAATTTTCCGAATGCCACCACCATGCAGAGGCCAAGGCAACTCAGCAGTGCTTGAAAGTGAAAAAGGAGGAAAATAACGTGCAAGGTAGGATCTCTCAAGCGATCAAGTATTCAGAAGTTCAATTTGAGCAACATACAGATTTACTAATGATTATAAATATACTCTTTTGACTTCAAGGGGAACATAGTCATTTGGGGAAAAGGTTATTTTTCTCACAAAAAGTTCAAGTATATTCTGAACCAAAGTCCTTCTAGGCAATAAAGCTTGTCAGAGAAAGAACTAAAATATAATCTCAAAAGGATATTTCAACCATTTTTAAAAAAATATTTTTTAAATCAATGCTAGCTCTGCCCTCTGCAGGTACATGATTCATCAATGTTCCCAACATTCAAATCTTCCCATCATATTCAAAGCTTCTCTTAAATAATCAATGTAAGAGGAGTACGTGCACATTAATCCTGTCAGCATTATACTTCTACTTTTTATTAACTTATAAAGAATATTTACATAAACTTACCCAAGCATATTGCAAAACAGACTGATTATTTATAATATACTTCGAATATTTAAAATCAAGGATAAATAAGACAGTTCAAATAAAAACAATTTTATTATGATCATAGACCAGCATAAGAAATATAAGATTGTGTCATTTTGTTTACCCAATTTTAAAAAGAAGCAATATTTATCAATTTCATGTAAAATCAGCAAGATCACCAAAAGAGAGTAATTTAAGAAACTATGATTTCTTTTTATGATTAAGAGAAAACCAATCTTTTCCTATCCCAGATCACCCTCCAAAAAAGATTTGTTCACAAAAAAATATGATTTTTAAAATACTTTTTTGTGTAAGTTATGCTCACTTTATTTATCTAGAAAACATTTAGGCAACAACACCTAATCTAAATATATCTAACATATTAAAGAAAGAAGTACTAAGGAATCAAAGCAACTCTTTGAAAAAAAGATTTGAGAATTTGTGTGAGAAGTTCTGTACCTTGTTCTGGTCCCATGCACATGCAACATGTGGTTAGTACAATAAAATAAAACCAGTGGGAGAAAAATTGTGGCTAGGGCTCATTTACTGGCCATGCTCAGATTCACTCAGTTCTAGGAGTAAATTCTGAATTTCATGCTTCCATAGTTTTCCAATAATGCCTCCCCTCTTCATATATTGTGAACTCTGATTGCACATGATGGATTCAGATGCAATAAATAAGGAATCCTAATTCTAATGCTAAAGGGTTTGTTTGCTTTTTTGTTTTGCTATTTAGTTTATCAGGTGCAAGAAATCAGGAGCCAAGACAGTTCAAAAGAATACAGGTTTAATGCATACTTTCTACAAGACTCTGAACTACTAACAGTCAAAGGAAAATTGGCAATAGATAAGAGTCAATGGAATTCAAGGTGGGCTGGATTTAGATCTCTTGTGGGCCCTCCCTCGGGCTCAGCTTGGTCATCTCCCACATAGTTTTCCTTGAAGCAACTGTGAAGCATGTACAGCACATAATTTGCAAATGCTATTAAAGTCTTAAAATATCAGCAATGCCAAGAAAACTATGCTAAAGACAGAAAAAAAGCACTATAGAAATAAATTAGTGAGATATGCAGATTAGCAAAGAATAAATTTGTAACTATAACTTAGAATGCATTGCTATCTGAATACTTCTGCATCAGCACCAAGGGGACAGTAGATTAAGGACGTGCACTGAGTAAAATGAGAATCTCTTAGTAAAGAGTAAAGAGTTAACATGAAGAATACCACTATACAGGGCTATAAGATTTTTTTTCTCTCTTCAGGTTTATACTACCTACTTTGAGACATAATTTTATAAATATCACAATGGCAATTTAATTCCACTTCAATCCACTGAACAGGTTATTAAACCATCCATTGAACCGGAAGTTTGGTATATAAAATAGTAAAAGAAATGCTCCTCCCTCCCCTTCTAATACTAAATTACAGTTAAAGTATTATTTTATATGCTGTAAAGCACTCCAGGTGGTGAAAACAGCATCAGTATTTTTACTTGACACATTTTAGTGTGTGTGTGTGTGTGTGTGTGTGTATGTAATATATATATATATATATATTTATATATATATATATAAAAATAGCTACAAATGTATATATGTATACATTTAGCAAACTTAACATGCTCACTAGCAGGGTATTCCAGGATGCAAAAGAATGAGTGGATGATCCTGAGATATCAGAGAAAGAGATTGCCAAACAAGAGACGCTTAACTGTCAGAGGAAGAAATTTAGGAAGACCTGCCCTAATTGATCAGAGGGTTAAAAGTAACAGAGGAAAGTCTGTACATTCAGACTTGCAAGATTCTATTAAAGTAATCTTAAAATAAAGTACATTTTAACCAACTAGTCAGGTTTCCTGTCTGGTTTATTCAGAAGGGTTGACATCAATCTTGCAAAGGTACAAAATTCCTGCCTCTCTTGTCTGATCATTCTCTAAGCAGAATCTTTCCCTCATACCCCGAAGATCATCCATACATTGCATTACAAAATGATCCAAAGTTATCACATGCTAAGCTAGATATTATACAGATAGTCAAAGTTCAAAATGTTAGAATAGCTCCAGGCCTAAAGCTAGGCATAAAGGGATATGCGCAGAAAGAAGGAAAGAGAAGAAAGTATACCTGTGGTCAATGGAATATACTCTAAAGCAAAAGGGAATTCTGCTTGGGAAGAAAGATCCAGGATCCTCCTCCTCAAGCAATGGCTTTACTGACTTATGCCACCTTATCTCTGTCCTACCCTCTTTTGTGGCTGGTGTCAAGTTGGACTCCGGTGAGCCATGCTCAGGGGTCCTGAGCATCAGTACGTCCCCCTCTTGCTTGCGTTTGATCCCTAGGTCTGTGGAGCCGTGCAGGATCGGAGATCCGGGAATGCTCATGTCAGCATCATTTGAGAAGTCAAAGCCATCTGGGATTCAACATATAATATTTTAGTGTCTTTCTACACTTTTCCTAATCATAACCCAGGCAGGGAAATGAAGGTGTACACGGAATACAGAAAACCACACCTGTATTTTTCTCAAAGAAAGTTGAACAGCATCATAAAAATAAGTGGATATGATGTGCCAAATGCAAGAAGACATGAATGCAACACTTCTGCAGTGAAGCTGTACATGTTGAAGGATTTGTAAAAATGGGATTAACTGTTTTTATCAGGAAGAATTCAAAATGAAAACAAAAGTGAATCAGTACTACGTACACAAATATTTAAAAGGAATTTAAAGTTTAATAAAAGTTCAAATTTTATGTTTTTGCAGTCTACTATATATTTACCAATATAATTGGTAAAAAAATCAAACCATACCTCCCAGGACATACTATTATAACAGAAATTGAGATTTGTTTCCAGTTTAACATTTGCTTTTCTTTTTGTTGGCAGGAGTGAATTTAAAAGATTTGAAGTTGCTCCCTATGAAAACTAAAAGATTCTTAAATTATCTTACACATAAAATTTTGGCAGGAGAGATTTATCATTAGCTTTGCAGAGCACAGGTCCTGAAAATATTAATAAGTATATTAAAATACCAGTTATTATTTAATGAAAAACACAAAGATAACATTTTCAATATTATCTAGCTTTTGTTGGAATTTGGAAGTTTATATATACATACTATACCATTATTTAAAACACACACACACATTCCCAAAAGACAGATATAGATTGTAAATTGTGAAATAGTTTGAAAAAGGAAAAAAAGTCTAAATTTTTAGTGTTACTGTCTAGTTGGATTTGCCCAAAAATTATAAATACAATCACACCATCAAAATAATTGCCTTCCAACAATTTTTTAAAAAGCAGAAAAATCCAACCCACTGAAAGTAGATAGTAATTACTATTAATTTTCATACCATGATATACCACTTAAATCACTTAAGCTTGTTTAGATTTCACAAAATATAAAATAGGAAGAATTCTTGCTTCATTGTACTATGCAGTCACAATTACATATTTGAGCTGACATACACAGAGTTGACATACATAGATAATTATTTTCTGTACATCTATATACCCGAAATATAATGATCAAATTCAGGCTTAGAAACTAGCATTTGCCAGTGGAGGGGAATGATACCATATTAAAATTTCCACTTTGCATTATAAAGACTTACCTTCTCTCCTCCAGCGATGTCGGCGGATTGAAGCTGTTGTAATAGCTGTCCGAGAAATTCTTGGCACTGTTGGAGTAACCTCTACTTTCAAAACCTTCTGTCCTCCTTGTGATATATCAGGAGCATCAAAAGGTAATGAATTCTTCATTGCATTTGCAACCTATTACAACAGTAAAATGCTGTGTAAGTGTCAGGGACAAAATATCAAGTCCACAAGTGAGGGTCCAATTAAACTGATATATTGCTGCTCCTGCCTACGCACAGGAATACTTTCAGCTAAGGGTTAACACCTGCTAGGAGTTAGATAAGGTCAACAGAATTCAAAGGGGGTTGAACTTAGGTCACTTGTGGCTACATAGAGATTCTAGGCTGAACCCTCTTTGAACTCCACCCCCAGATTCTTCTACTCCTTCTGCTACAGTAAGTTGGCAATCAAAAAAGAAATTAAACAAGGACTAAAGAAAAAAATAGTGATAACCAAATTTATATTAAATAACTACAGTCTTTGTTTATTAACATAAATCATTGTATTTTTAAGTTTTAAAGTTCCACGTCAGGATATATACTCTCTCCTATCTTTTGCCAAATATGTGTTACTTTTCTCAAATTTTACCTATGGAGTTGACAAATAGTGTACTGTATTAATTTTGCTATAACTAACCCTTCTGCTACATACATATTCTAGATATGTATGTAAAACCATTATCAAAGGCTCTTTTTAATTTAGTTTTCTTTATTGTCATTGCACTCGTACAATGAACTCAAATACCATCTTCTGTGCACATCATGACCATGAAAATAAATACAAACACACATCCTTCACCTTTCACCCACTGAACCAAAAACCCCCGACACCACACCAACACTGCACTATACAGCAGAATTCAAAAGAGCTACTGCCCTGGGACAGAAGCTGTTTTTCAGCCTATTTGTGCTTGTTTTATTATTCTGTACTTTCTGCACTTTCTGTACTTTCTGCAAGATGGTAATAGTTCAAAAAAAGGGTTCCCAGGATGAGATGGATCTTTGAGAATGTTTTGAACTTTCTTAAGGCAGCAGGAGCTATAAAGTTCTTCCACAGAGGGGAGAGGGCAACCAATGATCTTCTGGGTAATGACATTATTGTACTTTCAATGTTATAACTGCTGAACATCAATAGTATAGTTTTCTCACTATTTAGGAAAATCACAAATAGTGCCACAACTCAAGGATTAGTACATGGAAAAGTTGGCCTTCCATTTCCCCAGACTTCCTTGACATGCACCCTTCTTGCTGCCAATCATGATTTGTTAACCTCACAACAGGATATTATTTTATTTACTCTCCCATTTTCATCAGTCAAATCAGATGAGTAGAAAAATATTAATTATGTTTTATCTAAAAGATGCTACCCAGTGGTGGGATTCAAATTTTTTTACTACTGGTTCTGAAGGCATGGCTTGGTGGGTGTGGTAGGAGAAGGATACTGTAAAATCTCCCATCAGAAATGGTATTTGTCGGTTCTCCGAACTATTCAAAATTTCCACTACCGGTTCTCCAGAACTGGTTAGAACCTGCTGAATACCACCTCTGATGCTAACTGAAAAAACAATTTTATACCAATTCTAGCACAAATGATCACAAAAATTTATTCTTTTCAGTGGTTAAAAGCACTTTTTAGGGTAATGCTAGGTGGTAACTCTATATCTACCATAATGTCTACCATAATAAACTATGTAAGGTTCATTAAAAATGAAAGGCAATGCTTTTGATTTTCTGGGAGCCATATGCAGGAAAGATTTAAGTAAAATGCAGAATAGAATGGAGAGAAGTACAGCAAATATAAACTTTTTAAAAGGTTGGAAAGAAAGAAATCATTATTATAATATTATAATTATCAACAATAATACAATTATTATATTATTACAATATGAATAAATCAAAAGGGACTTTCCATTAGATTAATGTTTACCCCAGCTTTTTCAGTTTAGTCAAAAACAAAAGCTGAATTCAAATGAATTCAGTCTTTAGGCTGATAACATTCCTATTACAGGAACCTTATCAGCAGAATTTATTTTTTATTAAAAATCGATTTAGTAAAGCATTTAGTTATTTACTAAAGGAATATTTAGTAACAAAATAAAATTCAAATTGTTGTCTTCAGAAGGATACTATTATCTAGTCAGCAATAATTCATCAAACAAGCATTTAACCTAATCTAAAGGGAAGATTTAAAAAATGCCATCTCATTTGGCAAGGTGATTCCTTTGCAAAAAATGTTAACATTTAATTAAATCTGGCCAAAGTACACATATATTTTCTTCCAAATTGTATGAAGTTCACACCCTATGTTTTGTTTTCATAAAGTATGTTCAGGAACTTAATCTCTGCTTTTTATATTACAAAGATCACTTCTTGGTAATCTCAAAACAAATCTATTCCTCTACCCACCACCAATCTAGAAGAGAAAGATAAACTGAGGGTTCATGAAGAGGATGGTTATTGGGGCGAAGTAGCTTGCCAGGAGAAGACTTTAGCTCTTTCAGTGCCTCCTTAAATAGACAGAAACCAATCTGCTGGACATGATTGTGAGTAAAGAAAAACAAATGATATAGGAAAGTGGACATTTTCTATTTTCAGGATTTTGTTTATGTATCTAGTAAAAGGCCAGTGACCTACATTCATAAAAGAGGGAGGGGAAAAGGAAGATTATGCCACTTCTTAAAATAATTATCAAGCTGTTCAAGTTCAGAGAGAAGCTCAATTCAAGTTGTACCACAGCTTCTAGACTGTTACCATCTAGCCATGTGCTTGTCAAGTAAAAGTCTTCTTAACAGACATGCAAAATGCAGATAAACAAGCATACAGGTAACCGTCAACTTACAGCCATAACTGAACCCAAAATTTCTGCTAAGCGAGACAGTTGTTAAGTGAGTTCTGCTCCATTTTACAACTTTCTTGCCCCAGTTGTTAAGTGAATCACTGCAGTTGTTAAGTTAGTAATATGGTTGTTAAGTGAATTGGTTTCCCTATTGACTTTTCTTGTTAGAAAGTTGCAAAAGGGGATCACAACAGTCACAACAGTCATAAATATGAAGCGGTTGCCAAGAATCCAAATTTTAATCATGTGACCATGAGGATGCTGCAACGATTGTAAGTGTGAAAAACAGTCATAAGTCACTTTTTTCAGTACCATTGATTCAAACGATCCTAAACGAATAGTTATTAAGTTAAGGACTACTGTATACATAAACAAATATACAACTGTACACCTGCATGATTCACAAAAGAGCATTTTTAATAAGCACACTGCAAGTAGAGTCAAACAAAGATTGCAAGTAATATGACTCTAATTATTCCTGTTAACCAATATTCTGCTAATCTTTGCTTTATAACAGACTGAGGAACTCTGGATTGTAGTCTAGTGGATGAAATCAAAGTGTAAATTTATCAGATTTTGTTACAATGTGCACAAACTAATCTGCTGAAGGTTCCTTTGGAAGATTTTAGAATATTACATAATCCATTCAAAGGTAACTATAAATATTACAATTATATGCACAATTTAAATCTCATTGAACAGATTACAGCCTATCTCCTTACCAGCAGTGGCTGAGAATAGAGTTCAAGCTGAGCTCGATATATTATATCATCCAGGGCTTCCTGACCAAGTTCCCATTGTCCATTGTAGCTATATATGGATGCAAAGGAAATAACAGTGCATTATTTTTGTGATCATAAATACCTGACTCATGGGTACAACACTTCCTTGCTCTATCTGTACATTCCAGTCAGGATAATTTCATTACTAACATTTTTGACATAGCAGGCAGATGTTAATAATAACTGAACCACCTCACCAGTTCACCCATCCCCTGGAGTCCCCAGTTCTGTAGGCATAACCAGATCTTAAGGAACCTTCGAAAGTTCAGAAATGATGTGGCCAATGTCACCTCAGGGGGGAAAAGATTCCACATCTTGGACACACAACAAAAAAGGCCTGATTCCTAGGGCCTACCAAATGCAACTCCCTAGATGACCCCATAACGTGTCATAATGGTACAGTGAATTCAGAATGCAGTATTGCAGGCTGATTCTGCTGACTGCCGGTGCCAGCAGTTTTGTAGTTCAAGTATTACCGGCTCCAGGTTGATTCAGCCTTCAATTCTTCTTTTTTTTTTAATAAACTTTATAAAATTTAGCAGTTAAAATATACAAACAACACACACACAATTTAGGGAGGGGAAGAAAAACGAAAAGGAAAAAAGGGTAAACGCTTAAAAAAAATTATATCATCAACAGTTAGAAGGCCATGATTTACAGAGAGGAGAGATATGGCCTTCTAAAACTAGTATTCTTTTATTAGATAGATTCACCCATTCTTTCAGCCATACTAAGGAATCTGCATAGTAATATAACTCCCAGTTTGGGAAGGCCATACCTCCCCTGCTCTTCATATCCTACATTGCTTTTAGGTTTATTCTCAGGTTTTTCCCTTGCCAAATAAAATTTGCAATTGTCCTATTAAGTTCTGCAAAGTAGCTTTTATGTATTTTAATTGATATTGTCTGAAATAAATAGATGAATTTAGGGAGAATAGACATTTTGATAGTAGCAATCCTCCCTAATAATGTGTTTTAATCCTCCCTAATAATGAGAGTTGCAGTTTAACCCATATCCCTAGATCTTTTTTTTTTAGTTTTAAAATAGACTTTATTTACAAAAGATTAAAACACAAACATACAAATATGTAAGAATAAAAAGAATATAAATAGAACAATAAACATATCTCTTTCTGTTACATTTGATATTAAGATTGATAGCTCATAGTAAACAGTAGTAAGTAATCATTGGCAAGTATTCCTTATCCCTTATCAATTACCTATTAATTAATAAATGATATATTTTTCTGCTATTACTATTGGATTATAACTGTACTGGTTATTCCTAGATCCCTAGATCTTTCTTTACTTGTTGTAATAATTTATCATAGTTATTTTCTTTTCTTTTTTTTAATAAAGTCTTATTGAGTTTTAACAAAACAAATAAAACATCTTATTTGAATACAGCATGGTTCCAGATTATCACATTTCCACACAGACACAATTTCATATGCATATTCATCTTATGTATTCAACTTCATATCTTATTACTCTTTTTCCAACTTCTCACTATTTCTCCCTTTACTTCTTTTATGGCTATCTCATTTTCTTCTTGTTGTGAATGCATAAGGTTTAATAAAGAGAACTTGAGAAACTCGGAGTAAAGTGCAGGGTTCTGGACCTGCACTTCTGATTGGCTGTTAACGGCAGGATCGGATTGGCCCGTTCCGGGGAATCTGATTGGCCATTAACAGAGAGTTCCTATTGGTTAAGGGAGCTAGCGCTCCTCAATTATTATTGGGTAATAGTTATTGGGGTTGCCTATATAAGGAGGGTTATAACTGCCATTGAGTTGAGAAGTCACTATGTAAATAAAGAGTTGAAGTTCACCGTTCCAGAGGCTTGTCCCCATTCTTTCTCGCCCATGCTCCAAACATAACACTGGCGACGAAGGTGGGATGTGGAGACGTCTGAACCGATGAAACTAAGAAGAAACACTGAGCACGTGGCTGATGACGCTACACAACGGAACCATGTCCGGCGGCGTCGTACCACCCACTCCGTTCGATCCAGTGCAGGAAGACTGGGAGTCCTACATGGATCGCTTCCAAATGTTCTTAGAAACTAACAACTTAAAGGACGCCACAGCCGGGAAGAAACGGGTGGTGTTCCTAATGCATTGTGGTCCAACCGTATTTAAGATGGCTAAAGCACTAGCAAAACCTAGAGAAGTGAAGGTGATGGATTGGGACGACCTCGAACCTCTACTAAGAGATCACTACGCACCGACCATGCCTATGCTTGTGAGACGGCACGAGTTCTATCAGAGAAACCAGCGAAAAGGAGAAAGCATCGCCGACTTCATAGCAGACCTTTGAAACCCGGGAGGCCTCTGCGGATTCGCCGATTTGGAAGAGGCACTGAGAGAACTAATAGTTCTGGGATTAGATGCACCAGGCGTGCAGAGCAAGCTGATGGCGAAAGGCGACATCAGCCTTGCCGATGCCATCGCTGATGCTACTGCAGCAGAAGCAACCAGGAAGTCGGCTGCACAATTACGCCGCAACCGCGCTCTGGTACACCAACCGACAAGTGAAATTTTATCCAAGTCAGAAGGGCAGCTTTCAACGACACACCACGAGGACCTCTCTTCGTCGTCAGACAGCGACGAAGAAGAGGTCCATCGACTGCAATCCGACCGGGACCACCACCCGAAGCCCCTACGCCCTTGCGCTGGCTGTGGAGCCAACCATGCCAGGTCCGAATGCAAATTCCGCGACGCGCTCTCCCTTGAGTGCGGGAAGAGAGGACACATCGGACGGGTCTGCCGAAATTTACAAGGACCCGGCCAAGCCTCAAAAGGGGCTAACTATCGCCAATTGACAGGAAACCGTCCTGTAAGCCGAGAACCAGTAAGCCACTCCTACAGAAACCGAGCTTTACAGCGAGAAGAGGCTCACCATACTATCACTATCGGTCACGCCTCTGCCTTGGATGCCAAGAAAATCCGAATCACAGTAGCCATCGAGAACCAGCCTTGCCACATGGAAGTCGACTCGGGATCGTCCCTCTTGATGGTGTCCTGGAAGACCCTCAAGCAACTCATCCCCACGATTCAGCGCCAAGACCTCCATTTCCAAAAACTTATTCTTAAGGACTATCAAGGGAATCGAATCCCCGTCGTTGGTTCCTGCCGAGTCGGGGTCTCCTTCAAGAAGCACACTGCGTACTTACCGCTAACTGTGATCGACAAAGATCGGCCTAGCCTGCTAGGTCTCCAATGGTTCGCGCCACTTGGCATTGAAGTGGCAAACATAAACCGAATCAGCGGAAGTGACTGGGAGGAGGACCTCATCCATGAGTTCAAGGACATCTTCGCAGAAAGCTTAGGAGAGTACAAGGGGACCCCAATTTCGTTCAGCCTTGATCCAAAGATAGCTCCCATCCGCCTTAAGCCCTTCGATTTCCGTTTGCCTTAAAGCCGATAATCGACGAACAACTCGACAAATTAATAGCTCAGGGGGTGCTAAAACCTACCGATCACTCTCCCTGGGAAACCCCAATCGTAACACCCATTAAGCCAGACGGGTCGATCCGAATTTGTGGGGACTACCGGGCCACCCTGAACCACGCCCTACAGCAGAATGCATATCCGGTGCCGGTGGTACAGCATCTCCTCCACTCCCTGGGGGGCGGAAAGGTCTTCGCTAAATTAGACTTAGCTCAGGCATATCAGCAACTACCTGTTGATGAAAAGACGGCACAGGCACAAATGATTGTAACGCACCGAGGTGCCTTCAAATGCACCCGGCTCCAATTCGGAGTCAGTGTAGCCCCAGGGATTTTTCAGAGCCTGATGGAGAGGCTACTGCAAGGGATTAAAGGCGTGGTCCCCTACTTTGATGATGTATTAATTGCTGCACCTACAAAAAAAATCTTACAGGATCTTTTAAAGTTAGTCCTACAAAAATTCCAAAACGCCGGTCTTAAGGTAAAAAAGAATAAGTGTAAATTGTGTACAGATAGTGTTGAGTTTTTAGGGTACCTAAGTGACAGTCAGGGTATTCACCCTACAGACAGTAAACTAAGAGCAATAAAAAACGCTCCCAGGCCTCGGAACAAGGCCGATCTCCAGGCGTTCCTAGGCCTCATCAACTTTTATAATGTATTTCTACCGCATAAAGCAACGGTCGCTGAACTGTTACACCGGTTGTTAGACAAGAAAGCAAACTGGTTATGGGGTCATAGAGAAGAACAGGCGTTCCGTAATGTGAAAAAACTACTGACTTCTGACTCTGTACTCATGCAATACAATGAGACTTTGCCGTTAAATATCACATGTGATGCTTCGTCTTTCGAAGTGGGCGCCATTCTGAGCCATGTACTGCCTAATGGTAACGAAGCCCCTGTTGCATATTTCTCAAAGACACTTTCAAAAACTGAGCAAAATTATGGCCAAATCGATAAAGAAGCCCTCGCAATTGTATCTGCTGTTAAAAGATTCCACGAGTATGTGTATGGCCGGGCTTTTACTATCGTGACTGATCACAAACCGTTATTGGGGATAATAGCCGACTCCCTACATATTATCCCCCAGGATGACTCGCTGGTCAGAATTCTTGGCTGCTTATAATTATCGGCTGCAATACCGCCCGGGGAAAGCCATTCCGCACGCTGACGCATTGAGCCGAGCACCGCTTCCAGAGACTCTCGACAATCCTGAACCAATGGTAACCATGTTGCAAATTGAAACACTCAACTCGCCGCCATTAACTGCCCGAGATATCGCGAGAGAAACCAAACATGACCCCACCTTAGCGCGAGTTCTAGGTTGGGTAGAACGCGGATGGCCATTGGACCAATTATCGGATGACTTCACACCATTCAAGACTCGACAAACGGAGTTGTTCTCTCAAAAAGGCTGTGTCATCTGGGGCGATAGAGTCGTTATCCCAGAACGACTCCAAAAAGCGCTGCTGAGAACCTTGCACGATGGCCACCCCGGTATCGTGCAAATGAAAGCCCTCGCACGAAGCTACGCATGGTGGCCGGGCATCGACAAGCAAATCGAAAATTGGGTTAAAGCTTGTCATAAATGCCAGGAAGTAAGCAACGCCCCACCTAAAGCCATCCCTACCGAATGGGAGAAACTACGGGGACCCTGGTCTCGTATTCACTTGGACTTTGCGGGGCTGACCAAAGGCCACACCTTTCTACTAACCGTCGACGCCTACTCGAATTGGCTCGAGATTCACCGCATAACGAACACAACCACTGAAGCGGTTATCAAAAACTTGGAAAGACTATTTGCAACCCATGGATTACCAGATGTCCTGGTATCCGACAACGGGCCCCAATTTACAGCGCTGTCGTTCGAGCAGTACCTGGCTGACCGCGGCATCCGACATGCGCTCACCTCGCCTGTGCACCCTGCGACCAATGGCAAAGCAGAGCGCATGGTCTAATTTGTTAAGAAAACCTTGCAGAAGATAGACTACGATAACATTGACGACAAGATCAATCGAATCCTTTTTCTACAACACATCACACCTCATAGCGTCACCAACAAAACTCCCGCCGAACTGCTAATGGGACGAAAACTCCGCTCCCACCTCGACCGGTTACACCCAGCTTATGAACTGGAAAAATCACTAGGATCCAGCGGCCGCTGTCGTGCCTTCCAGGTAGGCGATTTGGTATACTCTAAAAACCTATCGGGCGATCCGCTGTGGGTGGAGGCGACAGTAGTTCGTGCAACCGGCCTGAGATCCTACCTTGTACAATGCCTTGACGACAGACTATGGAAATGCCATATCGATCAATTACGATCGCGGCTCCCGTCGGGCATTCCTGAACTCCCGTACGACCAAACTGAGGGGGGGGGAGATACGGAAGAAGATGAATTCCAAGTGGAAGAAAACCCGTTTGAAGGGAACGACGGCGTAATAGAGACACAGGAAGTGGAACCAGAGAGGGAAACAGATGCACCTCAGGGAACTACCGAGAATAATGGCAACGACGAAGAAATGAACTCTGAACCAGAGGCGACCCCGTTGCCAAACAACGATCTACCTCAGCGTTATTGCAGCCCAATGACACAGCGAAAATCAAAAAGACTAATAAAGCAACCATCCTACCTTAAGGACTATGTAACTGCGCCCTGCAAACAGAAGCCAGGGGGAAGGGGTGTTGTGAATGCATAAGGTTTAATAAAGAGAACTTGAGCTTGGAGTAAAGTGCAGGTTCTGGCCCTGCACTTCTGATTGGCTGTTAATGGCAGGATTGGATTGGCCCGTTCCGGGGAATCCGATTGGCCATTAACAGAGAGTTCCTATTGGTTAAGGGAGCTAGCGCTCCTCGATTGTTATTGGGTAATAGTTATTGGGGTTGCCTATATAAGGAGGGTTATAACTGCCATTGAGTTGAGAAGTCACTATGTAAATAGTTGAAGTTCACCGTTCCAGAGGCTTGTCTCCATTCTTTCTCGCCCATGCTCCAAACATAACACTTCTTATTCAATTTATTTCTTTTACCTAAATTTCTATATCTTTTTATTCATTATACTTATACTTTCGTCTATGTTGTTTACAATTTCATATGTTCTCTTCCAACATTCTTAAGAAGCAAAATTCCCCCTATGATTGCCAATCGATGTGCAACTCCTTTAAATCTTATTGTTATTATCATATGAAATCTCATTAAACATTGAATTTGTGCATTCTAAAATTATAACATTCAAATTTCTAATATCTATTTTATATCATGTAGATCTCATCATTCAGACTCTGCTTGGTACTTCCCCTTAAAAATGTAAAAAGAAAAATTCTAAAAACATAGCAAAAACAATATATATATATATATAAACATAAGTAAACAAAATAGTTATTCAAAATCATTCTAGTACTGGTATGAACCTTGTAAATACTGGGATGAACTTTGTAAATGTTTCTTTACAATATCTATCAATCTTTTTAGAACAACTGAAATGTTTCCCTCCCTTCTTCATTATTACTTACTATTAATAAGCATACCATTGGATAGTCATACAGTTTTATAAATTATTTACCATTAATAAGCAAAATAATTATTCAAATTCATTCTAATAACTGGAATAAATTTCCTTATAAATCTTTCATATTTCTTTTCAAGATTTTATCAATCTTTAGAAACAATTGCAATGTTTCCCTCTCTTCTTTATTATTACATTAATTATAAATAAACATACCATGACATAACAATAGTTTTATCTCATAGATTATTTACTTATTTCATATCTAACTCATTAAAATATTCTACTGTCACAACGCTATCTTTTGTACCTTTGCAGAATCCTCACTTTTAACTTAATTTAACCATTGTCTGTGTGTTTTCTAGCACGTTTCCCCAGTACATTTCCCCTTTTTCTTTATTTCCTGCTTTTGTCCCTCATAAGTTCTTTCCCTTTCTATCTTTCCCCTCTTTTTCTCATCCCCTTTTTTGTACTCTTCTCTAATTTTCCCTTCTATAGTTTTCTTTTCTGCTTCTCCTTGCCGTTATACTTCTTTTTCAGACTGTTTTTCTTTTGGCTGTTCCCTTTGATCTCAAACTTTTAACTCCTTTCCCCCTTTTCCCCCTTATTACCACACTTTGCATTATTTGATCATTGAAAATGGCTTCTTCTTTGTCCCTCCCTTCTTCTTACTCTTGAAGCTTTTCCTTTTGCTTTTCATAGTTCAGGATCTCCATTTCAAAAAATTCAAATACGAAGCCAAAGGATCTTCCTCCCCTTTCTGCATCTTCTTTCTGTTTTTTAAGACTCATCTTCAACTCCTCCAAGAGTAATGGCATTTTAAACACTTTAATGCCTAAATTCATATTATAGATTTGTTGGATTAGAAATTGCCAATTTAAATTATCGAAGGCCTTCTGAGTGTCCAGAAACACAAGGGCTACTTGTTTATTCGGGTGGGCTTCATAATATTCCAAGACATCTAACACTATTCTTAAATTGTTCCTAATTTGTCTGTTAGAGAGAACTCCATTCTGATCTTTATGTATATACTCATTCAATATTCTTTTTAATCTGTTTGCTATGATGGTAGCTAATAGTTTGTAATCAGTGTTTAAGAAAGAAATTGGTCTGTAATTTTGTATAAATTGGGGATCCAAATCCTCCTTTGGAATCAGCGAAATCAGTGCCTCCCTTCATGAGCCCGGCATTTTAGCTGAGCCTTCCATACTTCTGAAGTCAGTAAAATAAGGACCCAGATTGTTGGGCACAATATGCTGACTCTGTAAAACCACTTAGAGAGGGCTGTGAAGCACTGTGAAGTCTAAGTGCTATTGGTATGCCCTCTCTGTTGGATCTGGAGAGATGGCAGGTAAATTAAACTGGGGAAGAGGCTCAAATATCCATGCCATGAAAGGCTTTAAAGATCAACATCAACACCTTGAATTGGACCTGGAAATAAACTGTTAACTAATACAGCTTGTGAAGCAGAAATATAATGTATGTTCACTGCATTTTGCACCAATTGAATTTTCTGGATACTCTTCATGGGCAGCTTTATGTAGAGAGCATTACAGTAGTTCAACTGTGAGATGGCCAGGATAGGAGTGATCATGAGTAAGACCCTTCAATCTAGGAAACATGCAACTGGTAATAATCAAGTAGAAGCTTTCCAGAGTTAAAAATCAATTTCATGGCAGATGTAACTTTTTTTAACTGCAGATCTTTGTTAACATTTTTTTTATAAAGTTGGGGCCACATTTTCTGCCAAAAAGAGTGTGATTTGCTGATCCAAACTTCAAAGAAACTGTTCTAACATGGTATGAAGAAGCATGGTATGAAGTGATCTGAGTGAAGTGGAATCAGATTGCAATGGAAATTTTATAATGGACAATGAGGAACCCACTGCCAGTTCTGACATCAGCATTGATAAAGCTCCCAATAAAATTGATAACCAGCTACAATCCACGTCATACAATAATTTATATGGCAAGAACAAATTCAAATGGTCTTCTGCACCTTTTGGAAGCAATAGATCCAGAACCACAAATCCAATATTGTAGTGCAATTACCTGGATTACAGCTAGCAGCTAGAGCAGTCATTATGATCTCATGTCTATAATAGCATAGCCAAAACAGTAGGTCTGTGGTTAAGGCTTAATAATTTATGTTATATTTTATTCCTGCAAAAATATTAATAATTTGCTCAAAAACAAGAACTGTTACACCCAAAATTTAGATACATACACAGCATAATAGATTCCAGTGAGTAACTGAACCATGAAGTCAGGATCCAATACTACTCTGCAGCCATCTTCCTTCCAGCATTTTTCATTCTGTCGTGGAAATCCACTCACACAGAGCCTGCAAAATATAAACACATTTCTAAAAATTACATCTTTATCTTTTGAGTAAACATATTTTCTTATTTTAAATTTTGCATACAAAATTCTAAACTACAAACCAAGATATTTCAGTAATAATATTCATTTTTTAGTTTATTTATGTGTTTTTATAGTAGTGGGTAGTATATACTGTTGTGAGAAAATTACTCACTTAAATTAAAAACCAAAGTATCTGTGATGCAATGCAGTATAGGTAACTCTTGTTTAGCACCCATTCACTGCTGCATGGTGACTTACAACCAGACCTCATACTGACAACCAATACAGCATCCCCACAGTCAGGTGATCAAAATTTGGGTGCTTGGCAAGAGGCATATATTTACTATGGCTGGAGCATCCTGGGGTCATATAATTGCTGTTGGCAATCTTTCCAGCCAGCTTCTGATAAGCAAAATCAATAGGAAAAGCTGAATTCACTTACTGACTGAATGATTCACTTAACAACTGCAGTAATTTGCTTAACAGCTGTGGCAAAATAGTTCATAAAATTGAGCATGATTCAACAACAACAATCTTGTTTAACAACGTAAATTCTGGTCTCATGTGGTTGTTAAGTCAGGAACAACCTGCAAATGTTTTAATATGTTTAATTCTGTAATATCTACATAAACAATTAAGACACACCATTAAAACAATCCTTTCTCTACATAAAACCACAATGAAAGGTGGTTACAATATCATGGGATAATAGCACTAGCAATAGCACTTAGATTTATATATCCAGGGGTAGAATTCAAATTTCTTAACAACCAGTTCTGTGGGCATGGTCTAATTTGTGGGTGTGGCTTGGTGGTCATGTGACTGGCTGGGCGTGGCTTGGTGGTAATATGGTGGCTGAGTATGGTTTGGTGGTCACATGATCAGCTGAGTGTGGCTTGGTGGTCACATGACTGGGTGGGTCAAAAGATAGAAACTCACTTTAACAATGCTCTTGGTGCGGGGTTGGACTAGATGACCTTTGAGGTCCCTGGATTGCTGTGCTGTTTCAAAGCATCCTCTGAAGCTGCATCTAGTGCCAGGTTTGTGGTCCTTCCTTCCTCTCCTTTTTCTTTACCTCCCTCCCTCCATCTATCCATCCATCCATATCTCATTCACATTCCTTTCCCTTCCCTTTTTCCCTTCCCTCCCTTTCTTTCTCCCATCCTTCCCTCTTTCTTTTTCCTGTTCCTTTTAAGAGAAAGAAAGAGAAAGAAAGAAAGAAAGAGAAAGAAAGAAAGAAAGAAAGAAAGAAAGAAAGAAAGAAAGAAAGAAAGAAAGAAAGAAAAGAAAGAAAGAAAGAAAGCTATGCTGGCTGGAGAATTCTGGGAGTTGAAGTCCACAAGTCCTAAAGTTGCCAAGTTTGAAGACCTCTGACTTAAACCTTAGTACAACACCCAGATATTTAAAGCCATTAAATATCTTGGATTAATCTTGAAACTTTTTGCATACTTGTACTTAAACAGAAAGAATTTTGTTTTAACACATATGGCTTCAATTCCAAAGCTACTTTTTATGAAGACCAAGTCAAGAAAAGGAGATTGGAAACAAAACAAAGCTTAACCTTTTCATTCTTTCTAATATTTTCTAAATGGCAAGTAGAAGTAAACCTTTCTACTTGCCATTTTATTACAAAGAATTTACCACCATTTTAAGAATTGCCTTCCAACAACAAAAAACACAAGTTGCAAACTGCCTGAATAGTAACACAGCATATAATTTTGTATGTTAAATATCAAACCACAAAGTGGAAGAGGGAAAATATTTGTGAGAAATATTTACTATGTTCTTTGCTTGTCAAATTTAAAAGGCAATTGGGCTTTATAAAGATTGTGACAGCAATAGACGTAATGAAGCAGTAGCTAGGCAAACTGCTGAATAGTCTGAATTATGCTTTGGAAATTGTGTAATGTATGCTCAGAAATTGAGCAAATGAATGATATCTAAAGACAAGCTGTTCTCTACAAAACCCACTCTAAACTTACCACACTAAGCCTGGCATGAAAAAGCAGAGCAACTTACTAGTTTTGAAGAGGAGGATATGGAAGAAAGAAAGAAGATTGGCTCCAATAGTTTTAGGAGACTGCATAATTTTGTTCACCTGGAACATTCCCAAGGCAGTAATCAATACTGCATTAGCTCCAAATGTTCTTTTGACTAAACACTGAATTCAGGCATACTGGATGGCTGGATGCTCCCAGGAGGCTGCAGGGAGGCCTCCTTGGCCCAAAATGGGGCCTACAAGCCTCCCTGGAGCCTCCTAGGAGCATAAGCAGGGTAGGGGGAAGCGTTTTGGGCTTAGCAAGCCCTCCTGGAGTCTCTTGGGAGCAAAAGCAGGGTGGGGGAGTAGCACCGGACCCCTCCAATGCCCCATTTTGGCTCCCAGGAAGCTACCCTACATTTACCTGGGAGCCAAACAGGCCTCATAGGAACTGCAGGGCAGGGTGGGGTGGGCAGGGCCAGCTGTTCTTCAGAACTACCGGTTCGCCAAACTGGATGTAAGATTAACATCCGGTTCTCGCGAACCGGCCCAAACCGGTAGAATCCTACCCCTGTATATACTGCTTCATAGTGATTTACAGTCCTCTCTAAATGGTTTTACAGAGTCAGCCTATTGCCCCCAACAATCTGGGTCCTCATTTTACCCACCTCGGAAGGATGGAAGGCTGAGTCAACCTTGAGCCTGGTGTGATTCAAACTGCCAAATTGCAAGCAGCCGGCAGTCAGCAGAAGTAGTCTGCAGTACTACATTTGATTACTAATAATATAGTAAAAAGTAACTATTATTACTCACAATATTTCTTATTTTGCCTGAAAACTTCCTATCATCACAAACTTGATTTTTGTAAAAGCTGCTGATTTATTCCCACTGAAATTCTCAGCAATTATTTCTACAGTTCAGTATCAACATCAATCAAATTACATCTAATCACACTTATGGAAAGTATCCAGGTAACAACCATCAATGTCCACCTAACATTTAACTGCAGCAAGAAAAAATTGAAATCCAGTCAAAGGCAAGGTCAAGATCAATAATATCCTTTTAAAAACAAAGAAATTAAAATTTGCCCACGTAAAGGATTCTAAAGGGAGATGAGCTGTAAAAATGCACGCTTTGGACTGAAACATCAATTCTCCTCTGGAAAGATTTTCAGCACCATGGCGCTGAAGTATCTTTTTCTTCTGAGGATATTCCACCTGTAATGCAACCCTTATTGGATTTTTAGAATGGATGAATTAAAGGCAGGGATCCAGTATGCGGTTGGCACAGATATTGCAGAACTAGAAGGTATTTATTGATTCATATTAGTTGGAAAAGAGTATAAAAAGTGAAATGAAACAACAAATAAACTAATAACAATAAAAACATGAGTTTATAGGCCTTTTTCATATTGTTTCTGTTCTTGTCATAAATTTATTTAGATCCTTTAAAGTAGTTGTCCCTAACCTTTTTGGCTCCATGGCTCACTGTTGGCGGAGATGGTTTTATGTGTGCAACCTAACCCCACACATGCGCAAATAAAGTTTTGCATGTTCTCTCACCACTTGAGCAGCCCAACAGGCCTCAAGAGGCCATGGACCAGTAGCAGTCTGTGGCCTGGGGGTTGGGTTCTCAACAGGCCATGGACCAGTAGCAGTCTGCGGCCTGGGGATTGGGGACCCCTGATTTGGAGTCAGGCTTAGTAAACAGGCTACCTATTAGCTATTTCTATTGCTAGTCAGATTAAAAAGGAAAAAAAATGATGCTCCATAAGATCCATTTTGGCTAATCTTCATTAAAAATGGGTTTTCAGAATGGGACTTGGACTTTTCTCCTGTTTATCTTAATTCACGTAAGCATCACATAGAAAAAAAATCACAATGAAAGGTATATAAAACAATATACATGGTCCAATCCCCATAAGGAAAGTTGGTTCCATGGTTCAATCCCTCCTTAGTGGAAGGTTAATTGATAAAACCTGCATCATGATGTTGAAAGTACAAACTCTATTTTGTACATACATTTCTTCAATGTTGTGGCACTAATACAAAAAGACACAACTTGCATCATGATCATCATGATCCATGTCTTGTTATTTGGGATCATCTTGTTTTAAAAAGTATGTTTTATACGTCACCCTCCACTACTACATCTGATTAACCATATTTCACTGTACATCTGCAACCAGCCTGAAGGTCCAAGTTACAAACATATGTATCTCTTGAATGATACCCATAAAACCCAGCTCTATTCCATACATATGAGAAGCCATGATCCTTTTTTCTTCCTCCAATAAATTAGGAGAAATTTTTTAAAATCTAATTTAGACAATATGAAGAATCTAAATTTCTATATCTGTAATAAAACAAGTCATTACATGAACATACTCAAATAAAAAAGCAGGATCAAATTATGGCAAATAATCAATATTCAAATATTGTCTCACAGGTATATAAAACCCATGATGTTTTTCTTTTTATTATCATTTAAAAAACATTCCCCTGAATGATACCAAGTGCATAATTTCTTACCTAGAACCCATCTTGCAAAGCGACTGATAGGAAGAAGCAGGCATATATACAATAGCAGAATTATAACACAGCATAAGAAAGCTCAACACTTCAAACCTAGAGAGACAAAGTGGAACAGATTGAAATAGTTAATATTCTATTGCAACTATTCGGCTGATGGGTTTTAAAAAGTAACAAAATAGTTCTCTTTTGAGTTCACTTTGTCTAGATTTGATGTAGTAGTCTTGGAAGATACAATAGCACAATTAAATGTTCAAACACAAAATATTTTCAAATAAATAAGGCTGCAGGATGGAACCTGATCTTTGCTGAGAGTCATAGCAGACTTGGAAGATTGTCAAGGTGTATGCTCCAGATGTGCCAAATAAATGTCAGCATTGGGAACTGGCAAACAAATAAGTGAGGCTTACTGCCGGCAGTCATCTGGAACAGGTGTGTAACAATTAGAAAATGAGGATTCCAAGTTACACGAGAGTGATCACTAGCAAACCTGTTGGGAACAAAAAATTCAACCTGCGCTCATTGTACTTATGGGCTCAAAACCCTTTCTTTCTGAAATGCTAATACTTTGACTTTAGACTTTCCCTGTGAACAAAGCAGAGTGTGATTTGCTTTCCAACTCACTATCTGGGAGTTGGAATGATTACAGGCAAGCTTCTGTGTGCTTGTGGACTTTACTAGTAAGTGGGCTCCCAAGTATGCTGATTGCAATACTGGTAAATTTCCAATGTCATGAAGTAAACTACTAAAACCTAATCTCTCTTGGGTTGTATGGTCTAGAATAGGTGCCTATTAAATATAAATCCTGACACTTCCTTATTCACTCATATCACTCATGCTTGTCAAACCCCAAAAGATCAAGATTACAACTAGTAACTATTTTTAAGAAACCAGTAATTCTGATCTGGGTCATTTAGTCATTTAGTCTCTTAGGTATAGTTAGCAAACTGTACACAAGACACCTGAACTTGAAGTTGTTGGACTGGTTGATCCAGAAGTAGGTTTTGGCTGATAAACAAGCAGGATTTAGCTTAGGCTATGATTATCAGTGGTGGTATTCTACTGGTTTGGCCCAGTTCTGCTGAGCCAGTAGTGCCAATGAGCAGCGGAGACCAAACTGGTTCTCTCCGTCGTTCTGCTGTTGGGCCCACCTGCCCATCTGGGCTCTCATACTCACCTTTATCCTCTGCTTTTGAAGTGCAGCTGCTTTGCACAGCACAGCAGAGTGCTGCGCAGCAGCTGCTGAAGCGATCGGGAGAATGCAGGCTTGCAGGAGGTGAATTGGAAAGCCTCTGCGCCTGTGCAAAGTGTGCATTTGGCATGCACGTGCAAGCAAAGTGTGTGCACACAAACAAAGCGCACCCAAGCCACACCCACCAAACCAGTGATAAAACTTTTTGAATCCCACCACTGAGGAAAATTCAGTTACTGTATACAGTTATAGCACTTAATGGAAAGATAATGAGTCAGCCAAGAGACACCCTATATACTGTCTCTCTTCATTTGATTCAATCTCTGGGGATAGAGTTTAAGTGAACCCGGCAATCTTCTCTACTGATCAAAGATTACTGCTTCTGATTATGAAATTACATAAAAACATTAATGCAAGTCAGATGCATTTCAGTTGTCTCTTTGCGTCAAAAAGGAAGGAACCATAGCTGAATTCAATGAATTCCACTGAATTCTCTGCATAATTTAATCTCAGTTCTCCTATGCTGATGAAATAACTATTCTCTCCACAATTCAAATGGTAGACACATGACCCTTACGGTGTCTGGTGGAAAGATTTACCATCACTTAACTCTAAGACAAAAAAATCTTGGATGACTTTCTTTCAGCTTGGAAATAAAGCACTAAAACAGACCAGAGAGCATAACCTCACAGGGTTTTATTTAATCTAAACTAATTACAACCAATAGAAAATTGAAATGGTGTGCTTTTCATATCAATCTTCAAAGTGATTAGGCACTTTTTCTTTCAGTTATGGAGCTGGCCCAGGTGGAATACTATGTTTCAGCTTACAGCTCTTACTCTCAAAATGTTTTCTTAATGTCTAATCTGTATCTACATCCTAAAACTTTCATACTATATTAGATATAATCATATCTTCTTGAACAACCCAGAACAAGTCCAAACCCCATACAATGTATCAACCTTTTGGATATTTGAAAACAGCTATCATGTTTCCTCTCAACTTCTCTTCTGCAAACTAAACACGTACCTAGGTCTTTTAACAGTTCTTCTTGGTTTTCAATTCTTTCACCTTCGTGCCAGTTCTTCACTGGATATGCTGCAGTTTAATCAATGTCCTTTTTAAACTGGGATGTGCAGAACTGAATATTCTAATGATTCTGATTAAAGAGCTTTGGGTTGATTTAATTCTCTACTTTCTGTGGTAATACAGGGGGAAAATCCTTACTTCAAGGCATACTATGCCTCTGTCAAATGAGGGATATTGAGTTCATTACTAACATTTAATTAATTCCCCTGTTCTTTTTACATTGTTTGGTGTGCAAACGTAATAATCCCCCCACTGTATAAACCGATGTACTGAAAACTTGCTTTCATTTAGCTGATGTGCCTCCTGAAGTATTTAGGGTGGTATTCAGGTTCTTATAAATGCTAGTGCTATCAGGAGGTTAATGGTTTAGAGTTCTCTGGTACTACATATTAAATGTTCTATATTTTAACTCTTCAGCTTATATTTTGTTGATTTATTTTACTTCACTATCTTTTTACTTCTCTGTCCTGCCTTACCATTTGCAATCAATATTTTTCTGTTATCTGTCTCTGGACATAACTAAAATTGCAAAAAGTATTAAAATAAAAACACAAATAGTCTCCAATTCCTTTGTACAAATACAAAAAAAAAAAAAATACAATTTGAGTTCAGTTAATGAATTCACAATGATATACAAACCAGAAACCCTAGTTTAGCAAAAACATGACTCTTTCAAAAGTGCCTATAGCTCCAGATTATTAAAGAGTCTTTCAAAACTTATATATTGGAAGGCACCCATTAGAATCTACCTAACAGATGAATCTAATATTTTCTGCTCTATTCAATTATCTCACATTTCAAAGTCAAGGAGCATTTTTCTTTTAAGATATTTGGATTGTTATGGTAGGACCTACTACATTACTTGCTTACCTGTTTTGTGCAGTGAATGTTTCTCTTTGAGGGTGAAGGTCACTATAAACTACTCTGATGAGGTCATGCTGACACAGGGCTCCCTCAGTCAAAGCCATGGATCCAATTGTAGATGGCTTGGAAATTATAAAATAGTGACAATATTATTTAGGGATAATTTCAAGATCCCAAAAATAAAGTCTAACAAGAAGGAAGATCTAATTATTATACAAAGTTTAGAAACTCCAATTTAATATCAGATAACAGCTTTCTTTTAGAAACAACTATTAGATTCAACCTACCATGTTTCTCACAAAATAAGGCCCGGACTTATTTTTTTTTGACCCCTGAAAAAACGGCTAGGCCGTCTTTTCAGGGGTGACTTAATTTCCCCCCTTGCATCCTCGGGTGGGTGGGCAGTGACAGCTTGGATGTTGACCTCGGCATTGGTGGGGCACTTCGTATCAGGAGACCTTCTACCACTGTTGCTTTCCCTTCTCCCTTGCTGCCACAGCATTTAGAGCAACGCCGTGGCGTTTGGCACAGCCACGTGCAGCCAGCCAGGGCTCCTCCCTGCAACCGGAGCCTGGCGGAGACACTCAGCTTCAGGCGCTCCTGTCACTGCGTTCCCTTCGCCTTCAAAGGTAAAACCAATTATTTTTAAAATAACACCCTACTACAACAAAGAATCCCCTGCCCGAGAGGGCAGTCCAACCCCATGTGGGGAGGCAAATCTCCCGGGGCCACAGCGCAGGATTGGCCCACCTCAGGAGAAGTGCCCAGCTGCCATCCCTGCCTGGTGCTGGGCAGAGTGTGAAGAGCTTCGCCTGCGGCACCCAGCACAGCTAATAGGCGGGCCCTCCTTCCCGGCAGCAGAGCTCTCATCAAGGCAGCGAGCGCCTTCCCGCCAGACCCTCTGCTCATCCCGCCAGAGCCATGCCAGAGCCATGCGGGCTGGGCAGAGCCAGGAAAGCGAGCTGCAGGTGCGCGCCCACCTGCCAAGCAAAAGAGCCAGGCCGACCTGAGCTTGGCTTCCTTCCCAAGTCCTTCCAGCGCAAACCCGAAAGGGTCACTGGGAGAGGCTGCCCAAAGCAGTGATAGTGCCCACCCGTCCATGGACAGGGAGGCGAGGTGATGGCAGCGCTGCTTCCCTGGCCAGCAGAGAGAGCCCGAAGCAGCCCTTCCTTTCCACCCCTCACCCAGCCCGTCCCCACGAATCTACAAATGCACCAGCAGCTCCCAACGCTGCAGTGGAACGGGCATCAGGCAGAGGCGCTGACTTGGCAGGGCTCAGCTCCGAGGATGCAGCACAGGCCGTCACCTTGCCTCCCTGGCTGGCTGTGCGTGGCTGTGCCAAATGCCGCGGCATTGCTCTAAATGCCGCAGCAGCAAGGGAGAAGGGAAAGCAACGGTGGAGGAAGGTCTCCTGATACGAAGTGCCCCACCAATGCCAAAGTCAACGCAGGCAGCACCATATCCAGGTATGCAACAAAACTACTTCCTAACGGCAAGCCCCCCCCCGCCATTCCCCCCCATTTCCCATGTTTAATATAAGCCTTAATTTGGGGGGAGGAGCTTAATTTGATTTTATGCCGATAAAACATGCTGGGCCTTCCTATTGGTGGAGGCTGTATTGTTAGAGAAACATGGTACTTTCTTATCAGAAGTCTAGGAATATGATTGTATTCTTACCTCATGGTAAATTGAAGGTTTTGATAAGGAAGGGATAGTAAAAGATAAAATTTTATTATTCCCATCTTTGTCAGCAATTTCCTATAATATAAAAACATTTGGGAAAGACAAGTTAATATATATAATTATGTCATTTTAATACCAGCAAAATAAACATCCATGAAGTAAAAGAATAATCTTTTAATGAAAGATGAAGACTTTGTTTTAGCAACAGAGCAGGCTACAATTTGTAGAGCAGAGGGTTTTCCACAACTTCATTGACAAGAACCTTTTTGCTTTTGCTCAAAAGTCTTGCAAACTCTATTATTCCGTTTATTCAAGCACTTTATTTTGTTTTTACATTTTAAAAAATAAATAATGTGACTTAAGGAAATGATAATATACAAATAACATACAGAAATTGATAAGTTAACAGGCAGAGTAATATTCTTTGGAAACTCATCAGAACCACCAGTCTAGCAATCCAAACAACTGTCAGAAAAGAGAACTGTCCGTGAGATATTAAAAATTCTCACAGAGAGTCAAATAAACTTGCTGAAGAAGATATCGTGCAAAGGCCTGGGATTTTTCAGGCAGTAATGCTCAGAAGGAAGGTTCAATTTCATTTTAGTCCTAAGAAGTCTGAAGCCTAGCCTTATCATCTTCCTATTTTGCTTAATGCTGAAATCAACAAGAAATTACACTCTTGTCTTTTGTAGGCTGCTGTCAAATAGTGGCTATGTTATTTTACAGGATTCTTTACGATGACTGTGGCCTATGGCCTGTCCAACTTTTGAGCTGCATCAATTCAGAAGGTCAGTACATTTTCATTGTAGTCTTACTTACCAAGTTGTAAATTCCTAGAAGTAGGGCTTCGATGCAACCATTGCTCTGCCTATCTTTGCTGACAGTAAGACGCAAATAAACCCAGATGAGTTCTGGCAAGAACTGCAAGGTGAATCTTTTGAGACGAACCTCAGAACTACGGTAAAGCTCAAAGAGTTGGTGGCAGACAGGTTCTAGAAACTGGAGGAGACAAATGATTGTTGTGGTTTACACACTGATATCAATCAATGTTAACTATGACACATTGCCAAAAGAATCATAGCGATGGGAAGGATCATTTAGGACATCAAATTCAACCATTAGTAAGTGTAGAAATCTAAATTAAAGTTTCCCACACAGAGAGCCATGTTGTTTTCATCTGAACATATCTAATGAAAGATGGTTTACCAACAATCTTAGATCTTAGTAAGTGAATTCACTGTTGAACTGCTCTTATGAGCATGTTTTGCTAAACTTTCACCTCAAATAAACTTCTTTTATGAAGTTTTTCATTTGATGTCTTCAACTATGGAATGACATATCTTGACCACAATAGTTCAGATACCTGAAATTACATCCTTTCAGGTATCTGAACTATTCTAGCATATCCTATAACTTCACGTCTTGTCTTCTTAAAGCTAAACACAGCATTTCCCTCCATCCCACTTAGAAGACTTAATTTCTGGAAACTTAATTTCTCACTATCATTGTCATCATCATCTTCATCATTCCTTTTTCTGATCTCTTTCAGTGTGCCTAAAAGTGTAAATAGGAATGATTACAGTATCAAAGCAAGATGTTGCCAATGTAAAAGAGAATTAGAACCACTGTTTTCAGTGCTTTTGAACCTATACTTCTGTTGAAGCGGTCTAAAATGGTGGTTTCCTTTCTTTTACAGTCATGCCACACTGTCTCTATGATGGAATGTGCACATGGAGAATCAATGGATAGGAGTTTTGGCAACATAGAGATTTCCCAAGAAGAAGGGAGTAAATTTAATTAAAGAGAGGCTCAGATTAAGAGACTGCACATTCCCAATTGGATGATGAAGGAAAGAAAAAATTTAGGGTAACTATACTTTAGAATCTCTTAGGATATATCTCCTAGATTAGGAGGTTATAGCTTTAGTTTTGCAAGATTACCCATTAGATGTACACAATAAAGGACTGACTCGATTAGATTTCACTGTATCATTTTTGGCTTTGGACCTGAGAGACTCATTATACCATTTATATAGTTTGCTTCTACCTATATAGTTTATAGTAAGCTATAATGCTAAGCCTTCAGAATATTATTATCAAGCCAAGTATTTCCATTAATTAAAGAACTCTGCATCTGTCTCTATTAAATTTCAGTCGCTTCATCTTACTTCTCTGAACCATCACAAGTATTCTGATTTTGTTTCTTCTACACTATAATGATTATATAATAAAAAAAAAGAAAAGAAAATTTACTGTCTTGCCATATAACCTAAATATTATATTATTATATTATTTATCTGAATGTTAAGGTATACTTTAACATATTATTATCCGGAATTAAGTTATTCATGGTATTCCCACCATTTATGACATACATAATCCAATAAAAATGAGGTGTTAACTTAATAGAACTTTCTGGAAAAAAATCTTCCAATTAAAACTGTATTGTGTAAAGATATACTGATTTATGATATACTATGGAATATTCCTAGGTATTAGTATCTGATTAACTAGCTTGTAAGATTGGAATCTTCTGAAGATAGAAAAAAAAGTTTTCTCCTTGTACTTTGGCATTTTACTGATACTCCAGGATTTCTCAAAGACAATAAACAGTACTTGTCTGGAACACTACCACGTGTTTTTTTTTATACCCTGGGATGTAATTTATCCCACTCATTCAAAATAGATACAGTACTGTATTCCCTGATCATATTGTTACCAGCCTCAAACTGCAATTGTATCCCTTCAAATTATATCTCTTCAAATTGCCTAGAACAGCCAGCCTACAGTTTTGTCAGAAAAGATTTTGAGCCTTTGTTTATTACTTGTTAGCATTTTATTTTTATCAAATTATTTATTAAATTGTTTTTACCATGTTATTTTATAAAATCACTTTAAAAAGTCCAATAAAAAAGGAAATAGACTGAAAGCTAAGATCTACAAAGTCTTACAAGAAGCAAAAGAAAGTATGATATCTGTAACTCAGTTCAGTAAACACACTTGAAATTAAACTATCTTTATACATCTATTTTTATTTCTGACTGTACTTACATTGTGTTTCTTTCTTCCAACCTTGTAGAGATTCTAACAGATCACATCACACACATTTATTTTCTTAAGAAATACAATAAAATCAAATATTAAAATACTTAGCTCATTTTAAAAGCTAAAAGAGATTTTAAAAGTCTGCTTTCAAAGACACAAGTTCAACTGAGTTTTAACATAGAAATCCTGTTAATCATCCCACCAAAAAGCAACGGTCAGATCAGATTGGCGCAAGACTGCTGTAGAAAAGTGTAACTTGTTAGTACAAGATTCCAATGAGTCACACATGAACTCTTAAGAACTTGGATCATGTAATGTTATAATTACATGTCTGCTCCAAGTAGCTTGGGTATTCCACCTCTTATATTTTTCACAGGAAGATAATACTTTATGAAAAGAGACAGGCCAATGTTCCAATAGGATGTATGGGATACTAAGGACATAGCGATGCCATCCAACAAAAGAAACCCATAAAGAAACAGCCTTGGAAATAGAAGACCAAGAAAAGGCTAGACAAAAGCATCTCAGTTATTGCCAGATTGCCTTGGATATTCCCTATAGATGGTTAGGACTATTGCAGGACCCACTGTTAAGAGCAAAAGGGGAGCCCCAAGGACCTGAATCCTGATCATGGCCTGGTCCAGTGCCAGAAGCTCAATCAGGATCACATATAATCAGGCAGCATAGGACTGAGACCCTCCCCTCTCTGAGCATTTTAAAAACATGCTAAGGAGGGAGAAGTTGCATTTTGTCTTTAAAAATGTGCCAAGGGCCAAGTGCATATTTTCCGCAGTTATTCTGAAATAATATTCTTGCAGGTTCCATAATCTAATGAGATATTTCCATCCAATCATACAATTTTTCTAATCTTTCTTATTTCCAAACACCCCTTGGAAAGAATATTTAAACTGTTGGTTCATATTGTATTTAATCTCTTAGAAAAACAAAAATATATTCATTTTATTAATCTTCCTTTCGAGTTTCTTTCCTTTATCTTACCTTTCTCCCAGGTGCTCAGATGGCATTTATAGCATTTCTGAAATAGCTTGGACTAAGAGAGAGCAACTACCTAACAAACATGCGGTGAGTTTCCATGGCTTAGCATGGACTAGAAGTCTGGGACTTTCTGATCCTACTTCATCACCCTCAACTCTTTATCACGTAGGCTCTCTTTCAAATAACCAACTAAGAAACCAAAGGTAATCGTGCTTATTTAACCTGAAGATACAAGTAAAGTCTTTGTTCAAGTGAGCACTAAAGTGGGAAATGTTTAATAATTAACTCTGATGGCTCCATTGCCATTGTCATGCAGCTAGCTGGCAAATGGCTGATCAGCATGCCAGCATTTGCAGCTGTGCTCTGCTCTCGAGAATCCAGAAAATTTAACAATCAGCTCCAGCACAATAGTCCCATCTGCAACAAACTTTCTACAATGCAAAAAATTTAATATTTTACTCCATCTTATTCAAGCAGCAAATCTTGAGTGTAATATAATATTTCAAATAGATAGTGTTTAACTTGAAAACATTTTCCTGATGAAGACAAATGAAATAGAACAACACAGAATAGATGGAAGCAAACTGTTATTCATACTAATTTGTCAAAGAAAAAATACATAAGGAGTTTCTATATGAACTGTATTAACAGCAATAGCAATAGCACTAGTTATATACCGCTTCACAATGCTTTTACAGCCTCTCTAAGCAGTTTACAGAGTCAGCAAATTGCCCCCAACAATCTGGGTCCTCATTTTACCCACCTTGGAATGATGGAAGGCCGAGTCAACCTTGCAGCTGGTGAGATTCCAACTGCCAAATTGCAGACAGCTGGCAGGCAGCAGTAGTAGCCTGCAGTACTGTATTCTAACCACTGTGCCACTGCAGCTCTTGTACACATAATGTACATATTGTTGCCCTTTTAACAGTGATTTGATTGTTTCATACCTCATTATTTGGATCTTGAATAACTTTATAAAGAGCTGGCACTAATATTTTCTTCCGATGAAGTGTTGCTGCATAATTGGAAATCTGCATTTCAGGTAATGCCTAAGAAAAAAAAACAGAAGCAAGAAGAACATGTTCCACATCAAGACTGGCTTGAATTTTCTTATCATTATCATTCACTGAACAAGCTATAGTGACCTAAATCACATTGATGAGATTCATACATTACACTAAACAAAAAACATTCATTCATACATTACACTAAACAAAAAACAAAAACAAACAATCCATATTTTGGCTTAGTGTTATTATCTATTCTGGATCACCACTGTAAGCTAGGAAAGAAAATATTATCTATAAATCCACAGCAAACAATTGCAAAGGAAAAAGTGGGCGGAGGGGAGACAGTGATATCACACAAAATTTCTTCAGATTTAGCAGCCAAATATAGAAGTTATTAAAACATATTCACCTTTTAAAATTCTCACCTTGAATTCTGATAGCCATTCCTCTACCACACCACGTTCTGATCCAAGCATTTTCATAAGACTTCTATTTTTTTATTACCTTTGAGGAGGAAGAATATTAAAAGGGAACAGCGTTAGTGTCTCAATTATGTAATTTTATCTCTGAAAATCCATATGTTCATCATCCCTTCTAATAGTAAATCTGGCTATGGTATAATGGATTCATACAAAGGATGGTACAAAGGTTTCATAAATGTAGTATCATTTGAATTCAAGAAACTTTATTTGCTGATGAGCAATTATAAAACATCTATTAAATAAATAATGAGAATGAAAAATACACATGTAGAAAGACTAGAAAGGAAATTAAACAATATAAGAATGTTCTGTTTCAAGTCATAATACTGACTTCCCAAATCCATTGTTTATTTTATTTTTATATTTAACCACCAGTCAACCCAATATTTAATTTGAACCAAATTATACAGTTTTGCAATTATGTTATGTAAATGTTCTGAGTTTTTGCAGAAGTAAATGTTAGATAAGCTTAGAATGAGTTTAAAAGATTAGAACAAGTGAAACAATTGTTGGAAACTGAGCCTTTAAATTAATTCAACAGTAATGTAAATGAAAAATAATTGCTAGAGGTTAAAATAGAATGCTAAAGATTAATATTAGTGCATTAACACCAGAGAACACTTTTTTTGCCATTTTTTTCACTAATGACTTATAGCGTCTTCACAGAATTATCCAGCCATCACCAAGTGGTATCAACTCTGTTCTCGGTACTATTATTTTGGCAAAATGGTGATTGGATGACTCTTTAAAGATGCCATCCGTTATGAATGGAGAAATGACATTATAATATATATGCAATAAAAGAAGTAGAAACAGAGGTTAATTAATTGGAAATCCACAGATAAATAATTCAAAAAGAAATTCAATAATTTATAAACCACCTTCAATTTATCAAGATTATTGCTAAAGCTATTGATTTCTTGATATGTTTATATTTATGACATTTACAAGAGCCTGATTTGTTTATCAACTACAGCTGAAACAGATATCATATTATGTTTATATTTGTTTATTCTATTCTCATACTTCTGCTAATTTAGTCAAAAATAATTTAATGAAAGGAAACAATATCCCAAGAATACAGAATTAGCTAAGATAAAACAGGACTTGTGAAACTGATTTTCATGGCACATTATTCTGATTTAAACTACCTTGGGTTAAAATCCATTAAATTATGTTGGCCCACAACCATAAATTCTGCAAAGGCAGACTTAGCCTTTAACATTCATGTGAAATTACAGTATAATTCATATATTTAAAAGAGAAAGTAATTTTTGTAAATTCTCCAACTTTACAAGTTACTGGAAAGTGTGGTTTATTCAAAATTTAATACTGAATCATTCCATTTCTTCTTCTTCATATGTGGAAGGGAAAACATGTTAATCTCAACATACTGTTTGCAACCCAGCTGAATTCCAGATAGATGGACCATTTCTCAAAGATTGCTATCCTAGCTGGGAATTCTGTTTACATACTGTATCTGTAAATGTAACTGGAAAAGGCTGCTCAGCTCTGTCCTGATAAACTATTGTATTTGCATTCTATTTATTTTCTTTATTTTAAATCCTCTTTTTAAAATAACGTTTTAGTAGTTTTTTTCCTTCTTATTTTGCTTGCCAGAATATCAAACAATAGTAGATTTAAGGCAATAGGCTACACAAATAGATAAAAGTTTTAGCAAGATAAACTTTTCTTTGCCTAACTCGATATTTGTAAACTTCTCGTTTGGTAATAACTGAAAGACTGCATGGCATTTCCTTTTTGTTTGAGACTATATTGTTGGCTGTAGGGAGTTAACATGAAGATCTGTTAAATGATGATGGCAGTGTGTGGTATTGAAAAATTTCCCTTTCTCTTAATCTAACTTCCCTAAGCCAATTTCCCCTCAAATCTCCTGGATCCATAAATGTCTATGCATACATCTCATCACTTAGCAATAACATCTCAATAAATTACGTGCAAAACTTAAATGCTATTAATTCAATAATCTAATGTCATTGGCTAGTCAAATCCAGTAGAGAGGAATCAAATAATATATGATCACCTAGTTTTGAATACATTTTAAGAAAAGAAAGTTGGAGAGTATTTGCCTTATCACAAATAGATTGCCATTGTGGAGTCCTTGGTGCTTCTTGAGCTTAGTTATTTAAGATATTGTTTAGTGACTGATTATTTATCTGGTATTAATCCTCAAGATTAACAATTCCTTAATCAAGGACCTACCAAATTAGACAATCAATCAATCAATGAATAACAGCCTAATCAAGGAACTACCAAGGAGAAAACAATCACCTCATCAAACCCTTCCAGTACTGAAGATGTTGCCTCATTGCCTCATCTGCAGGGAAAAACCCAACCTTAGAAAGAATCAAGGAGTCCACAATTCAACCTCAAGCTATATATATTTTCTTCTATTGGTACTAAGTTGTCATCATTTAGCTCCCATTTAAAATACATTTTAACAGTAAACAAGATATTACAATCTACCTCTATTTGGATAAATTAGTTTTCTAATTGAACTGGTGGGTGAATGCTGCCATTTCCCAGTCTGGAATACATCTGATAGTGCTTCATCAAATCATGGAAACTGTCAAAAACAAAAACATGAGACAAACACGTTTTTAAAAATGCAAAATATAAACAAAACTATGCTGCTATACTTTTGGCTTTCAAATTCTACAGACTTGAAGTTAAAGCATTTATAATAACATAACATAACATAACATAACATAACATAACATAACATAACATAACATAACATAACATAACATAACATAACATACAACAACACAATATAATATAATAAATATAATATAATAATAGAACTCTTCAACTCAGTGGTTTCCAACCATTTCTTCACCCTTTAAATACCTTTTGTGGCCACGGAACAAAAGAATGGTCAATAGCAAGCATTGGAGAAGAGACCTTGTGTGTTTCACCCACTCTCTGCCCATCTTCCAAGTCACTGAATTTGAAGAGGTTACTGGCAAAAACAGTGGTGCTATAACATCTGACTTTCCAATAACATCTACTTGACTTTGGAGAAGATATATAAAAGGACAACAATTCCTATTTCTCTCATGCTCCTCCTTTCTGTATTATTCCTTTTCTACAGCCTCTATTAGGGCTTTATCTACAAGTTTAGGTTTTGTGAAAGGCATTGTCAACAGTGGTGTCCCCCATGGCAGTGTTCTAGGACCTACTCTCTTCATACTCTACATAAATGTCCTCTGTGATCATATTAAGAGCAACTGTGTTCTCTTCGCTGATGATGTAAAGCTATTCAACACCACAGAAAATACTACTACCCCCCAAAAAAGACCTTTTTTCCCATCTTGTTTCATACCTTTGTGGCTTTTCCCTCCCTTTTCCCTTCCTTTCTTATCCCCCCTGGCCTTTTGACCCCCCCTTCTACTAACCTCCGCCGGTTAAGTGGGTCAAGCCCAATTTTACGACCTCTTTTGCCATGGTTATTAAGTAAATTTACTACTGTGTTTCTCCAACAATACGGCCTCCACCAATAGGAAGCCCCACCATGTTTCTTTGGCATAAAATCAAATCAAGCCCCTCCCCCCAAATTTAGGCCTATTTTGAAACATGCAAAATAAGGGGGAAGGGCGGGGGACTTGCCGTGAGGAGCGCCCCCGGGCAGCAATTCCTCGCCACCAGCCGCTCCTAACGGGTGATCATGGCGAAGCGTGGAGCTCCCTATTCCCACCTTTGCTGCAAACGCCTTTGGCACCTGCTGCTGTTGCTTTCCCTTCTGCCCATTCCGCCAAGTTTGGAACTGCCGCTTCTGTGTTTGGAGTGCCGCCGCCATTTGGGGCTCCAAACAGCGGCAGTGCTCCAAACGCGGAAGCGGCAGCTCCAAACATGACGGTGGGCGATCTTTTTATTTTGGTCCGCGTGAAGTTCAGAGCGAGCAAGAGAGGGAGACTGCGATGCCTCCATCCGAGATGGCAACCTCACTAGTGGATCACAAAGTGGCTGGAAGTCTGAATCGGCAGGAAACGATCTTTTTGGAGCGAGAGGAAAGGGAGAGAAGAGTTGCGAGGCGTAATTTGCAGAAGGAAGTGGGTGTACCCCATGGCAGGGAGCCCAAGGAAGAAGGGCCGGTAGGCAACAGAGAGTGTCCTGTAGCTCCGGAAGCAGCCTAGAGACGCGCCTGGGAAGAGGCGCAGATGCTGCCTTGTAGTCCCCAAGCCAACTGTGTGCACCGCCTTTAGTTATGTGCGCTCCACGCTTTGGGCATCTGACCCTGTCCTTTCCACCTGGCGCCCTTGCTGCTTTCTGGCTTTTTAGCAAGGCATTGCGGTCTCCCTCTCATGCTCGCTCTGAACTTCCCGCGGACCAAAATAAAAAGATCTCCCACCGTCATGTTTGGAGCTTCCACATTTGGAGCTTCCGCCACCATTTGGAGCTCCAAACAGCGGCAGTGCTCCAAAGGCGAAGCCGGTTGCTAAAGAGCCAGAAAGCAGCAAGGGCGCCAGGTGGAAAGGACAGGGTCGTGATCACACGGAGATGCCCAAAGCGCAGAGCACACATAACTAAAGGCGGCGCATGCAGTTGGCTTGGGGACTACAAGGCAGCATCTGCGCCTCTTCCCGGGCGCGTCTCTAGGCTGCTTCCGGAGCTACGGGACGCTCTCTGTTGCCTACCGGCCCTTCTTCCATGGGCTCCCTGCCGTGGGATACACCCACTTCCTCCTGCAAATTACGCCTCGCAACTCTTCTCTCCCTTTCCTCTCGCTCCAAAAAGATCGCCATCGTTTCCCGCCGATTCAGGCTTCCAGCCACTTTGTGATCCACTGGTGAGGTTGCCATTTTGGATGGAGGCATTGCAGTCTCCCTCTCTTGCTCGCTCTGAGCTTCACGCGGACCAAAATAAAAAGATCGCCCGCCGTCATGTTTGGAGCTGCCGCTTCCGCGTTTGGAGCACTGCTGCTGTTTGGAGCCCCAAATGGCGGCGGCACTCCAAACACGGAAGCAGCAGCTCCAAACTTGGCGGAATGGGCAGAAGGGAAAGCAACAGCGGTAGGTGCCAAAGGTGTCTGCAGCAAAGGTGGGAGTAGGGAGCTCCGCGCTTCGCCATGATCACCTGTTAGGAGCAGCTGGTGGCGAGGATGCAAGGGTGGGAATTAAGTCACCCCTGAAAAGACGTCCTAGCCATTTTTTCGGGGGTCAAAAAAAAATAAAACCCGGCCTTATTATATGAGAAACACGGTAGAATTGTTAAGTGAATCTAGCCTCCCCCATTGACTTTGCTTGTCAGAAGCCATCTGGGAAGATCGCAAATGGTGATCACATGATCCCAGGACACTACAACCAGTGGTGGGATTCAATTATTTTTGCCACCGCTTCGGTTGGCATGGCTTGGTGGGTGCGCTTTGCGCATGCACAACCTTTGCATGCACGCACACACCAAATGTGCACTTTGCACAGGCGCAGTGGCATTCTAACTCGCCTCCTGCAAGCCTGCATGATCCTGGTCATTCCAGCAGCTGCTGCGCAGCACTCTGCTGTGCCACGCAAAGCAGCTGCGCTTCAAATTCAGTGGATAAAGGTGTGTATGGCAGCCCGGGTGGGCCCAACAGCAGAGAGGTGGAGAGAACCAGTTCCGTCTCCACTGTTCATCACCAGAACTGGACAGAACTGGTAGAATATCACTACTGACTACAACCATCATAAATACATGCTGATTGTCAATACAACTGCATACAAACAAGTGATCTTTTAGTATGATGCAAGGATATATTTAAGTAAAAGGACTTTAAGCAAACATAAGCTCAATCTATGTTTTTTATAAATTCTATTCTGTGCAAAGGACATTATTTGCACCTATGGGCTTTATGCAGGTTTTCATGAAATATTCAAGGCAGAACAATGTATCTTATAGCTTAATAGAGGTATGAAACATTGATAATCACTGCCTTAAAGCTTTTATTTACTTGAAAATTTAGCACTGAAGATAAATTTGTGCACTTATTCAAGAAAGATAATATAAACTATGTACTATATTTGTATTATTTATATTTAGTTATAGACTATTAAATTATTTCAAAATTTATATCAGTGATATATAAATGTAATTTCTACTGAAAAATAATGGAAAATTAAATCTCTCAAAAAATTTCATAACTGAGATGAATGGAAAATAAAAGTATAATGGGAAACAAAACCTCCACATCTGTAGCATTAAAAACTAATAATCAAAAGAAAGTAGGTTTTCCCTTTTACTTTATGAGGCTAGTTTGTATTAACAAATAACTGAGGATAATTTAATTTTGAAAACATCCAACATATTCTTTATCGGGCAGAAAATGAAAATCTCTTTAATCTAATATGTCCCTATTCACAGGTTATCCACTTACAAAACAATAGTTGTGTAAACTGAAATTACATTAGTGAAGCTGTTTATACTGTTGATATATTAGCAAATACAAAAAGAAATGCTGTCAGGGTGGCACTATGATAAACCTGCTTAGATATTACATTATCAATGGGGAAATATTGCAGGTCCCTATAAAAAATGGAGTGCAGAAACACAAGTTTCAATTTCCACCTCATCACAAAGACATAACTGTTCTTTAGACATTTTACAGAATCTTCCTTCCAAAAGATAGAATGGAGGGCATTACAATAGGCAAATGTAAAAGCTTTTCTAGAGTTCTTATGAGCAACATTATATAAGAATGAGCAGGTACAATACTTTTTCCCAAATTCACTGGGATAACCTATGATAGCATCTGGCTAAGATTGTTTTGTAAGGTACATTGTTTGAAAAAACTTAGGTCTGATGAAATTCCATTGAAAGCCGCAATGGCTTATGGTCACCAAGAAATTTCCATCAAAACGGCTGGAATGTATTTTTGAAGAGCCAAGTACACAAGGCAGTTTGAATTAGTCTGAGCCAGTAAGTAACATAGGCTACCGAAATATGAATTTTTAATTGGAATCATTCTAACATTAATTTGAGGCAGAACAAGGAACCAAAGCAAGTTCCTTGAGAAGCCTGACTGAACATCTTCTCATGGTTCTAAATTCTCATATGCACATATTTAGAAGCCATAACACAGCTGTTAGCCTCAAGTACTTTACTTTATCAGATATATGATTACCTTATAGCTTTTTAAAATGTAGGATGATGGCTACTGTTGACTTTCTCTTCTAGTGATTAAAATTGGGGCTTCCATGACCCAGCAGCATGAAAAACAATTCCAATGTATTTGAAAGCCGAACCTAGATAATGAGTCATTCATTTACTGGGTGCTGCTCAAAGCAATGTGGATACATTTTGTACATGAATGCCAATTTTTCTCTCTTATATGAAGTTTCCACCAATAATACAATATATGAATATATAGGTTAATCTTTAAAAATAAAACTGGTCTGTTGACTTTTTCTTCTTATTAACTATTGATTTTTATGGGTATCTTACAGATTGAAAAAAAATGGTGATTTCCTCAATCAGAATCAACCAGATATGCTGGACTGCAACTTCTATCATCTTCATACAACACAGCAAACAAAAATTGTTCATCAAGAGATTATAAAAGTTTTAAAACATCTGGAAGTACTAAATTGGAGAAGGTTGTCCTAATATATCCTATTTTAGGAACAGCAATATGATAAAGCATCATTCTCATTTATGCAAGCAATATGGAACACTGTAATGATATATAGCTCTGTGAATAAGTCCAGCTAGAATAGTCATTATTCGCCTTCTTACCTTGTCATTTAAATATCACAAAATATGTACAGGAAAAGATGTCTGAATATGATAGGTCCCGTTGTGTCACCAGTCACTCCAAGACATAGAATACTGTCTTATAAATAATAAATGACAAAAGGTAATGGTAATTGTAAGCAGCATCCCGTATGTACAGAATTTTATACTGAATGCCTCTAACATTTTATCTTAAAGTAAGATTTTTTTGTTTTAAAACATTTTTTAAAACAAGAAACAAGTCACAAAAATAGGTAAAGTCCCTTTAATACCTCCAACTTGGCCCCCAATGTCCAATTATCATCTGGTGGACAAAAAACTCTCCTAAGAACAGTTTTTAAAGGGAAGAAATTCCGTCAGAACCCAAAGTACATATAAATTATAAATAAAAACCAACACAAATCATGCTGTAGCAATTAATGAGATAGGACAGGATAAGGAATTGAAGACTTCAAAAGATAACAAAACACACACAGTTGGGAGAGGATGCCAGAACTCAGATAAGACTTGACAAACCAAAATAATTCACGCTTTGCTTCGAGCAAGGAGCACTTTATCCTGTTTTCCCAGCTGCATTTAATTAAGGGAATCAGGGCCTTTTTCTCCCCCATAACCCACGTTGCTCCCTTATCTGTTCCTCCCTGCGTGCCCTAGGATGAAGAGGGGTGGGCCTAGGTCTTCCTCTGAATGCCCAGCCAGACTGTGCCCTTCCCCAGTTTCCTCCACAGCCACCGGAATCACACTTCCACTCCCTGTCAGCTGTTCCACCTCTCCCTTGGAATCAGATTCCAACAGGCGCATGACACAATGTAATTGAAATTAAAATAACTACAGAGATCCATAATTAGTATATCTATTCTATCATGTCTTGTTCATGTAAGATAATAACTATTACAGAAGCTTCTGTTTGATTATTATCTACATCAGCTTCCCCTAACCTGAACTCCACCCTATTGCTAGGGAAGATGGGAGTTGCAACCTAAAACATTTGGAAGGCTCCAAGTTAGAAAAAACTGTTCTATACAAAAAAAGAGGGGAGAGGATCCTATTAATTGATTTGCAATAGCATATTTCACATTAAATGCAACAACATCTAAATATCTTTGTCCTACACATTGGCAAAAAAAATCAGAACACAAAATACAAGTTAGGCGGAAGCGATCTCATAGATGAACTTCACTCTGTCAATGACCTAGGAGTACTTATCGCAAACCCCAGAGCTCACTGTAATAGCATTGCCAAAAAGGCTTTAAGAATTGTTAACCTTAGTTTGCGAAGCTTCTTCTCCAGCAACATTGAATTGTTAACTAGGGCATACAAAACCTTTGCCAGACCAATTCTCGAATACAGCTTGTCCACCTGGAACCTGCACTGTATATTGGACATTAACAGAATTGAGCAGGTTCAGAGGTATTTCTCGAGAAAAGTACTCCACTCCTCCACTCACAATAGAATTCCCAATGCCTTCAGGCTTGAAATTTGGGGCCTGGACAATCTGGAACTGCACCGCCTGTGGTCCGAACTAAGCATAGTTCACAAAATTGTCTTCTATACCAACTTGCCTGTCAACGACTTCTTCAGCTTCAATCAAAATAATACACGGGCAAACAGCCAATATAAATTCAAGGTAAACTGCTCCAAACTTGATTGCAGAAAATACTTCAGCAACGGAGTGGTCAACAATGAATGCCATACCTGACTCCGTTGTTAAAGCCTCAAACCCTCACAGCTTCAAACTGCTTTCCCATGTACCTCACCCCATTCTTATGAGGTACTTAAAGGGGGCATGCATAAGCGCACCAGTGAGCCTAACATCCCTGTCTTATTTTCCCTATTTAGTTAGTTAGTTAGTTAGTTAGTTAGTTAGTTAGTTAGTTTATATTGCAGTCTATTTGCCCATGGTGACTCGAGGTGGCTTACAGAATGCAAAACCATATTTAAAATAAAAAATAAAAACTAACAAAAAGAATCAAATTAATAAAGTACAATAGAACAAAACCTGAAAAAAAAAAAATCACCCTAACTCCCACCCCCTACCCGATGACAGCAGATCACATGAGCCATTTGATGGGCTCCATCCTGGTCTGGGTTCCCAGGCCAGCTGGCAGAACCAAGTCTTCAGGGCCTTCCGGAAGAGTATTAGAGAGTGGGACATTCTAATCTCTGGGGGTATGATGTTCCAGAGAGAGGGAGCCACCACAGAGAAGGCCCTTCTTCTGGGTCCCACAAGGTGTATCTCCCTCAGGGATAGGACAAACAGCATTCTCTGCCTCCCCGCTCTAATCGGTTAGGTAGATGTGACTGGCAAGAGACGTTCCCTCAGATAACCTGGTCTCAAGCCATGAAGGGCTTTAAAGGTGACAACCAGCACTTTGAATTGCACCTGGAAGCAAATTGGCAACCAATGCAGTTCCCGCAGGAGAGGTGAGGTGAAACTGCACATTGGGGTTTGAACAAAACCATGCAGGCTGCTGCATTTTGCACCAACTGGAGCTTCCAGATGTTCTTCAAGGGCAACCCCATGTAGAGCATGTTGCAATAGTCAAGACGGGAAGTATCTGGGGCATGAATGACTGTGAGTAGGGACCGTTGGTCCAGGAAAGGGCATAATTGGTGCACAACCCACAGTTGCGCAAAGGCCCTCCTGGCCACGGCCGCCATCTTCATGTAGGAATTGTGAGTCCAGGAAAACCACTAGATTATGAACAGGGTCTGTTTGGGGTAGTGCTATCCCATCCAAGACCAAAAATGGGAATTCTTCCTGAGCCAACGAACCCCAAACCCAGAGCCACTCAGTCTTGCAAGGATTTAGTTTCAACCTATTGCTCCCCATCCAGCCCCTAACAGCCTCCAGGCACTGTGAGAGGGAGGACACAGCAACACTTAACTCAGCATGGCCCAAGACATACAGCTGAGTATCATCAGTATATTGGTGATACCTCAGTTCATGTTGTCGGATGATCTCACCCCATTGGCTTCATATAAATGTTGAACAGGAGTGGAGAGAGTTACCAAGCCCTACGGAATCCCGTAAACCGTAAAGCAGTGGGCGAGGGCTGGATCTCTCCCCTCCTATCAACACTGACTAAGAGCAGTTGCAGAGGAAGAAAGTGAACCAGAACAGCACAAAGCCTCCCACTCCCATCCCACGAAGCCATCCCAGGAGAATCCCATGGTCAACGGTATTGAAAGCTGCCGAAAGGTCAAGTAGAGCAAGGATGCACGCACTACTCTCATTCCACTCCTGCCAGAGATCATCTAAAAGTGCAACCAATGCCATTTCTGTCCCAACTCCAGGCCTGAATCCTGATTGGTAGGGGTTGAGATAATCCATTCCAGAAACCTCTGGAGCTGCTATGCGACCAACTACTCAACAACCTTCCCCAAAAAGGGAATATTGAAGACAGGTCAGAAATTATTCAACCAGGTGGATTCCAGCAATGGCTTCTTAAGAAGGGGGTGGACCACAGCCTCCTTAAAGTTCTGGGGCACTGTCCCCTCCTTAATCACCCCCAGAGTCCACCTGCCTGTCACCTCCTGGGAAGCTTTCACAAGCCAAGAGGGACATGGGTCTAAAACACAGGTGTGTCAGGCTTCCAGCAGTTACCCCAATTAAATCATGAGTCTCGAGCCAAACTTCCACTCAGGCAAAAGGGGTAGCTTCCCACTGATTCTTCTGAATTCATGAATGCGTTCCTTGATGGGTCGCCCTCTATGCTTTAGGTTGCTGAGCTCATGTAAACTCATAAAATATTTCTAGAGTTGCCAAGGTGCTTGCGCACATACTCCCTAGGATCCTGTCTACTTACTCAGGAGCAACAGAGTCAAACCGTTCCCAGATAACAGGGAAAGAACCTGCCTCAGAAGCTTCCACCGGACCAGCAACCATGCCAGCATCTAACTGGGAACAAAGTTGAGCGATTTTGTCTTCCAGAAAATCAGCAAATTCCTCAGTGCATCCCTTGAGGTCAACCTCAATCTCCTCCTTCCCCAGGAGGATAAGGCTCACTTAAAGAGGGTCGCTGGGCAATTATCTGCAGATGCAATTAGTGTGAAGTATTTACACTTCGCCACACGAATCGCAATGAGGCAATTATTTATCTGTATTTACTTCTTTATTATTTATCTGTATTTACTTCCTCTGTTCTTGCTTATGTTCATACTTATACTTGTTATCTTGTACATGTTTGACAAACAAATAAATAAATATCTCCTGCTTCAAATATATAAAATGGGACTATATTTCTGATGAACTCATGATTAATAATATTATAATGATATCAAATTAACAAGCCACTACTTTATTTTGAGGTACTCTTCTTTCACAATTGGAATTCATTGGTGATGTGTAAACAGTTTTATATAATTTTATGTTATGAATCCATTTACTCACCCCCAATAGCATGCAAAGTGACTTGATGTAGCTACATTGAGTTAAATAGAAATGTTCAAATGCAGTACTATTTTCAACTTTATGGTACAGATGAATAGATATCAACTAAATATCCAGGTTTAATACAAGCATGTTGATAAGCATAGTAATGCTGGAAAGCAGAACAAAATAAATAAGGTATGATGGCATAGCAAAATACAAAAGAAAAGAAACAATTTACAGATTAACCCAATGCAATCCAAGAATAATTTTAAGTGTTCATCTTCAGAACAGATTTCTTTACCTTTTTTAGATGTTCCCACCACCAGTTTCCCTAGAAACAACATTATGTAGTCACCCAACACCAAACCTGAAGCACTCTCATCTACTAAGCGATAACTCAACCAACGCAAAACAAGACAAATTACCAATCCATCTTTCATCAGTTCCTGGAACAGAGTCAGCTCTACTTACATTCAGCTGAATATTGCTCAGCAGGCTTTATGATTCTCACACATGCTTTTTTCCCAGATTTATTCTCATTTCCAGATAGAAGGATTTTTACACACTCAAGTTCATTTACTCAGTTACATAAAATCTGTTGAGAAAATTCTTTTAAAAAGGACCTAAAAATGGATGATTTTTCTCCAATTTCCCCATCATAGTACAGTTTCTTTTTCAGACATGTACACTGATATAAATAACCAATTCCAGCCACTCCTTTTCATATCTTAAAATTGTATACTGTACTTTGTTAGTCTCCTAAAGCTTCACATAGCTGCAGATGGGGAAAAGAGAGAAAGAGAGGATTCCTACTGAATCCTCAGTCTCCTTTTGTAGTCCTCTCCCTGCAAAGGGCTTGCACCAAAAGCCATAAAAATCTTCCACTGTATTTCAGGCTACAGATTTATGATTCTTCAATTTCATTAGTTACAGGCCCTCAAATCTGTTTGCATTGGTCATGACAAATTCTGGTTCTCAAAAAAAAATTTTCAGAAATTCTACATGTCATATATGTCCCTTTATTCTTCAGTTCTTCATATAGAAGCCATTCATTATATACAGCTCTTTAAAGAACTTATGGACATATCTAACTTTTCACAGTGGCATTTGAATTCAGCAACAGTAGGCCTTAGACATTTTCCAAAAGACAGCATTAACTGCAAGCATGTTCAAAAGAGAAGCACAATCTACACTCCAATTTCTCTTTGTAGAAATGTTGGAACACTCTCTGAACCCATTTATAATACAGAACTCACCTAGGTATCAGTTGTAAAGTAGGCCATATGAAAATGATGATTTAGGATTCGCCAAAAGCAAGAGGAACAGTGAAATGCTCTTCTTCAGACAATAATAATGGAACAAAGTCAAACATTAAACTTGTCAAGTATCATGTTACCCACATATTTGTGAAATGGATACACTGCTGACCTGCCAAAACAGAGTCTGTCCAAGACAAGGGTTCTACGGGAAACTCCTAACAGAAATGGGGAAGAAATAGAATAAAATTGCTGTTTTATTTAAGTGAATGTAAAATTATGCTCTTCAGATTACTGTAAAATAGCTACAGTTTTAATGTAACATATTTATATACTGCAATTTTTCCATCATATAATTGTAGTATATGATATTATGTTCTCTGTCCAGATATTGATCAAATTTAAACTTATAAACTGAAGCAAAATAGCTGCATAATTTCATATAAAGGCAGGGGTGGGATTCTACCAGTTCAGTCCACCTCTGTAGATCCGGTTGTTCTGAAGAGCAGCAAATATAAAACGGGTTCTATGTCTGCTGTTGTTTTGGCCAGCCCGCCCTGGCTCTTACTTATCCTTTATTTCCTGCATTTTCAACCACAGCTGCTTTGTGCAGCACAGCTGCAGTTGAAAAAGCAGGAAAAAAGGGCTTTTCCAACCCCTGCGCACCCGCACACAGCACTGCTCAGCTCTCCAGGCAGCTCAGCAGGTTGTAAATTGCGCATGCGCGAGCGAGGCAGAGCAACAGAACCGGTAGTTATACCAGTTGGATCCCAGCCCTGCATGAAGGTATAATGTCAAGGCTATTAAAGTTAGATAGTCAACATGATGTAACCTTTTGTCTTGAAAGTAGATTTAGCCAGATAATGTTTAATATTGAAGATCAAGTAAAATAAGATAGTAATCTGAAAGCCTGCCATTCTGCACATTATTAAAGAGAAACGGGCATGTATGTATGAATAATGTAAACAAAATATTTCATGACTGTTGGTCGCTAACATTGCAGTATAAAAAATAATATACTATTAATAAAATTATTTTAAAACTGAAAGAAAAACACAATGAAATATATAATATGTTTGATCTCTTTGAGATTACCTCTAAAATAAGTGTTTTATATATCCAGGTACCCAGATCTGTGTTATGAATCAAGTGATTCATAACACAGATCTAAGATGCAGATTTACTTATGACACAAGTTATAGGAGTTTAACTATTAAATAATAAATGCTCCAGTATAAGCAGTAATCTATAAAGAAAGCAGAATAGCTGTCAAATATCTGTCAGAGTAACAAATTCACCTTTCATTTCAGACAGATATGACAGATGTCCACTTTGGCTAGACAGTGAAAACTTACAAAGCAAGTGAAGCAAACATCCAAAACTCTGTTATTATTGCAAGAACAGCATGCACCTTTTCACAATGCTTCTTTTATATTAATATTTGGGCATAATCCCCAGACATGGCACCAAAAGCTGTGTAAAAATAAAAAGTGAATAGTGGTCCACAAGAATTGACAGCATAATGGCTAGCTTTAAAAAAAATCCTTAAGTGCATTAGTTGAAGTGGATAATCCAATATGAAGAAATAGGGAAATGCAAATAGAAATTATAAAGCAAAATCAATAAGACAAAATATACAGGTAGTCTTTCACTTACAACAGTTCATTTAGAGACTGTTCAAAGTTACAGCAGCACTGAACAAAAGTGACTTATGACCATTTTTCACACTTATGATCATTGCATCATCCAAATGGTCAGATGATTTACATTCGGATGCTTGGCACTTGACTCATGTTTATGATGGTTGCAGTGTCCCAGAGTGATGTGATCTCCTTTAGCGATCTTCTGACAAGCAAAGTCAACAGGGAAACCAGATTCACTTAACAACCGTGTTACTAATTTAAGAACTGCAGCGATTCACTTAACAAATGTGACAAGAAAAGTCATAAAATGGGACAAACTCACTTAACAAATTTCTCACTTAGCCACATAAATGTTGGGTTCAATTGCGGTCATAAGTAGAGGACTATCTGTATTCAAAAATTAGTAGTGTTGTAAGTTATCACTTTCCTTAATGCTATGTTATTTCCCATGCTAGATCAAAGCTTACACATTCTCTCTCAGAAGTGTGGAAGAAATTCACAGCTTTTTGAGCTATACATATATCCATAAAACAAAGGGTTTGTTTAAAGTATCTATAAAATAGCAACCTAAGCCTCCAAAAATGAACTTTGCAATAGAGATGCAGTATAATAAAAATTAGTACATTAATAGCACTTCTGCTGTTTCTACTACATGTTGTGAAACAATGAAGTTGTCAGTAGTTTGAACTACTATAGTTTCTTCTTATAAGATATAAGATGCAGATTTACTTATGACACAAGTTATAGGAGTTTTTTATTTGTTTGTATTTGTTAACTGTAATGTGCCTATTGTGGTTGGTAATTCATAAACTATCATGCTTTATGTAAGTGTGGTACGGGCTTTACTTTTGTTTAAACCATGATCAACTTATGCATCTACTTACTCTACAGTACTTAAAAGCGTTTAAAAATTAGTACATTTATTTTAAAATACTGGCATAAAATAAACTTAATCAAAAGTATCAACCTCTTTAAAGATGTCTTCCTTTTTTTAAAAGGACTTCAAAGTCATAATTTCTTCAAAGGTCAATTTTATGAGTTCATGTTTGCCATTGTTATTTTACAATCAAACTGTGGACCCTTTCCACCATAAAGGAATTATTACCTGCTGAATTTTTAAAGGGGCCTAAACTAATTGCAAAAACTGAACAAAACATGCAGGAATAACAGAAGACTTATCAAATGCTATACAAACACTTTAACTTTGTTATAATATCTGTCTTTACACTAACTGAGAATCTTTTATAGAGATCCTTCCCACGTTTGCCTTTGAATGATCGCAGGACTATATCATCACTAAGCACCATAAGCATTAGCCAAAGACTTCATTCATTACTGAGGATCTACAGCTAGGAAATATTTTCAGTACTTTCTGCAGAGGTTTTCCTTTTTTAGGGTTTTACCATCCAGAGGATGGTAGAGGACAGGAAGGCCTGGAGGAACATTTTCCATGGGGCCGCGATGGGTCAGACATGATTTCACAACTAACAACAACAAATTGTATAGCCATTTTAAATAATGTGTATAAAAAGCACCAGAAACAAATCATCATTTGTACGACTTGCCAGATTACCAGAACTTCTGTCTTTAATATTAATAGTCTACTGAATTACTGAAGAGCTAAATACAATACTACGTAATATTTATATACTATAATTATAGTATTCTTCATAACTGAAACCAATAATGCAAAGTTTTGTACAAAACTAAGTAATGTTGTAGTCTAGAACAGGGTGTCAAACTCACATTGTCTTGGGAAGATGGAATAGAGGAAGAATAGGACATGTTAACTGAGTGGTCAGAAAAAATTGTTTAGCTTTATATGAGCTGCACACAAATTATGCCTTTAGTTATTTCTGCTACAACCAGAACTTTCTGAACTTCACATTAACACAGTAATTGTAACTAAACTCTTGGTTTTAGTGTTCCTATCTTAAGGTAATGGTAAAGATTCCCCTCGCACATATGTGCTAGTCGTTTCCGGATCTAGGGGGCGGTGCTCATCTCCAGTACACACAAAGAGTCAGCACTGTCTGAAGGCGTCTCCACACCGAAGGTGCACAGAACGCTATTACCTTCCCACCAAGTGGTCCCTATTTTTCTACTTTCGAATTGCCAGAAGCTGGGACAAGTAACGGGAGCTCACTCCGTTACGCGGTGCTAGGGATCCAAACTTCTGAACTACCAACCTTTCTGATCGACAAGCTCAGTGTCTTATCCACTGAGCCACCACATCCCTTAGAAATTAGCCAGAGTCATCACAAAATAAATATGACCAACATTTAACAAAGATGCTTATTTAAAAAAAAACTCCTTTATTGAGTAGAACTTGTCTGACCCGCTTCACAATATTTTTCTTCTATGAGCTAATTTGAAAGAATTACATTTTTTTTTTTTAACATTCTTGTTAAGCATGAGCAGGGAGGCAGGAAATGCTGTGGGTCCCAGCCCTGAGGGAAATACACCTGTGGAACCCAGAAGAAGGGCCTTCTCTGTGGTGGCTCCCTCTCTCTGGAACATCATTTTCCCAGAGATTAGAATGTCCCATTCTCTAATATTCTTCCAGAAGGCACTGAAGACCTGGTTCTGCCAGTGGCCTGGGGAACCCAGAACGGGATGGAGCCCATCAAATGGCTCATGTGATCTGCTATCGTCGGGGCGGGACGGGTGGGAGTTGGGGGGTGATTTTTTTTTATTTTCTTTCCATATTTTGTTATATTATACTTTATTAATTTATTTGATTCTTTTTGTTAGTTTTTATTGTTTTTTATTTTACATATGGTTTTACATTCTGTAAGCCACCTCGAGTCACCATGGGTGAATAGGCAGCAATATAAATTCAATAAATAAACAATTAATAAGGCACCTGGTTGGTACCCAGCAGACCCCGAGTTCTAGTTCTGTTTTTGACACAAAGCCATCTGAGTAACCTTGGATCAGACACTTTGTCCCAACCTTAGGAAGAAGGCACTGGCAAATCACTTCTGAAATCTTGCCAAGAAAACTTGCCAAGAAAATCTTGCCAGGAACTTGTTCAGGAGTCAAGACTGACTCAAAGCAGAAAATGAAAATGAAAATGAAAAAAAATTATACCACCTTTACACTTATGTAAACATATCACACATAAATGAGCTGGTAGTATCCAGTACTCATCAGCACAAGCAGTAAACAAGTATCTCTGTTGTAATTAAAACTATAGATTTAATATTAAATTGTTATGTCTCACCTATATTCACAAGTGAGAACAAGGAGCTCCACAGTTCAAAATATTCAAACAAAACAGAGCCAGACTAAAAAAGGGTTAACAGTATTATATTCCAGTCCTTGGCAGACTTCCCGGAATCTGTCTGTTAATTCAGAATGTCCATAAATTACAAAAGCCATGATACATCAAACACTTTGCTTCCAAGCAAAGTTTGAGAATCAGCAATCCTCCTTAAATCACCTGGATGGGCGTGTCAGTCTCTCTAATCAATGTCTGGCTTGACGCCTCCCTTCAACTTGGCATTTCATTTTTCTCCTGATTCTAGCATCAATCCACGATCTGTCAGTTTCCCCATTAGAAGCCTCTGACTCATTTTGTGGATCAGTTGCTGGCATGAGTGAATTTGAAGGCTCTGGCGAGGATTGTCTGTCCAATAATCTCTCATCCTCCTAGCTCACATCTGTGTCCTCTGATAATTCAGATTCCACATTCACAGCAGGCTCCACCCTTTCATCTTCAGAGCCAAAACTCACAGCAGGATCAATCCCTTCAGTCACAACACTAAATTAACTGATATATTTATACAGAGCTCATTGTTCTTTAATTCTATTCTCCAAAACTGTAAAATATTTTAGTTACTGTTCCACAAAGTTAACATGTTAAATTTCCAAAGAATTTTGATTTATTTTTTTTCTTTTCAAACGCAAACTCTGAATTTTTTAAAAATGTACTTATAAAAGCCATTACACTATCATTTGAAAATCCAGTCACATCAGTAGACTTTACCTCTAACTTCAAAATATCCCGAATTGTTTTGGTACAGTTCCTTCAAAAGGACAAATGCAGAAGAAAAACTGAACAGTATATACTATTACACCCTGCAACTAATCTTTTTTTTTGTTCAAACACAATCACTGCAACAAGACAGGAAGCAGCAAATGGGTAGCAGCAATAATGCGTCACTACAATGAAATCACCAATGGAATAGGGCAGTGGAATAAATATACCTGCTCCCTGTGTCCACTAAGTGATTTGTATGCATACTATCCAGTTTTATTCTTTTTAGAGAAAAGGGAACTTAATTTTTTTAAATGGAAAAAGAATAAAGATCTGAACTCAAAAAGATCATGATACAGCAGTAGGTATTGCATATATTTCATCTTTACAACATCAGTCATGCCACTTACTTAAAGATAACTTTGTCATACATGAGCCACAAAAGCCCACTAAAGAACCCACAATAGTTAATAGTTAATCCCACTAAAGAACCACAATAGTTCAACCTCTTTGCTGCCCTTTAATATTTATCAGCTAGATGTTTGCAGCTGGACATGGTGAACCCTGTTTACCAATCACTTTCAATACTGCTGCGCAATCACTATACGCAAGATGGCAAATAACTTTAGATTTCCAAACCTTGTCACTTATTTTTATTCTTAATTACATAACAGCACAAATGTGTTGCCTGCCAACTTAAGTTGTTAAAAATAATGTGAAGCTCTCTGACATTTCCCTTCATTGTCTAGAATCTAGATACAACCTTGACATAAATTCAGGCAAATGTATGTTAACAATAGTATCCCAGTCTAAGAATGTCAGCTTCACACAAATTCAGTCTTACAGCATAGGCATAGCTAGCATCCTGAGGCTTAAATACTAGGATTGTTCAAACATTTGCAATTAGATACTTCTCTAATCAAAAAGTCTGCTAAAATTTGTAGGTCAATTGTTTTGAACAAAAGTAGTAGGAAACTTAAATTCTCCTATGACAAAAGATAGGCACTTTATAACTCTTCCTCCCCCCCCCCCCGCCCCACACACTTTTTGTCATTTTCAGATGTGTTGCTGAGTTTCAACAAGAGTTATAGTTATATAGCAATGGAGTTCCTGTTGGTTTTAGAAAAGAAATATAAAAATGTAGTATAGAGCCTAAATATAGAATGAAGTAGGAAGAGGAGATTCAGGTCACTGATTCAATTCCCATTCAATTTAAGAAATCAGCCACTGTTTCAATGTGTCTACTGTGGTGACCAAGTCTTAATGTATGAGCAGTTGGTGCATGCCTGATTAATGCTATCACATCCCCATCATAACACTAAGTCCATTTAATTCTCTCAATCCCCTTTACTAAAGGTTAGTTGTAACTATTCTAGACAAGTTCTCTGAAGCTGTTCCAGTTTGTCCAAATCCTCCTAAAAGTATGATCTCCAGATTTGGGCAAAATACTCAAAGTAGGATTAATCAGAGCAGGGCACTAGTACAATGCAATAAATATTTTCTCTGCCCTAGAAAAATGTTTTTACTGATATAGCCTAATACTTACAGCCCTTTTTTAAAGTCACATCATGCTGTTGAGTCACATTCGGCAAGTAATAAATTATAGTTCTAAGAATCTTATAAAAAGTACTTTATTTACAATTAGTAAAAACTATAAGTGTTAGAATGATGCCTAAGAACAGCCATAACATTAGTTTAGCTGAAAGAATTTCTGAAAAATTAATTTGATTGACTATGATACATTCCTGCCAAATTTGTTACCTACCATCTTATACAAGATAAAGATTCCATCACATTAAATTCAATCAAGATTGAATACACATCTAGCAACAAAACACTGAAGTATACATTTACCTTAAAAGTCAAAACCAAATACAAGGGTAGAGTTTCCCTATAAAATACAAACATGATGATAGAGGACAGCAAAGGAGTACAGGTAATTCCTGATTTATAACAGTAATAGAGGCTGGAATTTCTGTCATGACAGTGGTAAGTCAAGCAACACATGTGATTGAGCCAATTTTATGACTTTATTTGCAGCAGCCATCAAGCCAACATCACAGTTGTAAAGCAGATATGGCGGTAACTAAATCAAGTCTGTTCATTCCTATGGGTGATGTAAAAACATTGTAAATTGAAGTCTCATGACCACAGAATGCTGCAACAGGCTATGAAAGTGAGCTGATTGCTAAGCACCCAAAATGAAATCATATGACTGTGGGGAAGTTACTGCTGCCATCAGAACTTCAGAATTGGGTCATAAGTACCTCTCAGTAGATCCATCATAACTCTGACTGATCACTAAGCAACCAATCATTAAGCAAGGACTTACCTGTAAGAAGAAAAATGGTGAACGCAGGAAGGCATAGCAAAGGATGAATAAACAAAGCATGTCATATAACTTAATTCTATAGTTACACTTAAATTGAACAGAAAAGAAAATTAGAATATTTCTAAACTGTTTCAGTTTTATCATAATATTTATTCAAACAGAACCTAAACAGTACATTTAAAGCAGTATCTCTTTACTTATTATACCTTAATTCCTAGCAACTACTCTGTCAAAAAATCAGAGTCCAATTAAAATAGAAACAACTAAACATTTTTTTTCAGGAAGGTATACATGTTTGGTGATTCAGTATCTGATAATTACACTTACCAGCTGTGGTAATTTTAAAAACATAACAACTTCAATAATACTGTTGACAGTACTGTATCAGAGTAAAAGAGTAAGAAAGCTAACTGGGGCTGGCAGTTTTTGTCACTAAGTCCAATCAAGAAATCTATATAAATGAGTGGAATTAACTAGGGCTGAAGTAACATCCACTACAGTTGTTTTCTCCAGATAATCATGCCCAATTATATCCACTTTTCTTTCCCAGGAAATCATACTAATGCTTTCTGTAATAAAAATGAATAAAACTACAACTTAAGAATTAACACATTATAGTTACTGGCTATTCATAACTGTAACACTATTTGGAAGTTTGGCAAAACATATTTTTGTTATTTGTACAAAGTAAGAGTCAAGAATTTATTTTGGGAGTTAATGTGCACCAAAGCACAGGATCATACAAAATTTAATTATCTGAACTATCTCTTGTAAAAAATATAGATTGAACTGAAGTTTGTTGATTTGGGGGGCTGATCCCAAAAGCAAATTTCTGCAAGCACATTACTTCATTGAGTCCAAATTTGATAGTTCTGAGATAGGTAAGTCCTTTAGATCTTTTCCTCAGGATCCGAATGTTCTTTTTCTCGGTCTGAACAAATGGACCACAAAATTATTGGGTCTATGAATCTTCAAGTATATAGCAAATTAAATGTCAGAAGTATGGAAAAAAACAAAAATTTGCTTGTGAAGATCAATTAAGTTAAGTCTGAGAACAAAATATAATACTTTGTACAATAACATTTCATTTAAGTGAATTAATGAGGCAGGGAAAGTGTCAGTCCTTTAAATTGAGCTTACCCATGCTTAGGTCATTACACAAATGTTATAAAATGATATAAAATGAAATGCAACAGAGATTTATTGAATCCAGGTTTCACCGTATTGACATCTGCATAAGAAAAGCCTGCTTTAAACTTTACAATCCAATTAAATAAAAAACAGAAACAGCAGCTTTAAAAATACACATTTTTACTGCATTTATATTTCACTTTTTGTCTGAAATTTTAAGGGTTGACAGTTACATTAGTTTTTACGTGAGGATTTCCTTCATTCTATTCCTACAACAAACAGGCCTGAGAGTGAATGACTGGCTCAATACAGGTAGTCCTCGGCTTGCAACAGTTCATTTAGTGACTGTTCAAAGTTACAATGACACTGGAAAAAGTGACATATGATCATTTTTCACAGTTACCACCTTTGCAGCATCCCCATGGTCATGGCAACTGATTCATATTTATGACTGTCACTTTGTCCCATGGTCATGTGATCACCTTTTGCAACCTTTTGACAAAGTCAATGGGGAAGCCAGATTCAATTAACAACCAGGTTATTAGCTTATCAATTGCAGTGATTCACTTAACAACTGAGGCAAGGAAGGTTGTAAAATGGAGCAAAACTCACTTAATACATTTCTCACTTTACAACAGAAATTTTGGGCTCAATTGTGGTCAAAATCAAGAACTACCTGTATTGTACAGCAGATTCCACTGATAAGTAGAAATTTTAATTGATCACTCTTAGCTATTACACAACATTGGGCTCTTCAGGATGTAAGCTCTCATTGTACTTTTAATTAGATGGCAGTTTGAGAGTATTCTCAATTACTCCATGTACATAAGATAGTTACTTTCTTATTCATATATTGCAGAATTTCTTCCCAATATAAACTGTTTTACTGACAGATCTGTAGAACAAATAAAAGTTACATTTTCAAAAAGGCATTATGATTTAACAAAACAAATTTTATCAGATACTTTGAGAACCTTTACTAGCCTATTACTTATCAATGTGTTGAACTACATATCTGGCTGGGTACTGAAAACTAACAAAGGAAGATGCAGGAAGATAACCTTCCTAAGTTAGATTCATGCATAATCTAACTGCATCCAGTTTTGGTCACCACATTATAAAAAAAATGTTGAGACTTTGGAAAAAATGCAGAAAAGACCAACAAAGATGATTAAGGGCTGAAAACTAAAACTCATGAAGAACAGTTGCATGAATTGGGTATGGTTAGTCTAGTGAAAAGAAGGACCAGAGGAGATATGATAGCAGTGTTCCAATATATGAAGGGCTGCCACAAAGAAGAGGTCAACCTATTTTCCAAAGCACCCAAAAGCAAGAAAAGAAACAATGAATGGAAACTGATCAAAGAGAGATCCAACCTAGAACTAAGGAGAAATTTCCTTGACAGTGAGAACAATCAACCAGTGGAACAGCTTGTCTTCAGAAGTTGTGGGTGCTCCATCACTGGAGGCTTTTAAGAAGAGACTGGACAACCACCTGTCTGAAATAGTATAGTCTCCTGCTTGTGCAGAGGGTTGGACTAAAAGAACTCCAAAGCCTTCCAACTCTGTTATTCTGTTATAATAAGACAAATAAAACTGTTCTCCTCTAAAATGTTCCCTTATTAGCAGGTCTTTGGACACTATAACAGTTAATCTTCAAAGATATTCAGAGTTTTCATCATTAAAATGTTTAAATATGAATTCTAACTGTTCTTCAAGAAGACATTATATACAAATAGGAACACTAAAATAATGAACAGATGGCATAAGGGCAGAAAGCATATTATGAAATATTTTGCTTCAACTATACGTAAGAAACAGAATCAATCTAATTTGCATGCTTGGAAGGCATTTCACAAATTGTCTTGTGATATGCAGGGGCAGCATCTGAGGACAAGTAAGTTTAAAGCCTCTTTGGGTACACAGAGTTCATTGTTTCTAGACTAAAGTTCATAACCCAAAAGGACACGTGCAACTATACATATATAACTATGTTTTGTGAATTTTCCCCAAGCTTCTCAAAGCATATAGCATACTAACTGTTACATACTAACCCCCACCCCCTACTGAAATATGGACAGGCAAAATACAGGTATAGCAGAGGCTATGCTGTGTCATGGAGGAAAATGTTTGATGGGCACTAGCTTATAAGGTGCGGTCACTTAATAGCACCCAGCAAGCTGCTCATCTATCACTGTAGCTACTTCTTTATAACACTTAATTTTTATAATTTTGATAGCATTATTAGCAAATATAATTTGGAATACAAAAACTAAGGAAATGTGTAGGAGAAAAACAGCATTTCAAGGCACTTAAAATACACCAGTGTTGTTGATATTATTATTATATTTTAATCCTATCTTTATAAGTATTTCTGGCAGAAAACATACCAAATACTCCTGCCTTCCACTTTCCCCACAATCATCACCCTGTGAGGTGGACTGGGCTGAAAGAGAGTGACTGACTCACACAACCAGCTTTCTATGTCTATCATTTTTTTATTTAATATTGTCCATTATTTATATTTGGGGCTGGGGATGCAAGATCCATTTGTCTGAAGCATTATTTTCAAGAGAGGCAAGGAGCTAAAAAGCCTATAATGTGACTTTCGATGTAAACAGTAAGTCAAAATGACAGTGAATTGTAGCTTCCTTTCCACTTAAAATCTCTATACTTAAATTCATGTGGGATTTATAGTAAAATCTTCTTTGTAAAAAAAAAAAAAAAAGCCCTTTAGCACTATTGTGCTAAGAAAACTATATTTTTGCTCAACCTTACTAGAGTCCAGAGACACATCAAGCTGGTATACAATATCTTACCATAATTCGTCCAACTTCAAGAAATAAAAATAACTTGCACTCCCCAAGATCAATTTGTATAATAGTCAGATCTTCCCTTTATGAAGTACTAAAATCAAAATAAACACTAAATAAAAGTATCTTTAAAATCAGTTATTACCAAGCAGAAATAAAGTGTTTCTGAAATGGTGGCAAATGATATGTACATTTAACAGTAACATTAAACTGTATGTCTAACACCATTTGTATGATATATAAATAAGCTCAATTAAATATTTTATAGTTGAAATTCTACTTTTGTCCATGGAAATACTACTGATTGGCTTTTCCTCCTATGTGAAAGAAAGTCTGGAGAATAAAAACAATTTTACTATCAAGCTTGTTACCATATCCCAGGAAATAGAAAGGTCAACCATCTGTCAAATCTTATTTTACAGAAGCAATCAAATATGAAAAAATAAAAAAAATAAAAAAATGGTATTTTTCTATTCTTTCCTTAATCTCTAATTATCATAAATTTCCCATTTCTAAGAATTTATTAAAATGTCATAATTGACAAAGAAATTGACATTTTTAAGTCCACCATTAAACCTATGCTTTTATGGAAACTAAATACAATAATGTGGATATATATAGTTTTTCTCCTTTACCTGTTTAAGTTGTGAAACTGAAGCAGAAGCAATAAATATTGTGGGGACGGTGTTTTTACATGTAGGTAATGTGCAAATGTGTTCATTTGCTTACCTAAGAGTTAACTGACTAAGTGAATATTTGTATAAGCAATGTAGCTAAAATGTTACATAACATCTCTTTGTCAGATTTATTCATATATCTATTTACTATATTCTTTATCTTATTATTAACAACCATAAGACAACAACTGCCAAGAAGCAATCAGGGTAGAAAAAAATGTTAGTTAAAGGGACTTCATTGAAGGTTAGAGAGGGAGACTACTAAACAACTCCGGGACGAGTTCAGACCAGATCAAAACAAACTGTAGCTGGAAAGGTGGCTTACGTTTTATCTTGAGAAGAAAGAAGAAAAACGTATTGCTTCTACTCCTCCGAAAAAGCTCTGATTGTAAAGAAGCAAAGGGGCCTCATCCTCTCAGGAAAATACAACGTCACTTTATGAACAGAAAATGGTTATGAGACGGTTGTAATTTATCCGGAAACGAGGGAAAGCAGCAGGATCGGCGGGAGCTGGACCGGGACTTTGCTACCGGTGTTATACGGAAAAGGGGAAGGCAACCGGCCTTGGCAGGAGAAGAAAGAGGGCGAAAAGCTTCGTCACATCCAAGAAGTGCGTGGAGGAGATGGAGAGGATAGTGGCAATCTGCTGGCTCTGGCGCGGAAGGAAGGAGGAAGGCAGCGCAATGACCGCTCAGGAGGAGCAGGGAAGCAGGAAGGGCGAAGAGGGGAACCCGAACCCGCCTGGAAAAAACGACAAGTGCCCGGGGAGGGGCGGGGGGAGGGCTTCCAGAGTGCAAAGGGCAGCTGTCACTGCAGCTCGCGAGTCCAGCGAAGAAGCGGCAGAATTCCCGGCTGCCTGAGAGTTGCTGCCCCGTCCCTTCTACCGAGAGCGAGGGGAGAGCGGGAGGCTATTACCTACCGACGTCCTTCCTCTGCTCGCGGCGGCAGAAAGCCGGGCGCCAACTCAGGAGCGTCTCTTCCCCACAGCAACTCACCACCATTGGTACCGGCGCTACAGCCAATCCCTCCCCCTCCAGCCGCCTCCGGCCCGTAAGCAAGCACGGCAAGAAAAGAAGGAGGCCGCCCATTGGACAGCAGCCCGCCCCTAACAATGACAGCCTTCATTGGCTTCCTCCGATTGCGCGCGCCCGTGGGAAAACACGTGTGGGGGAGGGGGAAGGACGGAAAAAGGTCTCACAGCCGGCTGGGAATCGCCGGTCGGAGTCCGCGCGAAGTGGGCGGAGACAAGTAAAAGGCGGAAAAAACTTTCCGATGGAACCTCCTCAAGCGGCTTCTTTTCTCCGGGTAGATTAGCGGCATCGAACCGTTCCAGTTTCCGTTTCCGCTTTGTGATTTCTTGACATTGTGAAGAAGGCTCGCTGAATATCAGGTATGAGCTATTTTGGATGCAGGTTCCTTTCTTTTCTCAATTCCAAATCTCGGTCTTTTCTTTCCATAAATACCTGCTTCTGTTAGGAAAAAAATTTCATCGAAGAGGCGAGAGTCATGACGTCTTTGAAGCAATGGGTAACTGCAGTTTCCTCTCTTCTTGAATGGCCACTGACTATATCGTTAAAAGAAAATAGATTACTGTAGGCCTATTGCACTTTTAATAAACCGATTTTCCAGATTGATCAGACAGATAGATAAGGCTCTATGGGATAACCCTTGCAGGAAAGGCAAAGTAATATTGCTCTGTAATTAATGTACTGGGATGTAAAGTTATACATATTGACAGGCGCCTTTTAAACAAGTATGCATCTAAGATAAATTTATATTGACAAATGTAGCAGTGGTTTCTGAATTGTTTTAAATGCTGTTTTTAATTCAGGATTTGTTGACTTAATATGTCTTAAATAATAATGAAAATGGACACTTTAATTGCCATTGGAAACAAGTATGTTGTACAAAAACATCCATTGTGAATTCAAAGATACAGGAATGTTTTTTTATCACAAAATTGGGTGATGAGAAGAAATTGCACTGCTGTGATGTATCATAACCTTTAACCTTTGCATATCAATGACAGTGGTCCAACTATTGTGATGCATTAAGAGCTGAGGATGACAAGTAAAAAGCCTGAGATCAGACAAAACACTCTGCAAGTGCTCTCAACATCCATGGTGGAGGGATAGGTGGCATGACATTGGTTACCATATAACAAAAGAGGAAAATGGAGAAAAGATGGTTCCAAAGGTGATTCAGTGAAAGGGCATGGGAAGAATGTTCCATTTTCTATCTCCTTCCTGTAGTAGCCACTTTAAAAACAACTCATGTCAAAGAAGATTGTTTGTGACAGACAGAATAACAGAGTTGGAAGGGACCTGGAGGTCTTCTAGTAGTCTAACCACTTGTCCCATAACATTTCAGACAAATTGTTATCCAATCTCTTCTTAAAAACCTTCAGTGTTGAATCATCCACAACTTCTTGAGGCAAGTTGTTCCACTGGTTAATTGTTCTGTTAAGAAATTTTTCTTTAGTTTTACGTTCGCTTGATTAGTTTCCATCCATTGCTTCTTGTCCTGCCTTCAGGTCCCACAACTTCTTTGTGGCAGCGTCTTAGGTATTGGAATACTGCTATCATGTCACACTAGTCCTTCTTTTCATTAAACTAGACATACCCAATTCCTGCAGCATTCTTCATATGTTTTAGCTTCCGGTCCTCTATCTTTGTTGCTCTTCTCTATACTTTTTTTAGAGTCTCAACATCATTTTATATAGTGGCAACCAAAACTGGATGCAATATTCCAAGTGTGCTTTTATCAAAGCATTATAAGTTGTTATTAACACTTTGCTTGATCTTGATTTATACTTCTGTTAATGCAGCCTAGGAATGTGTTACCGTTTTTGTCAACTGCAGTACACTGCTGGTTCATATTTAAGTGATTGTCCAGTAGGACTCCAATATTCCTCTCTCAGTTACTACTTTTCAGCTAGGTACCACCTATTCTATAACTGATCATTTGGTTTTTCTTGCCTACATATAGAACTTTAGTTTTGTCACAGTGAATTTTATTTTATTAGATAGGGCCCAGTATTCAAGTCTGTCAAGATCCTTCTGTATCTTGAGCTTATCTTCTAGAGTGTTGCCTATTCCTGTCAGCTTGGTGTCTGTCATCTGTAAATTAGATGAGTTCCCTTCTATCCCCTCATCTAAATCATTAATGAAAATGTTGAAGAGTACTGTGCCTAAGACAACACCTTGGGGTACCCTACTGCATACTTCTCTCCATGTAGATGCAGTTCCATTAAGGACTACATGTTGAATGCAGTTGGTTGGCCAGTTAAAAATCAATTTGGTAGTGATGCTGTCTAACCCATAATTTAATAAAGTAGTAGGTTGTGGTCTATTTTACCAATAGATTACTGAAGTCCAAGTAAATTATATTCACAGCATTTCTCTGGTCCTCTTAATTTTGTCACATTGCCAAAGAATGCAGTTTCTCTGGCATGTTCTGTTTTTGACAAACTCATTGGCTTTTGGTTATGATTTTGTTTGTTTACAGATTCATTGCTTGATTATCCTTTCCAGAATCTTCCAATGTATTGATGTCAGACTGATAGATATGTCATTTTCTTAAACCCATTTTTTTCCTTTTTTGAAGATGGAAATTACATCAGCCCTTTTCCAGTCATATAGTAGTTCCTTGGTGCTCCATCTTTGAAAGTTAGCAGTTCTGAGATCACATCTACCAGTTCCTTCAGAATGTTGTGGTTCTGAAAGAGAAGAGGGGAAATAATGACAAGCAATCTTTTTTTATCATTTTAGAGTTCCTGAGATAGATTCCTGGTTGCTCAAACTGCTCAGTTCTGACGTATGCCACATTTTGAGGATAAGAAATTATGAGCATATTAAATTGTTCTTTTAAAAAAACTGTGCTAATTTCACATACTGTTTTTTCATGTTTAAAACAGACATCTCGGTCACAATAAGATTCCTTACATAGTGATAGATTTGTTCAGCTACATAGCTGAACTTTATTACTTATTATTGTTTAAATCATTCATTGTTATTGCTTAACAATGAATGATTTAAAGTCACTTTTATAATCTGGAAGTTTCAGTAGCCATTTTAGATTCCTCTTCTCTTTAACCTAGTTACATCAATTTTTATTTTGCTTGTTTTATCTTAATGTAGAATTTGTTTAATTTTATTTCACTTTTCTTTATGTCTGATGATTCTTTTAACATTTTGGTCAGTAACTTTAATAAGATTTTGATTGATTGATTGATTGATTGTCTTGGAGGAAAGTGTTTTCCAAAAACAAAAACTGTTTATATAATTGATGCAATTTTTTTTTCAGTGAAAAAGACAGTTGGACCTCAGACAAATTAATCAGATAATGTGAATAAAAAAACTATGCCTGCAAAAAAGAGAGAAACAGAAACATTACTTTTCCTGGTCATTTACTGGAGGCTATTAAGTGAATTAAATTATTGCATATGCTAGTGCAAATAGAACACTTCTTTTACTCCTTATGATAAAATAAAAGTATGTCAATTGTCAATATTTCTGAAATGCTATTAGAGATAGTTTCTTACTGTTATAACTACAATAGATAATTATTAATGTGGAACCGCAGTTTTTCTGGTCCATAGGAAGTTAGGTAATACATTTCCATGTACATGATAGAAAATCTTGATTTTCAATAGAAGAAAATATAAGTAGCTCAGGTTTGAACTGCAGAATCCTTGGTGCTCTCTGAGCTTGATTGTGTGCTTGCATGCATTTTATTATCAGTACTAGTGAGTGTGGGATTTTTTTTTCCTTTTTTATATAAAGTAGCTTGCCCTGCCAGTGTTGATGGAAGTATAATTTTCTCCTTGGAGTTCCTTGATAAGAGTGTTGTTTTCTACTTGATAGTTTGTCTGGTGTTAATCCCTACTTATCTGGGTGTTGGCTGCTGCAGAGGATATGTTGTGGTCTTTTTGTTATTCCTTGCTTTTTTATTGAATTTTTGTTTATCTAGCTGTCTGTCATCTATCTATCTATTGAATTTATTTGCCACCTATCTCATATCTATCAACTCTGGGTGGCTTACAACGTTTACACATGTCCTTTGACTGTGTGTAAATATGCCAAGTAAATTTAAGATCAAAATGCCCAGAATCATGGACCTCATCAACTTCTGCCACACTACCTACTTTCATTCCGATGGACAGATATTCTATCAAACCAGAGGAATATCCATGAGATCATCATAATCATAGCAGAGGTTGTAATGCGGCATCTAGAAATCATCGCAGTTCAACACATTCAACAAAAATATGGACACCTAGAAAATTAGAAAAAGGAAACAGGTTGCCTGTACAATATCTCCCAAGAAAATAGATAATCACACAACTTTATCAAAAAGTGTGTGACCGTTCAACCCACTATAGCACAATCCAACACAAACTATGGAAAAGAAAACTACATTACGTCAAAACAACCAATATGCTACAACTACATGCCATTACTATAGCACACAGACTAACTAAAATCCTCTGAAATATCTTAATTAAACCAAAAGAACAGTAGCCCAAGTGGGGAAAAAACACAATCATCTACAACATGGAGTGTAAGGACTGTAGCAGCCACTATAGAGAACACATTAATGAACATGAACGGCAGTCATAGGACAATGAAAACTCTTTAAGCTTACAGATTCAACCACAGTTTCAACTGGGAAATAGTGAACATTGAAAAATGCCTGGAATTGGGACTTCTGGTTTGGGTCTCTTC